>VZRR01009431.1:519148-578099 GCA_013398015.1 Oreocharis arfaki
CTACTTTGTCACAAGGCTTTCTTTTTTCTCCTCATCTCCTTTAAAAGATCTCACATATGCTGTTTCTCTTCAATTATATACTTTAAAAAATTTTATAATTATAATTTCATAACTTTTTTTTCTCTTATGACTTCATTGACCCATTTAAAGATCTTGGTTTTAACCACTCTAAGGTTTACAATACCTCCTCCTGTAAAAGAGGTAACAATGCAGTGGCCTTCAAGCCTGTAAACAGGGAGAAACTAGACTACTTGTGGGGTAGTCCAGCACTTGAATTTGATCTCTGGCTGGTTCTCAGAACAAGGACCTCTAGTCCTCAGGAGTGCCAGTTACAGTAAGAATAAACAACTTTTAGATGGGCCAAGGCAGAGTCAGACATCAGTACTGGGCAAGAGGCATGCAGAATCGCACAGCATGGATTTACTTTCAGGGATGGTACGAAACAAAAACTTCTCAGCTCACCAAGTTCAGTCCTTTGCTATTGTTAACAGTGAGAGCTTGTATGATCCCCTTTCCTTGTTAATAAGACAGAGCTGCCCACATGTTGAGAAATAAAAAATGTTTAGCAGAAGTAAGTTTTAAGTAGAATGAGTTACATAGATTTATAATACTGTGTGATTTAGTACATTCTTTGCTTAACTTTACCTGCTCACCAGGAGTAGCTGGATTTGCTAAAACCTTAGGCTGCAAACTGTGAGGTCACACCTAGGTATGTTTTCAGCTGGAACAGAGTTGATTTTCTTACTCATTTTCCCACTATCTGGTACAGAGCTATGTTTTGTCTTCAGTACGAGATGGAAACTGGCAACACACTTATGTTTTGGTTGCTGCTAAGTAATGTTTATCTTGAGTCCAGGGCTTTTTTGGCTTCCCATGCTCTACCGGCAAGTAGGTGCACCAGAAGCACAAACAAGAAGATAAGGAGGCTATAACCATAGCTGCAACTTGACAAGACAAGAACAGGGTATGACTTGCCCGCATGAACACAGAGAAAAAAAATTCCAATAAGATATTAAAAGACCCCAGACCAAAAATTACCATTCAGCCAAGAGTACAAAGTGCTTGAAGAGCAGATGAGGGGTGCATTATAAGGGTATAACACAAGTTACAAGGATATAACTGCCTTAATAACTTCTTTGTTCTGGGTCCCTCTACAGAGGCACCCAACTGGAGCTGACCTGCTGCTGTAGCATGGTATTAAATTATTTAGTTTTATAAACCCAGCACCTGACATTCTGCTACTGGTGACCCAGGATCAAGACTGTAGAAGAAGGAAGCATGCCTGAGAGTGAATGTGTGTGAGAGCAAGGAGTCCAAAGGGACACCCATGGAGCTCTGCACTGCAAAGGGATTCAGGTCACAGCAGGTGAGGTCTGGGGTGGTCTGTGTGCAGCTGCTCAGGTAGCGGCCTCTCCTTTAACATAAATGTTACTCCTCACTGTGTCTATACATACTCAGATCAGGCTACCTGGAAAAGGTTAAATCCAACAACAGCTCAGCGGAGTTCATTCAAGATGCAACATTTCTGACAGAGATTAAAGGGGATGTGGGTGCCCTCGGCTCTTGCCTTATAAAAGCACATTCTGTACAGGTAAATGCCACATCTTTCTTCTGTGCAGTGAATACAATGGTATTGTGCTACATTATGTTATTAGAGTTCTTATTGTCCTGAAATGCTCATCCCAACAGAGATGCTGTGAAATAGCTAGTTCACAGAAACCAATTTAAAAAGTTATGTCTTCCTTTGTCATAACTCATCTGATGTTCCCTAGGTATTCATTGTAGTAACATAATCAACCCCCTTTCAATCCAGCATTAAGAGTATCAAAAGAGGACTAACCTAAAGAAGAATTTATGAGTGGGTACTGAGGAAAGTCCTGCCAATTCCATGTAATAATTAGGTTATCATTACTGTGTGGGATGGATTTAAATGAGATTAAATTTTTAATAAAGTATCAAAGCTGTGACTGAAATGACCTATGGGAGCTTGTTTGGACAAGTTGTTTCAGATCACTACAGTTTAAGAAAAGACAGGAAAGAAAAAAAGTTATTTTCTTCATTTTCAGAACTTCAACTAGACAACACATTTGTGGAAAATTTGCAAGGAAGATATGCCTTTATTTCGCTCATCTTATCTTCAGTATTTTCTCTGTTGCCAGGCCTGCTGACAGAGAAATAAAAAAGTAAGCTGTGCTGAGTTTCTCTTGCTACAGTTAAGACATAGAAAGTGGTTTTGTTTCCACTATTTACAAATGTTCTATCACTGCACAGAGCGTCGCCTTGTACCTCCGCACGCATCATCCTTGAAACACAAGGGAAAATAGGCAATTCCCCTGCACTGTCAACGTGATTCACATTGGTGCAGCACAGGATTCTGTAAATAAAGTAAATAGATACCTTAAAATAGCCACTTTAGTGAGGGGTACTGGTGAATAACAGGAGCAAAGTTCCAAAACAAGATAAAAGAACTGAGCGATTAAAGTAAGGAAGCAAAAACCACAGAAGACAAAATTGATGGCCTAGGTCCTTGCAGAGGGAAACCAAAAATAGGTAATACCCTTCTTATCCAGGATGCTTAATGATGAGTTACAGATCCCCAGTTTTGACTGGTTCTGTGGTGAGAACTTGCCCTAGCAATGAACTTTTGCTCCTTATAATAGTCAAAACCACCCTCCTTTCTCAGGCACCCCCTGACCACAAAAAGACCACTACAGTCTGAACATATGGCATGACTTCTTGGGATTTGATGCCCTGAAATTGAAGTAGGGGAAGGATGAGCCAATAGGAACGTAGCCAATCAGTGACTGAAGTGAGATATGCTAGTACCTTAAAAGATTGTACCCCTTAATTGTGCCTGCTTCTGTGTGCCTCGTGTGTAGTTTTGTGGATTTGCCACCTAACTCCTCTTTCTGTGCAGAGCTGTAAATAAATCACATACACTTCGACTCCAAGTGTGGATCAGTTTCTTGCACACTGGGTGAAAGAACCCGGTTTAGGGCAACAGTACCCCTTTAATCTCCATAACAAGTAGTCTGTGTATTTAGTAGTATTTAGTAGTATTTAGTAGTCTGTGCCTACCTGGGGCACCCCTCTGTTGCAGAGTTATCTCAGCTGTGTCCTAAACTAGAACTTTTAACTTATCCCCTCAAACAAAAAGTAAACATTTGATCAAAATATTAAACATAATGTACATGAGCTGATCCTCAGTGAACAACAGAAACTTGTGCAAAGAATAAATGTGTTCTACCTCAGCCGGAGTTTAGGTTCTTGTCCAGGGTGCAGGTCCCAGTAAGCACAGAGAGGTGAGCTCCACCTGCTAAGTTTAATCCCATTCTGGGCAGGAAGGAATGCCATGTCATAGTCCACACACCTCTCTGGAGAGCTTGCAGGCTTTTCTACAATCTGCAACAAAGAAGCAGCTGTGCAATACCTGTTCATTGCTGATTTAACTGATGCACTTCTGCTGTACAGCTGTATGCAATCCAGCAGACTCCTGGAGCGTGTCAAGGACAGTTTCCTGCTCCGGGTATTGGATGAACCGACCACAGTTAAAGTGGAGCTGGTGCTCACAAATGCAGATGAGCTCACTGGAGGCAGCTTGGGCTGTAGTGACCATGCTCTGGCTGTGATCTTGAGAAACACGGGCCTGGCAAACAGTAAAGTCAGGATCCTGAACTTGAAAGTGAATTCCAGCTGTTTATACAATTAGTGGATAAGATCCCCTGGGGAACACTGAACAAAAAATATTTTGATATAACTCTTGGCTTCATTTGCATATATAGTTATACAAAGAGCAATTATTCTTTTGTGGCTGAAACACACTTTTGTTTTTAAGAGTTATGTGAGAGTAAGATGTTAAATAATTTCTTGGGATTTTTCATCTCATCATTATTAAATCTAGAAACCACAACAATAACAGCACAATTACCTTTATTGGTCCTATGAGAACAATGGGGTGACTTCCAACAGGAACAAGTTACTTTCCAAATGAATTCTATCATCCTAGTAGTCACTGGAATGCATACAATCCTTGCTTTTGCAATCAAATTATCGAAGTCCCAGAACAGGAATATAAATTTAAAAAGTGGAAGAATGTATTTTTATATAACAAGCTAGGGAACAATATAAACACAAATTATGGCTGCAATGAATGCAGATAGAACTTTAACTTATAAAAACTGAAAATAATAACGTGACAAAAAACGGCGCAGGTAATAAATGGAGTCAGTTAAAAAAGGAGACCTTTCTTAAAAAGCCCTTCCTATAGCCCATTCTTTGCTGTAGTAGAAGAAAGGAGCAAAGAAGATCACATGTTGGCACCACCTTCTGAGGATGCTTGACATTTAGTCAAATTATGTGTTGTGATCTTTTTTTTTTTTTAGGTATAGATAATTTTCAGATCTCCTGGGGTCAACTATCATTAATTACCCTGATGTAACAGAGCCTGGCACATAATTTTCTAGCTTTAATCACAAAAGTAGGTTAGTATTTTATACCTAATTTTCACAAACTAATCTGCACACAATCAGTGAGACAGAAGGCTAGAAAGGACCATGACCAGCTGAACTGAAATTTATACATTACATATCTTCAGCTGTTTTACAGGTTAAACACTTGGGCAGCAGTTGAATGGCAGAGGGGAGTGACAGCAGATGTGACAGAATGGTAAGATTACCATTAGCACACAGCTAAACCCTACCTTTTATCTTGTGTTTCTGCTTGAAGTCAAGCTTTCAAAAACAGACAAACATAATTGCCTGTTCTTCAACCACGAAATGGAACTATGCACCTTATTGCAGGGTTTTAAACACCAGTTCTGAGGATTTTTAAGGCTGCTTAGTAAATAGGTAGTTTATTTTTTACTGATACTTAGAGGAATCTACATGGTATCCAATCTTCTTTTATTAAAAAGATTCTTACATTATTATAATAACTGAGAAAAGACAAGTGCTTGTGAGTAATAATTGAGTGGAATGTGAAGTTTGCTGCCGCTTGACAACAGAATGCCACTGAGTAAGCAGCACCTCTACAAGTATCTCTGAAACCAAGACATTTCAATTAATAAGTCACTTAAAGAACAGAGACTGTGACACCTACTTCAGATATTATTCAGGTGGCATTTGCTCTAGACACCATGGATTATATCTGACCTATTGTTGACTTTTAAGATTTATGTACAATATCTCAGGAACAATTTAAAGGAGTGAGTGATGATCCAGGAGTCACCCCTGTAATACTAGATATCCTCTGGTTTTTCTAAAGCCAGTCTTGCCTAAGAAGTTTTATTCTAGATTGAGACATTACTACAATGATCTTAGAGAAGTTCAACTTGAAATCAAAATACTTTGAAGACAGATATACATTAATCTTGAGGTGAAATTAACCAGCCATGGGATTATTCATCAAAGCAGGATAATCTTTGCCTAGAATTGAGGTGTTAATAATGCCATATTCCAGCTGCTTCTTCTCATTGTTCTCATTGGAACAGTGAACGCCAGGATAAGGAGTAAATGATTCTTCCACAGTTGTCCTCCAGGTGTCAGAAAAACTTTCTGGAATTGCAGCAAGCTCTATCTTCTCCACACTTTTCAATCATCTGTGCTGGCAGAAAACTAGTGCAAGCCAACATCAGGTAGTCTAATACTAGTTGCCTTGAACTGGGTGCTGTGTTGATGGAATAGTTTTCCTGAATTGTTTGTTTCTTGCTCTCATTATACTAGATAGCAGAAGATATGCCTCTGATAATGATGGACAATATTACAAGGTAATTCTGGAGGATTTTTGCTTTTCAAAAGCAATTTTAAAAAACCCTCTACATAATTTACCAATATACTAGCTACAGATCCATTGCTTTTTATCACTTTAAAAACAAAATACTTTTCTGATGTTGTAAGTTATTCTAACTACATGAGATTACTCACACCCAAGAGAATCCATTCCTTTGTTTGGCATGCTGACCTAAATCTACAGGGTAACAGAGGGAGGTCAGGATTTTTCAAAGCGGTCAGAATCATTCTGTCTCTGCTGCCAGTGCCAATCTGAATTCTCTAAGAGCATAATTCACCAAGCACACCGTGCTGCTCTCTATCCAAAACCAGTGGTATTCTAAGAATTCAATTATTTGTTGGAAAAAACCCCACCAAGTTAGAAGTTTTGTGATTTTTCTGTATATCTGAAGTAGAGAAAAGGGTAACCGTTTAATGCATTTCCCACATCCAAAAAACTGCAATGGGACGGCAGCAGAGAACAGAAACAGCCCTGACAAGATAAGGATGCTGTGAAGCAGTGTGAGTATAGAATCATAGAACGCTTTGGGGTTTGTCTCCTGCTACGGGATTAGGTAAGTAGATGCTTTCAAGGCTTAGCAAGAACAATACTCCAAGCTTGTAGGAGAAGCAGCTGTACATCTGCAGCAGCTGCTCTACAGATGTAGGACCCAAACCCAACACGTGCATGTGTCAGAGGAAAGTTCTTGTTCTCAGTGCAGCTATAATAGGTTAGGGAAATTAATCATAGATACCAAGCATTGTGCTCTGCAGAATGCCCAGGAAATGCTGCATTTTTCTTTTTTTTTTTCTGATTTGGGCTTTAGACTAAAAAAAAATGAGCTCAACACTAGTGAACATTCTGAACATCAAAAGATTTACAATACAATATCCATACATAAGCTGCATTTAATAAAACAAAGCTTTCTTGTTGTTCGCTGCAAACCTCTCCTAATGCTGAAAATTGATAATTAAAAAAGTCAACTGAATGTCACTACCATGAAATCACAGTGTAAGTTTCTTTAAGACCAGGAAGTGTTAAATCAATTTGTTCCAGGATGAAACTTCATTTTATCTCATCGAAGTTACATCTGAGAGTTATGAAAGCTAAAGGCTTACTAATGTGACTCATCTTTTCTTCTCCTCACATTATGCACGAGACAGTGCAAGTAAATGAAAAGCTTACAGTTCCCCTTATCATTTCCAAAATTGCCCGTGGGAAGCACCAGTATTCAAAATATCAGATAAACATGTCTTTGCTGTCCTCAAAGAGCTTCCTTCCAAAACCTGTCATATGATGCAACAGTATTCATTCAACACCATGATTATACTCAGCTTCTCTCTGTTCCTGGGCCTGTCACTCTCCCATGTTTGGCTGCTGAAGTGAGTGAGGTGTTGTATCCCACAACACAAATGATGGCAGATGACAAACATCTCTTTCAACATAGCCTGTGCGAGTTATTACATTATCTTTAAAAATGAAGCTTTGGAGAGCTTCCTGCTGTAGATGCTGTCCCTTGTCCCCAGTGCTGTTGGCATGTAACAGAAAAACAGAATTATCTTCCAAAATTTCTCTTCCTGCTTTTGCAGGTTTCCTTCCAAAGAAGGAATGGCTTTGAAGTTGTTACTCCAATCCCATAAGATTTCTGATTTATAAATATTTTAAAAGAGACCCTTCATTCACCATGAATATTCCTAATACATGTAAAATATATACAAGAGTTGCTAAGATACTTAGATAAAAGGAATTTAGCTTAACCCGACACATTCTCATACTCTGCTGTCAATTGAACAATCCATGTTTAGCTGCTAGGATTTATCTTTGCAACCAAAACAATTTCGAGCACCACGTTAATCTTATGAGTGTTGCATGTCATACATTGCAAGAACTGAACATTTCTTCTCTACTCCAGGGCCATCAGCAATTCAGCCACGGCACTTTGATCCAACAGAAAGCAAAATCTGCAACAATTACTTGTATCATGCAGTGCTCTTGTACCATGCAACAGGCTCTCATCAGCCCCCACCCAAACCCGAACTGCCACCCTCATGACCTAGTGGTATCCTCTGTCTATGCATTTTGACACTGCATAATGTCTCTGAAGAGATTAATTTTTCAATATCCCTTCCAGAGTTTTAATTACTTAGCTGCATTTATGGGGAATGGCCTGTCTGTTCTCCCTCAGCTGTTACATTAAACCTCTAATATTGTATTAAAGAAAATGTGAAACGTCGAGTTTCCCTCAAAGACATAAAGAAAGGTGAAAATTAAAATACAAACCAAATTCTACAGCACAGTCTAATTAGAACCTGACCCTCGCATTCAGGAGGTTTGCCATTAAATTAAAAAATTAATAGCTATTTATTTTGTATAAAAATATAACTGTATCAGTTTCTCTGTAACCTGGTTCAAAGAAAAACGCACTTTTGCATAATAAAATCTACTTCAAAGACAGACACGCAATACTTTCAAAGTACAGAACACAAACTCACTCTCGTATTTCAAATACATTTCCTCCATACTTGTTAAGGCATCTAAATGAAAAGGATCTTTTTTTTTTTTACCCTTTAAAGACTAAGATTTTATAGCTTCAAACTCTTATTTTGTTTCTATGCTCCTTTCAAATATGAAAACTTCTCCTACGCCGCATCAATAATGTAATTATACTGTACTGTTTCTCTTGTTACAAAGAATTGAAGCATTACACTGCCTTTTACCAGCTTCCTTGCTAGGACAGAATACAGAGGGATGTGTTTTTAGCTACAGTAATTACCTTAATTTTGTAGGAACATAAGATTGCTGTGTAATCGGCTATTACTAATGCAATTACTCTGAAGAAATGGCTCACAAAGAGATGTGTCAGGGGTGCTTCTACATCAGCACAGATTGAAGTAATTTAATAATGAGTCACATTTGGTCTCTGAAGTGGGTAATACTGAATGGCAAATATCTACTCTGTAATGAAGATTTATGAAAGCATTATTTTGGCACGTAGTTACAGGGTAGCTACTGGGTTTTGCAAATTAACTATATACCTTTTTCCAAACATATAATTTATATTCTACTTGAGACCCCAGCTGGGCTCAGGGTGCCTTTCTGCGAGGTACCTGGTCAGGACCTGGTATTCCTTATTCTTTCAAAAGCCTGACTCAGAGCTTGCTGAAGTAAATGGAGAGACTTTGGGTGAGTTACAGAGTCATAAATGGCAAACAAGGTGGAGGTATGGGGCCTGTTTTCCCACTTCCAAGAGTCCTAACACAAGAAGGCTCTTGACAGCATGACTGACTTTATTATTCAGCATTCACTGAAATATCTTCCTGAGCCAAAGCCATGGAAATTCAGCGAGTATCTCAAGACCAGCCCAGAAGCATGTGACACAGTGCAAAAGGGAACTCAGCTCTCTAAAGACCCCCTTTAGCTCCCTAGCCACAAACCACATAGTTTCTCTCTGTAGTGTGCAAATAACTAGCACATTTTTTACCTTATTAACACCTCTCAAAAGGCCTGTCTGACACAGCTTAATTAGTTATTGACTATGATTGGAAAAAACCCACCATAGTGAACAAACAGCATAAAATATGCCACAGCAGATTGCCACCCTGCCACAGCTGGAATGAAGAGCATTCGGGTGAAGATCACTTGATCACAAGCAGCTCTACAGAATGAGCTGACTTACCCTGGCTTTACTGCAGAAGCAGAAACAGATACACCCAGAGTATCAAACATACATAGAACTGTCACTACAACGCATATGGTAATTCTTTTTTTCCTTTTTTTTGTTATTCTTGCAACTGAAAAACAGAAACCAAAATCACCTAAACATGGGGATTAAATGAGAGTAGAGTTTTGTCACTCAATAAGAAATGACTGCTCCCCCAACAGTGCAGTATAATAGAATGAGATGAATATAATAATTTCATATCAGTACAAAATTCATCACTTTCAGCAATATTAATTACAAAGATATGTATACAAAAGGCCAGACCTGGTTGTGAGAACAGGTTGTGAGAAAGAATCAGATACTGCAGGTAACAGAAGCTGGCCAATGTGGGGCTATATTAAAATAACAGCAAAAGGAGAAAATTTCTAGATAAAAATACTGAAAGGAAGTATCCTGAACTCCCTTTGAGTGAAGAATGAAAAGATTTTCTGGGGTCACTGACAAAAGGCTAAAACTACCAAGCCAGGATGCAGCCCCCTGGCCCCAACCTTTCAAACAACAAAAAAGAAAACAAACCCCAAACTAAATACAAAGCCTAATAAAGCAGGGAGCATTAGCAGTGTAAAATAGGGATGAGCTGTTCATTAGAGAGGGAGAAAAAAGTGCCACTGCTTTACATGTTTTTGCCTCATCAGCAGAAGCTGGAGCAGCACAACAAACCTGTCGTTCTGACCATACTCTTAGGACTCCAAGGCACCAACAGACCCCGAAACCTCCTTCCCTCCCCCTGGGGCCTGGCTGCCTGTGCCAGGAGCCCGCTCTGATAGAGCATCCCTGCAGCCTTGGGTCAGACTGGTGTGAGAAAGAGCCTGAGGAAGCCTTGTTGGTGGCCTCCTCCCTTCACTCCAGAGGTGTATTAAGCTCAGACCTTGCTCCTTCCCAAGCTGCTTCACAGACAGGTCTGTGCCTGGTTACACCCCCTGCTGATCCTCGCCCACTGGCCGGAGCTCCTGCTTTGGCACCGCATCTCCCTCATTGCTATGCACCCATCTGGCGACAAGCAGAGTGTGGATCGATCTTATATGACAACAACCAGAGCTCCTCTGCTCTGCTTGCCCAGGTACCCTGCACTTCACTGGTGTGGAATTCAGGCACACAAGGTGGCATCTTCAAACCCAGTCCCTTACTGACAATAAGCAACATCTGTGTCCAGTTTGAAACAAACCAAAGAACACTGGCTTCACATTCCCCAAACACTTGCCAGTGCTTTCTCCTCTATTTCACACATGAATCAAGAGATTAAAATCAGTACCATGCCTCAGAAAGAATCAGAAAGTGAGAGCATCAGCATCAAATAAGACTTTAAATTGGCAGAACACTAAAAAAAAGATGATCCTCACAGAGAATCACCAAAGAAATGAAAGCAAAACCAACCAACCAACCAACCAAAACAAAACAAAAACCCCAAACCCACGCCCATTTTGCAGCTGGAAATTCTTTCATGATCCAAAAGAGTGTTTGACCAATTCAAGCTTAAGCATTTAAACAGGACTATTCGATATCTCCAGGAAGGTAAACACACACTGCCTGCATTTTGCCTCAGCATCTGTTAGTGTTCAGTACTTAGTGGTTCCAAGAATGACATATCAATGAGAAAAAGGATTTTTTTGGATGCTATGGGTGACTAGTAGAAGTCCTGAAGTAGGAGATTCATGAAAGGAAAAATGGTATCATCTACTGTCTTTGCTTTCAGAATCCCCTGAATCTGCAAATATGAATAGACATCCAAACTTTGTATGAGAGATTTATTGTCTCCAGGAAATCTGCTTCAATTACACAATTTTTGAAGTTCCATTTTAAAATAATTTAGGTTCCTGGCTCACACTGTCCCCTCTGGAAGAACATTTCAGAATCTTAACTCTTTGAACAGTTAAGAAAACTTACTTTCCATTCTAAATTTAAGTGATATGTAACCTTTTAACGGCTTCTAGTCCTCTTCACTATTGATCTCCTGAACTCAGTTATAAAGAGGAAGCATATATCTTCTCAGACTTAATTTGCCAAGACTAAATCAAACTCCTCTGTTCTCTCCACTAAAGACACATATTCCATTCTCTCATTTGCCCCAGGAGACTTTGAGCACTGCATCTGTTCCAAATCAAGTTTCTTTTTCGTGAGCACGGATGACCAGAACCGTACACAGTACTCCAAATGGAGATTACCAGCATTTTATAAAATACTACCAACATCTTCCTTTCTCTATGAAAAATATACTTTCTAATGTTCCCTAGAACAGTATAAATCTTTTTCATAGCTGTATGATACGAACAAATAGCGGTGACCTTTTGATTCACAATTTAATTCACATCTTTCTTTTTGCCTCCCCTTGCCTCAAACCAGTACAAAACTAACATAGAATTAGAAGCTATTTCTTACATCTTGCTCCTCTATTCCAGCTGACACTCTTTCTGAGGTGTGTCTCTCACATTTCCATTTCCTTTCATGTTCCTCTGCATTCTGCTTTTTATTAAAACTTGGGCCCTTTCGACATTTACCCTTTTCTTTTTCTGTCCATATATGTCAGCTTTTCAAAGGGACCATGTAGTGTAAAAAGAGAAGGGGTCTCCTGTCAGAACGTGTTACAATTTTTTATAATCTCTACATTGAAAGGGAAATATTTAATCCCTAAGAACAGTAAGTATAGTTGACTAGGTTTGATGACACCTGCTCTAACCAAGCAGGGACTAACTTCAAACCTAACTAATAGGGAGGGCAGCTAATAGTGGCTTCCAATTTTTGTGTAAATATCTCCTGGAGTGGATTGCGTTTTAATTCTCTGTATTATTTCTTTTAAATTTTCCCTGTGATTTTTTTCTCTTCATTATTATTTATCCTCTTTATTATTATTTCCTCTTTATTAATTTTTCCTCTTCATTACATATTATTTATTATTTCTTATTTATTATTTTCCTACCTCTTGACTGGTCAAAATTCCTAATTTTCGTCCCACCATCATTTGAGCTTATATCTCTTTCGAACTTAATAACTTGACACTTCATATCATGGCATTGTCCCCTGCTGTGTGTTCTCAAAGTTGCATCTGATGACGAGAGTGTATTAGATGAAATTCAGTTTTTCAAGAATTCTAAGTTCATCTTACAATGTATTTATCTCTTTCTACTCCTCCCAGTAATTTTAAATTTTATTTTTAATTTAAATTCCTAATTCCTACATTTAATCCATGTTTACGTCACTAGTCCTAGCCCTAATTTCTTGTTTACTGGTAATAATCCTACTGAAACTCAATCACACTGGGAACTTTAGGGAGTGGATTTCTGTTCTACACTGAGTAGAACAATCTACAATCTGCTTCTAACAGATTGCTTCTGAGTTTTTCCCAATTTATCACATGGAAGATGTGTTCTCACTACATAACCAAACTATCAATTCTGCTCAATGTGTGCAGACAGGGAAAGGTTAAACAAGACTCTTACTCCATCTGCATGCAACAGTCTGATCCTGCCTCACATCCTTTAATTATTGTCTGACTTTGGGATACTATATCTTTTCATTCAAGTAAAAAACTTCCTGAAATTAAATTTGGGGTAGAATACTTCCTTCAAAGAATAAAAACTATCCTTAACGCATCACAAGTTTTAATTCAAAGTTCTATAAAGGGAATGAATGACATCCTTAAATTTCTTTATGTATGAATAATGCAGAAGCAACACTCAGCTTTGTTTAGGCTAAAAATAACATATTTCAAAGACTGTAACTAATGGAAAAAAACCCCACTATTTTTTTATACCTGAAGCTGACACCACTGCATACTGTACATTTTTCCTTTTTTTTAACCATACTGGCTTCTAATCACTCAATGTCACAAACTCAATTGCTGTAACAATTACTGCAGTTGTTACAAAAATCACCATTGGGAAAGCAATCATGGTATATTTGATTAACCATGTAAAATAACAAAAAATAAAAATAACAAAGTAACAAAAATAAAACAAATTTAATTGGTTTAAGTTTTGAAATTTAAGTCCCACTTTTAGGCAGGATGCTCAGTTCCTACTGAAGAAAAAGGTTCATTACTGTGTCATTTAATCACATCTAAATCTAGATATAGAGCTTCTCTCTACCAATTTTACATTTTGTAAAACATACCTAGTCCATTAAAGAATCAAGCTGAATTATTTTGTATACATCTGTGTATTATTCACATACGAAAGCAGCAGCAAGATGGTGAAATTTTTATTTTAGTATACAGCATTTGCATTCTGCATAGGATCTTCCAGATATGCTTCCAGATTCACTTCTTGTTTTTCATGCTATGGATTGCATGCAGCCACCTACACCCCAGCACGAAATTCTGAGCTTGTGTGGCACAAATCTACATCAACTGCAGATCTTTCTAACTCAGTATCAGATGAATAATTTTTAACACAAACATAACGTTTTTCTTAAAGCACATGTCCTGTACGTTTGTCCTTTCATCTACACACTGCAATTAGTAGCCATTAAACGTTGATAAATTCTTACTTAAACTTTAAGGTACTGAGATTTTGTGCATTTATGTGGTTTCTTGGAATTTGTAGCCCCTAAAACAAAAGGTAAGCCACACAGGTTGAAAAAAAAAGAGAAAAAACATTTAAAAATACAAGGAAATTATTCTATAGTTTTGAAACAATAAATACTGTTTTTATCTTTTTTTTTAAATTGCTGCTACCTAACAAGTCTGCCTCTTATTTAAAAATGATCTGCAATTAAATATTATTAAAGGAAATCATTAGTGTTAAAAATAGAGGCTAAACACATGCTAATTAGATTTAAAAACACATCAGTTAAGTAAGATAATTAAATGTTTTTTAGGCAAATGAACTGTACAATTGCACTGATACTAAGAAACCTGAATTAAAAGAAAAATGTGTAAAATATCCTAATGAAAGAAAATATTCTTTTTTTGGGAGAAGTCAATGTGCTTTTCTTCACCCCAGAAGAATCTTAAAAGGGTTCTCAGAAATAGCATAATCTATATAATACCAAATTTAAAGGTTCACAAGTGAAATACATGTATTTTTATTATGGAAAACTGTATTTTTAATTCTGTTGTTACTTCTAGCAAACGTTGAAACCAGAAATCTTTATATGCAGAAAGTATACTGAGTGCTAGCTGAACTACTTAGAAAATACATACAATTGTTACTTTCCTGTAACACAGCCTTAACAACCTATTTTAAAAAGAGGAAAAGGAAGGTATGTTGTACCTAACACTGAGATTACAAGATAAATCTTGAACTTGTATTTAATTCCATCCCATCTAAGGCAAGAAGAAGAACAAAAAAAGGAAACCAAAGGACAACTCAAAAGCTGAAGAGAATAGTCCCTAGAAACTTTAAATTCCTCGTCTTAATTCCTGTACTTGCTGTGAAGATGAGTAGAACAGAAAAAAGCTCCAGCAAACAAAAAACTAAAGAACATATTTTAGCACGCTCCTCCTCCGGTTTTTCTTCCCTACCATTATGGCAAATAAATGACAACTTGAATTTTAAAGAGGAACATGACCTTTAACTTGAATGTGTCTGTTTTATCCTTCTGATGCCTTCTGACAAATAAAAGCAAACGGGCTTCACATCTGGAGCATTTGCTGAGAGATGTCCACACTCAGCACCTGTTGCTGTTGGGAACGGTATCTGTGCTTGTATGGTGCTTAACATGAAAAGGCTTTGTGCTTCAACTTCCATCAAAACGAAAGACCATATGAAATTATAACAATAAATAACGAAATAAAGCACGTAAAAATATTTTGAGGAAGCTGTATTTAGGTAAAGAAACACTTATGTACATTAAAACTAAAACACAAACATTTTGTTGCTACTTAAATAAAAACATGCTACTACATCTAAATAGCACTAACTTTAGGACCTCAAAAACCAGGTGTTTTTTAACAACTTGATCGCATTTCAAGTTCACATAATTATCTAAGTATTACTGAGATGTTCCGAATCCCAAGACTAAAGGAAATCCCATAGCCCTCAAGGCTGCTCTTCATTTATGGAGAAACAGTGTCCCTTGGTGGCAAACGAGGGTAAATGCAAAAGTATTCCGTGGCTTGTGCTAAATGTGCTTTATATGGAAAGAAAACTAAATTAAAACTTGCAATAATTTTAACATATCCATCACCCTTACGTCCCTGGGGTGTCTAGCAATTTTTCAGTTAAAAATTAAACTAAAATAATAAGTGGTGGTGTCTCCATTACCTTTGGGTCATCTCCCCGTTGTCGCTTACGAACACGAACACGTGCAACTGCTAATTAACAATCTCTGATATGCTATCTGACAGTATATTGTCTAGACAAATACATATAAATCTGTATCTATATAATTTCAAATTATCTAGAGACACTTTTTGTTTTTCTTGTACCTGACTGAAGATAATTATTTTGGTCATGATACTCACGAATTACATAAACTGATTTTAGCTTCTCTGTGCTACAACTGTTTATACACAGTATTTGAGTACCTACTTCCAGCTGGCAGCTAACCCGGAATGAATAACTAATGATTAGTTGTAATCTAATAAACTGTAATCCCAAGCATATAAAGATTTTTAAAAGTGTACCACCTATCATATAAAGCTTCATAACCACAGACTGGGATTTCTCAAACAAATAGATCATTGCGCATCAAGATGTTTGCTTTTTCACCCTTCATTTTTGCAAGCACCTGTTGATATCTAAAACTGTAGCTCCTTAACATGCCATTGTAATTGTTCATTTAATTTATTTAGTTGTGATTGATAAATTTAGAGCTTTCCTTTGGATAAAGCACATACGGATTTTTTTTTCTTTTGTTTCCAGCTGTTAAATAGAAAGTAGCATATTTAATATATTTAAAATAGCACTCTCTCTCTCTCTCTAGATATATGCAGCACTATAGCTAGATACAATTTAGATTGTGAGTTCAAGGAACTCCATTATTGTTCTTGATATGGCACTTACTACATGTGCCTTTCCATGGTACAAATTAGTTCATTTTCGCTAGCATATAATTTTGCTATCAGTTACAGCATGTAATTACCACAGGGTTGAAATAATTTCTCTGTGAACATCTGGATTCCTCTGCTACACTGTGCAATGCTAATAACTTGCAGTCAGACTCATAAACATTTGCACGCTGAAGAATTGCTGTGTCCTGGTGATTCTCAATAACAATATTAACTGCGTCTCTTACTTCAGCCTGGAATATAAAGTTTTGAATCTTAACAGGCGTGCTTTAAAATCTACTTTAAACCCCAAACAAGCACAATACATTTTATTTTTTTTCTGCACAAATCGTGTTTTTCAAAGCAAGGATTGTATTCAAATGTAACACTGCGAAGTTAATTTAATTGTCAATGGCAGAATGATTTTTGCTTGTATTTCAAGTAAAAATATTCCTAAAGAATGACAACGAACAGCAACATACTTCACAGTCACAATGGCATTCAGTTCATCCATTTTCAACACCGGGAGGCATCCTCTTATTTCTAAATGGCCTTAAAGAAGTTAGGCAATAGTCACAACAAAGTATGTAAAAAAAGACTTAATCTTGAATTATAGAAATTGACTGAGGATAATTAGGACTTAGTTTAAGTAAGAGGCAGTCATCTGAAACTGGACTGCAAATTCAGCTGTACCATAAATCAGGCTGCTCCAAAATGAACAAGTGTGTGCTGTGGCATTCCATCATGGACATGGTGCCACTTGCACTTACTGAAAACCAATCTTTCACCTACCTTGCCAATCCATCAACTCATTAATGGAAATGGAATCTGAGTCAGCAGGGCCCTGGCAGCCAGGAAGGCCATGAAACTCTGTAGGGGAGGTTTAGGTTGGATATTAGAAAAAGGTTCTTCACCCAGAGGGTGTCTGGGCACTGGAACAGACCCTCCAAGGAAGTGGTCACAGCATCAAGCCTGACAGAGTTCAAGAAGTGTTTGGACAATGCTCTCAGGCACATGGTGTGACTCCTGGGGTGTCCTGTGCAGGGCCAGGAGTTGACTTGATGATCCTGATGGGTCCCTTCCAACTCAGCATGTTCTATGGTTCTATGATTACAGTGTCATCTACCCAAGCCACACTTCCAGACTAAGCCTTGCTGCTCTCAGTACACACTTTGACTACTGAATAGACAACCTTAAAAATCCTGTTTACAAAATTCCAGTGCCTTTCAGAAACATCTTTCATGAAAAACCTGCATTTCTATAACTTGCCTTGCACATACCTAAGGAACTCCTATTCGAAAAACTCAAGAATTTTAAGAGAATAATTAAATTGCAAAGAACACCTCTGCATAAGTATGGAATGCCGATTTTAGAGGCAGATCTGAATCCTCAGCCCTGTTCCTTTACATACACTGCACATGCGAAAAAGGCTCAAATACTAATTAATCAGCTTCCCAGCTATTATTTGGTACAGTCCCACTTGGCAGTTTGGGTTCAGGTGGCCTCAGGGGAAGACCCCTTCCTAACTGTCCTGAACTGGAATCAGAATATGCAGAGGAAAGACAAGAGCCAACCAGACTTGAGCCCTGAGGACCAGAAACAGGAAAAAAATCCAGATGCTATAAGATGCTATTTTGCCTTGCTCCACAGTGGAGGAAATCTATGGAGCAAAATTTTTCTTTGCCTCTCTTTTGTGAACAGATCAGATATGAATCAGTGAATTCATATGAATATGAATATGAATTCAGTGTTTGAAAGCACCTTTTACCCTCTGGCACTTAGAATAAAGCCCATTTTAGACATTCAGTGGTTGGACAGATTCCTCCAATTATCCTAAAACCTTACCTGCATACTTACTATTTAATCATACATAGAAGCACTAGTCAGGTAAACAACAGTATCATTGAAAAGATTCTAGTACTTAAAGCATGTCTTGTTTACAAAGAGATCAGTGTTTTAACCAAGAGTTCTCTTGCAGCACCAATAAAAGATTTTGATGTCACTACAGTATTATATTCTTGTGAAAGAAATATTATTTTGTAACAGACTTGCTGGGAGAAACAGACTCCAGTTTTGGTGTTTGATGTCTTCAAAACAAAACCATTTATTCTTACCTGCAAGTGGAGATAGGAATGATATGAACACCCAAAGAAAAATTTTTACTTGTAACTACTTTATGTATTAAATGATTGAGTTTTAAAAAGCCAAATGACTAAACAAATGACTTAGCGACCTTGAAAATGGAAAGCTATATACATTTTCATGACATAATAAGACATATAAATGCTGTGGCCCATTCAGCATTTCCAGCTACTGTTACATACTTGGAATATTATTTCTGTTTTTCTTCTGTTCAGTGTACAGTTCTGGTTCAGATGTATTTACAACGATAATGGCATCACACTTAACACATCTGTGTTTTCAAAAATACACCAACCAAACAGAAAATGGAACAAAGACAGAAACCAACTATAGCTTGCTTTTCTAGTTTCAAATCAAAATTTAAATTGTTTGAACTTGACAATTTGCTTTCCACCTGCGTGTGCTGTGCTTTCTCTTTATACAGACAGCAGTTTAGGAAGGTAAGCAAGCAATGTAGAAACAAGCAATCAGTTTTATTTCAACAAAAGTATTTTTAACCTGATGAGAATTTCATTCTAATACCTTCAAGAAAAAGGGCAAATGAAGGAAGCATTCATATTTAGTGTCGTAAACTGTAATGATATGAGGAAGCGAGCTGGTCAGAAAGATTTTTCTAAATCTCATTTTTAGCTCCTGGTAAAGAGGCTAACAAACTTCCATTATCTTCAACTTTGAAGAAAGCAACTGTTCCACCTGATCACATCTTTATTATCTCTACGACTGCTCCTTCTGGAGAGAAAATGCTTGAAGTCAGAACACTGAAATTTTTATGTGGCATCACTACAGAAAAAAGAAAGTGGACACAATTTGATGGCAGACACGGGTGAATCCATATGTTCAGCTTCTTTTGGGAGATTTAATTCCTTTTAGCTGTAATTATTCATTAACACATTCCCTATTAACTAGAAGACAGGTTTGGATCACTGCTAAAACAAACAGAATACTTCACTGCTGCTGTCCCTAACTGGATTTAGCAGCAACGGTTTCACAACTCCTGATTTTCAAGAAACTACAGGGAGCAGGGAAGAAGATATAAAAGATATTAAACATTGTACTAAGTAGTGGTAATTGTGAAATTTTATTTTGTTTTTTAAAGTCACAGAATAAAGTAGAAAATAGAGACAAAGTGTTGGATGTAAATAACCAACAATAGATGTCAAGTAACTAAACAAGATAAAAAAAAAATCTGCTAGCTTAAATTAATATATTTTACATGAGAAAACAATTGGTACAAAGGCTGAATCAGAACCATGATTTTCAAGGTCAGGTACACACTTCCCTAGTCCCTCAAAAGACTCAAGCCATACAACAATATTCAGCTGGGAATGGTATTAATCCTGAACAATGGTACCCTGTAAATGGACTTAATGCTTTCCTAACTTCTGCCATGCAACAGCTGAAATAATAAATTCGAAAAATGCTCATTCGAGGTATATTCCACCAATTCCACACTGCTGTTTCACAAGCAGAAAAATTTATTATCATCCAACCTGACTTTTAACCACCTCCTCAACCCTAAGTTTGATCTCCTAAATCACTAATTGAGAATTAATGATTCAAGGTTTTAGTATCAAATTAGTAGTTTTACTGGAATATGAACATTTTACTTTACAATAAAATACACTGTACTAGAAGGTTCATTCAAATCTAGGTAATTTCAGTTACATTCCTATGGCTTTGAGCAAAAAAAAAAAAACCACCCAAGCAGTTTTACTGTATGTACACAATATTGAACATCAAGATTTAAATTATTTATTAATAACCTACATTCACTGTGGATTTCTAAGATTTACATCCAAAAAGCATATTTTATTTACATGCTGCTGACATTTTAAAGAAAAAGAAACAAAATATTATCTGTTTAGGAATTACATCTATTCAAAATTTTTAAAAGATACATTTAACACCACAAAACATTTTAAACATTTACAATAAAAACCAGCTTTCTGTGCCAATTATACTTACTCTCCAAGAATGTAAAATTGCATTGATAACCGCACTAACTACAATTAGACTAGAAACACTTAAGACCTGAGAGTCAAATCTAAACCTTTTTTTTCTAAAGAAAATCCTACAAGCTAATATGCCCTTATGTTAATTTAAACGGACTGGTCAGTGGTCAATTAAAAAAAAAAACAAAACCAACACCAAAAACAACCCCCAAAAAACCCCAGTGCATTATTTCTGCAGCTCCAAAAATAGATCACTATAAAATTGTTGCAGTAGCTTTATAAGTGCCAGGCCTGCCAGATGCAGTAAGGCTTATTTCAAAGTGTCCTTTCCCACATACTGCACCCTAATCAAATAATGAGTGTCTTTGATCAATTCCTGTGAGGATTCCTACATTTATTTAAGCATGCAGTGGCCTAAGTATGCATCTTGGATTTTTGAAGGTTCCCACCTCGAGCATACATACCCAGGCGTTTTAATAGCTAGATGAGAGTAAAAATAAACATGCAGAGGCATAGAAAGTTAGAAATACTGGCCAGAAAACATTCAAAGTCTAATGAGAAGTTTTATATCCACCCCAAGGGTCTTTTAAACTCAGCATAGCTCAGGAGCATCATTCACTGTATTAGTAACCATCATGTACCTTATACAAAATAGTAGAAAATCAAAAACGGTTGCACTAACAAGTACACTTTACTGCAATGCAGGACGTAAAAAAAAGTTACCACACCTATAAAGCCTGGGGAAGAGAAGCATCATGCAAAAGTTACTCCATTTGGTAGCAGCCATTTTATTTCTGCACTTGGAAACATCGTGCTCCTTTCTGAGTGAAACAGCTTTCCCCTCCCTCCCGCTATCCTTTAGAAACTGCTTGACCAAGAGCATCTCCCAGGAGGGGGCTGAGAAGGCCATGATTTTCCCACTCTAGAGCTATTTCCAATGGCTTTAGCAGTTTGCCCTTCCCATGCAGATGGTTGGCAATGCAGTAGTGGTCCTTCCAGGCTGAAAGCAGGCAAACTGCAGTTGATCAGCCTACACAGGCAGCCTTGCTCTGTAGACTTTCTAACACGTTGCACTCAACCCAATTAACGCTTCCCAGGACCCAGAAACTCGAGTGACCACCAATTCCCTTCACCAAAGCAAACACAAGAATATGTGTTAATCCAAAGCAAAGTCAGTCCTGCGCCTCCTAAGGACTGACCTTTTCTATTTAAGACAGAAGCATTTCATTAGCGCTTTAAACCTGACTGCACCATTTGGCAACATATTCACGTCTGCTTATGCCACTTCATCCTAATTTGTAATTTGAAAACCAGATCTGCATTACTACAACTTCACCTCCTTCACCACTGGAACAACTCCCAGCATATGCCTTTTTCCTGGGTTAAGGATCTTCATTTTTCTAAGGCACTTGCATGAACAAGCACACAGGTCCATTTATTTATACAGAAATAAAAACAACATCACAAATACGCCTGTAAGCAGTAAGAAAAACGTGATACCTGCTAATGAGAGGACACATTTTACTATCCAATGGTTGAGTTTCTTTTTTTTTTTTTTTTTCTTTTCAAAAACCATAATATTTCTACAACTTAGTGTGTTAAGGTGGGTTACAGCAGGGATTTTTTGGTATGTTTTACAGAATTTACCTCTAAAAAGAAACCAAGCAAGGCAAACGGCCACAAGTTTTGTCACTCATCTACATAAAGCAGCAGATACATTGAAGAACATTCTGCTATTAATACATAGCAAATCTAACTTTTTCTAGTATTTAAGTTGGTGTGTTTTATCCCTTTGATTCTGGAAACAAGTAAACTAATTTAAAGTGGAAAAAAAAAGAGAAAGTGTATACAAATTAGGAGAAAACTGCAGAATTTAGAACATACATGACTTCATGCCTCATCCCTAGAAACACAGAAGATTTTAAAAGCCATCCTTTGTGGAAATAAGCTCTTCCATACTACTGACAAAAAAACCCAATCAACAAATCACAACAAAAAAGACACTTTTAATATACTGCTAAGGTTTTAATAGGTGATGAAGAAGGTGTTGACTCAGTTTCTTCGCCAGCTACTCTTTGACAAACCTTGCTCTTGTTCACTGTGCAGAAGAGTTCTCATCCCACCAACAGGAGGTTGCTTGGCACCAAGAAAGCAGATCACTTTGTACAGTTTTTATTAAGGTTAAATAAACCCATGATGTCAACCAACGCTTTCTGAATGTTATTTCCAAAGCGATGAGAATCCTTTAAAAACAAACAAACAGAAACCAAAACCAAATACTTGTACTGTCCATCAACAGTTATTTTTCAGGCAAAAGAAGAAACTTGCTAATATTTTGTGGTTTTGGAGCTTACGGAATTCGGGCACATATTTTACCACACAATGGGAAATCAGAGTAACAGAAATTTTAACGCTATACAGATTAATCCAAGTTTATGCTATTACTGACCAAGGAGTTCTTCATTATGCATTTACTTTTCTACAGCCAGAAACGAGATCATATCCTTTTGAAATCAGAGGGATGAATAACTTCCTGCTACTTTAAAATCACTGGGTTTTGATATTGCTTTTCCTACAAGATTTTGCAAAAGCTCATCTTCAGAAAACAAAGTGAGTGTATGACTAATGACCAAGTTCAGTGAGTGTATGACTAATGACCAAGAAGTACTGAAAGAGCAGAAAATGTTTTTTGTTTGAGTTCCTATCAGAAATCAGGAATCATTTGCCATTGAAGAAAGTATTGAAAATGAAAATAACATTTTCCTAAGTGTAAACAAAACAGGTTCTTGTTCTGTTTATTCCAAGTGCTAGATGAATGGTACAAAAAAGAAATTAAGATTACAAATATAAATTATTAGCTACATTACAGGACCTACTACAATGACCCTACTAATATCAAGGCCTCACTCATGAAATGCTGCCTTTTCTGTATGAACCTTTGACTTCACTAATAAGTAAAATGAACAGAGAGAAATTTAAAGTACAAGCTAACAGGCACCTGAAGAACAATTTCAACTAGGAAAAAAACAAAGTTGTATTTCCTGATCTTTAATGATTAACCAGAGGCACCACGATCTCCTGGATGAGTCAAGGTCAAAAGAGGAAAACTAGGTCAGCTATGTAACCCTGAACAAACTCAGCATGTTTAGTAAAGTATATGTTTTAAAGGATAAAAATATAAAGGATAAATTGAACTCAAAGCAGACCTCCTCAACAGCAGGATATTCAACATATAACATCTACTATACTCTAATAATGGCTGCTATTTTAATAAATTTTTGATTAGTTATGTTTCTTAAGCACAGATTATAACTTATGGGTCAGCTTCTTTCGGCATTATTTAAACCAGGAAGGCTTAAATAGGGAGCATATATTTTACCCTGTCTTGACAGCTGCAGCCTGAGACAAACCAATCAAAACTGTAATGAGAAAAACCAAAAGATGTCCATCTTTCTGTTTAGGGGACACATATGATCATTTTACATGAGCTGCAGGAAACTCCATGTGTAAAGATAATCCTGGGCCACATGGTTTTTTTATGCTTGAAAGCACAAGTGAAGTAGAATACAGTATCCTTGGTTCATGAAGCTATTAAATTTATACAAGTGGAGACAAAAAACTCCAGCAAAACAGCATACATGGAGAAAGAAAAAACACATTATAACAGTATCTTGCAAGTTCTACTGTATTTTTTAGACAATGAGTAGAACAGCTCTACAAGCACACATCAGAACAGATTTATTTAACCATAGGAAAGGACTGACTCTTACCGTTTCAGAACAAGATACTTTGCTGGAGACGTGGAAATGAATGGAATTTTCATCCAAGATAATGTAAGAAACACCATATCCATCATCAGCCACCTAGGGGAAGAAAGAAGAGAAAAACACATTTTAAACTTTTTCTCCTTCATTCTCAATCGACCTATGCATAATTAAGAAGTTGTTACAGTTTTTAAAATCAGTTGCAATTTCCTCAAGTCAAACTTCAACTTCTACATTTAATGCATAATTTCTGAAGACTGGCTCCACTTAAGCAATAGTTCTAGTCTCATCTGAAGTGCATGGAATTACCATTTTCTGAATACTTGTCTGTAGTATTTCCCAGCTTTAACATTTTGCAATAAAATACTTATTCAAAGAGCTTCTCTTATCAAGGCCTGGTCCTAAGCAGCTATACAGCTCCAGTGCTTAAGCAGCAAGGAATAAAATAGTTCAGTTGTATACCTCAACAATCATTCTCCTGCAGATGTAAACAAACACAACATAAAAGCCTTGTATGATGAAAACTTGCCAAAGCCAAGTTTTCATCTGACTCTACCACAAACATGTGATTCTGAACACCTGTATCAAGAGCAGAGGTCAGGCCCAATGTCAACATTAGTAGCATTAACTGTCCCAAGTTTCAGTCTGATGTTATATTCAAACTATGCCTGGTAAACACAGATTATCCTGATGTCACCCCTCTTCACGTCTCTCCTAACTCGAAGGATCACAGCCTTTCATCTCTTTGCTCCCACTGCTGATAAGCAGCCCAACAGTATTCTCACTGTTAGTGCTACAGAGGTTAATTCTACAGAATGCTTAAAAAAGCCCTTCAAAACCAACAAAATCCACATGCATGGAAAGCTGATGCACTGAATCTCTGGGCTGCTTCTGCAAACCAAAGCACAGTTTTTGTAAACAGGACCAAAAGGAAAACAACATCAGAAATTCCTGCAGCCAAACCCCTATTCTACTGCCCCTTGGGCATTCGGAATACTGACTTCATAATCTGCTAGGGGAAGCCAGTTTCTCCAGAATGAGCAGTATGGCCGTAGCTAGGCTTCCTTGGTACTGCAAGTCAACTTCATTCCAACTTCAAAAACCACTGAAAGCTCTATCAGAAACATAAATAAATAAATAATAATAACTTAACACACCCCACCACCCCTCCCCCCACATCTTCCAGCTTGACAAACCAGCCAAAATACACTGGACCCGTCACCCTAATTTCTGTGTGGCAAGCAGCAGTCCTGTGACACCTCTCATTGTTCTTTCAATAGAAATTCTTTTTGAAAACAAGAACTTTTTCTTGTTTTTCAATTCTTTTTGAAAACAGATTAATCTAGTGTAATAGCCCCATAAAGGCTGCTTAAGAGGTCTGGTTGACACCAATATTCTCATCAATGAGCAAGTTCAAATGCCAGTAAAATACTACAGCAAGTAAGCACCTTGTCAAATCTCCAACAACACACTAGTTTCTTGAAAGTCTACAGAAGCCATAGAACACAGCTATATTATTGACTCGGCCACTTAGGAGGGCAAGCAGAACAATGTGAGCAGCTTAATCTGGAGGAATGTATGAACACATCTATTAATCAAGCAGGAAATGTAAGTCAAGTGCAAGTACTTCTACAAATTCCAACCTTAAAATCTAGTTTAAGTAATAAGGCACTTGTCACTGTAATAATGTAAGCCTGATGTACAGAAGATCCGGGCACAGGCAACCGGATAAAAACCCAGCTTCATCAGATCTCTTTGCCATGGAGCCCTGTACCACATTTCCTAACTGTATTTCCTTAAGAATGATCCATTCTTGTAGTAGGATACCAGAAAAAGGCGATGCAGATTTTTCTGAGCACATCCACATCATGGGAAAGCATTAAATACACGCATTTAAAAGCATGAGCTGCACCTCTGATATGCAACAATGAGGTATTACAGATCTGAAATTTTTAGACTGGTGTCTCGCAAATAAAACTCTTTTTTAGTGGGCACTTCGGAAACATACCGGTCCAAACCCTCCACCAGAGGCTAACATCTCCGGGT
Organism: Oreocharis arfaki; assembly: GCA_013398015.1. Classification (NCBI taxonomy): domain Eukaryota; kingdom Metazoa; phylum Chordata; class Aves; order Passeriformes; family Paramythiidae; genus Oreocharis; species Oreocharis arfaki. The sequence continues at coordinate 545,465 of VZRR01009431.1, forward strand.
TCTTCTTCAGGTCAATGTGTTGCTGGGGTGTCTGACTCGTTGACAGCCTCCAAGGTTCTGACAAAACCTTTATTAGATATGAAAGAAATGCAAACAAATATAAAACATTGTTTAAGAACACGCAACTTTCTCCAAAACGAGTCAAGATAACAAGTGTTATAATGACAAGTGTAATACTGCTTTATGAAGTGTGAGAGAACACTTTATAAAGCAATATTAAGGATAACCCTCATTTCAAAGGAAAGAATAATTAAAAAGCTTAAATGAAACAGTTAAACTTGTCCTGATATGGAAACCATTAACATATGAGGGTGTGATGTTAATTCCTCAAAGAGAATAAAACAGAATTGCAATAGAAATGCTACTTCAAACAACATTATTTGGTCTACAGCTTTGTAACTTACACACAACAGGTCTTGTTTTAATGAGATCATTATTAGTCATATTCAAATCCCAGGAAGATCCTACATCAAGTTAGAAGCTTGTAAAAGCTCTAACAACACATCTGGAAAGCTTGTGAAAACTATAGAAAGCTGTTTTATTTTTGACTTAGCCACGTTTAGGAGAGCAAACAGACAAATATGAGTAGCTTAATTTTGCGGCAAAGTGGAACACATTTTTCATTAATCAGAAAAAACGAACGAGTGCAGTGTAATTATTTTTATAAAATCCAACCTTAAAATCTAGTTTAAGTAACAAAGAATTTGTCACAGTAATAAACACTGACATTAATGCCATATACAGCTCCTTTAAATCATAGTAACTTAAAAGAAACTGAATTTGTCACAGTTTCACACGAAAACTCTCAGAGAAAACACACAGCCTCTGTTGCACTCCCTTGAAAATCCGCAAAACCCACAAGGAAAAGAAATTTTTTTTAATACTGACTATATATTTCTCGCAATTCTCAGTAACACGTATTATGCTCAAAAGCTCACTGAAAGCATTCTTCTAGGTCTATTAATAAACGTATGCACAAAGGAAAATGAAACTAACTCACAATTTATCAGCAGATACTACACAACATTAGCTGAGATTTTACCTTTTTTCTTAGGAAAACCAGAGCTGTGCAAGGATCTTGAGCAGATAGCACAAAGCACCAACTAACCAAAGGACTAACTACTGTAATGAAGAGTTACCAACAAAAGCCACCTACTTCCTTGAGGAAAGGAGAATCTACAGCGAGGTACTTGGACACGACATAAAGGCAGAAGAGGTGGCGGTCGATGCCAGCCCCAGTCATGGCAAGGCGATACAAGTGCTGATGTTTGGCAGCTGCCAGCCGAAACAGCTTCAGCTTATTTTCACTCTAACAAATAAAAAAAAAGATTAAGAAAACTCAGTTAAGCGAACTGCATTAAGGATGGAGGTGCAGAAGCTAAGTCACAGCAATGACTCTCAAGCCTTGAGCACTTAAAGGTCAAGTACGAGACAACTGACCCCAAATAGTATCCTCTGGCTTTTCAACCTCATGTACTCAGTTTCAGGTGTTAGCAAGTGTCAGCTACTACCTGCTGCAAATTGCATAATGAAAACTAATTTGTATTTTAAGTGTGATGTAATCCCACAACCAAACAGGATTACAACTCAAGTTTACTATATTATTTATGGTTTCTAAAGACACTGGTCTTAAAGAGCTATAAAGAGCAAATCTCAACGTGATTTAAGAAAAGCTCAAACTGCCAGAGCTATTTTAGAAGGCAAACTGCCAACGCTGAAAATATAGAGGTCCATAAATGCTGGTCATTAAAATCAACATATAAGAGAACTACTTTCTTCCTGTGAATGATTCTTGCTTCCCTGTCAGAAAGGAAAGCTTAACTGGTATGAGATTAGTTGTTCTACAATTCTATGTTTGAGTTTTACAAGCAACAAAAATTTCACAAGTAATGACAGTTCCCTGGAGCTCAGAAACAGTAAACAATGCTATATTTGGTTAAGTTCTACCATTCTCTTTTGGTATGGCCTAGAACTTCTGCTGTAATGACAGAAAATGTAGACAATTACCTTATGCTGCTCTTCCTTCCTAAAAAACACAAAAACATCATTCCAAGTGCTTAAAAACTATTTGGGGACTTACATAGTTGTGTAGTGGTAACTCATGTGCCTTATAAATTATCACTGAATCACAGGTTGGCTGGGTTGGCAGGGACCCTAAGGATCATCCAGTTCCAATCCCCCTTGCCATGGGCAGGGACACCTTCCACCAGACCAGGCTGCTCAGAGACCCATTCAGCCTGGCCTTGAACACTTCCAGGGATGGGGCATCCACAGCTTCTCTGGGCAACCTGTTCCAGTGCCTCACCACCCTCGCAGGAAAGAATTTATTCCTAATATCCAATCCAAACCTACTCTCCCAATTGTATAAGGCACCAACATCACGAACTTACACTCTCAGCTGGGTCTTCCATGGCTCGAACAAAACTAGAGGACTCAATAGTGCATGAACGAACCGTCTCGGTCCTGCCTTCTCGGAACAAGCGTGTCATAGATGCTTCATATGTTAAAGCAAATTTTCCCATATCCTTGAAAAAGGGAAAAATAAGAACTTAAAGGTTTATCCAGACTTGGCCCCTCTTTCTTAATCAACAGTCCAAGCTAAGCACACAGGCTATGAATCACTCCACAAATTAAACTCAACATTAAGTTTTCAGTAGCCCACCATTAGCCCACTTACCTGAAGATAATAGAGGCAAAAATAAGATTAGCAGCAGGATTTGATAAACACTAACAGAACAACCAGACTAGCAAGGACTATTGCCTGCATTTCATATTCAATCTCCTTCAGTTTATAAGAGAAGCTGAACTACGCTGGTCTTTTTTGACAGCACATTACAGAAAAGGCAAACAAACAAGAAAACACAGGTAGGCATTTCTGTTAATCCTCTGAATGCAATAGTTGTGGACACTCCCCTATGCGTGATTCTAACCTAAAAGATGGTTTAAAACCTTAACATGGTTTAGATTACGAACATAGCTACTAGAAGTTTATATGTTCTTTTAAGTCCAAAACGCCTAAGGACAGACCAACTAAGCAGAAGAGAAAAAATTTAGAAATGTATCAATATGTGAACTTTTAGAGAATTGCTTTCCAGCCAGTAATCTCTTCAGGGTTTGTACCAATTTCCACTGAATGTCTTTAACAACCTTGTACAAGCAGTGCAAGGTTACTCTACACAGTCACATGTTTTAGTCACGAGGATGTTATGCCCAGCTTAATGAGGTTCTGTAAGGCAGAAACAGTCTGTTCTTACCCGATAGTGAGCGAGCTGCAGGGCAAGCTGCACAAAGGCATCAGGGCTGGTTTTCGCTTTCTTTATTAGTCCTTTCCCAAAAGCATCAAAATAAAATGAACAGAAGTCCACATCATCTGCGAGAGCTATGGCAGTGCTCAAAGACTTCTCAATCACTTCTTGGCACTTAAATAAACAAACAAACAAACACCTGTATGTAAACACACGTGCATTCATGGCATTTGAGAAAACTATTGAAAAAGTGCAAGTGTTTTTAATGGATAAACAGGAAACGCTGCTTTTATGCATGCCAGGAACATCATAACCTAAATAATCTCCCTTTAGAGAAAAAAAAGAAGCTATCTTTGCTAGAAAGCTAAAATTCAAAAAGCTAATAAAAATGTTTTAAGTCAGTACACATCAAAAAATAACACTTAAAAAACCCACCAGCACTGAAACTGTTCAAGATCAAGAGAATACAAAAGAACGACCTACAGTTACAGAATGGCAATAGTAGTGGGGCTTCTAAGCTGTCATACATGCTTAATTAAATATATCATCAACCATTATCTTTTTATTCAAAATTAAAATCCAAATAAGAGGTGGCAGTTTGTCTTGATCTCAAGCAAAAAAAAAAAAACAACTTAAAAAATCAAATCTTACTAGGCATGTATACAGAACTAGGAACACAAAAAAAAAAGACAGCTATTCTAAAGGAACTATTAGACAAGAACATTTTTTGTGACAACGATAATGAAACTTCAGCAAATACAAGTTTATTTTAACACAGTCACTATTTAAAATAGGTGGCCACATATTTTTGACATACAGCCAACCAAGAAAGCTTCTAGTAAAATGTTGGCATTTCCCAGTCAGAATTTTCAAAGATTGATACTAAAACTTCCTGACTTTCGAAGCAAACTGAGTAATGGCTACCGATGAAGTACACAACCTACAGGACTCAGAGGAATCTAAAGCTGATTTATAGGCTTATCAATAATTACATAAATTTTTTGACTGCCAGGGAAAAGAGAAGTCCCTTCCTCAAACCACTAAATATTCTGTACTTACTTCTTCTGGAATTTCCCACTGCAGTTTGGTAGGAACAGGAATATTCGGATTGGTATCTCCTTTGCAATGTCCATCTACTGAATAGCCCAGTTCAAGATAGTCAGTTGCCATCACATTCTGCAAAGAATGATACTTCTTCAGAACTGCAACACATTACTTATTGCTGTGGAATTAGGATTTCATAGTGAAATCAATATAACCTATTTTCACTACACAGAAAAATACAACATACAATCTATTTCCAAATACCGAAAACAACTGCAAGTGAAGCCCTCAGTTTTACCTCTCATTTTAAGGTATTTTTACTTGCGTCCTGAGTGAGAAGAACACCAGATGTGTACCAAACACTTCTTCAATTACACTGGTGCATTTTGTTACATGCTACCCATTTAATCAAATATTTTTCAATTCAAAACCCACCTCAAACTAAGTAGAAGTAAAAACCTAAACAGACTTAGATTTCACAATCTTTGTTCAATTTAGATTCTAGAGAATTTCTTGAAGTTTGTTAACTGTCAAAACTTATTCATCAAGAAATAATTTATTTTAGAATAAGTGCAAATCCCTTCAAGAATTCAGTTATTTTAAAGATTTGTATCCCTTTCAAAATTGCAGTTTATTTTACAGGTGCTCTAGAGCTCTTGGGTGGGAAAGAAGAATGTTTCCAAGATGAACAACACAACTTTAACAGACATAAAAGGTTCTGTCTTACAAGATATCAAGCATCCTCAATGTCAAAAAAAAAAATCCAGACACAACAAACACAAACAAACAAAAAGAATTACCAAAAGATTTGAATCTGCTCAATATGGAAAGAAAAAGCTTGATGATTTATTTCTAATCTCTTATTTTAATCTCATTTTCTCATTTCACTTAGTAGTGAACATGACATGACAACTATGAAATAAAGCTTAGTCCATTCTATTGTAAAAATAGACAATCTGTAAAGAGCTAACAACAGATATCTTTCTAGAAAATAAAATCTTAGATTGTTTCAGTCATCTTAATTCTTGGCAGAAAATGTAACAACTAATATTAAGTACAGATATATGAACTAAAAAAATATACTATCATTCATTAAAAGCAAAAAAAGTAACCCTCTTTCACTGAGATTGTCCACACTGCATTGTCAAGTCACTCTCAGATCAGTTTGGCTTTTTTTCTTCCCTGGGTGGAGAATACAATGAGGCCTTTTTTTTGTTCTTACACACATGGAAACACTTCTATAATAAAACTAGGAAATTACCTGGGGGACCAGTTTAGACCTAAGACCCATTTGCACACATACATACGAAATCAAAATTAATTAATGCTTTTGAAATAGTTTTGATTGATTTCAGTCACAGAACTGTTTATAGGTTTAAGCCTCAAAAAGAAAAAGTAAAAAAATCAAATAGGATTTCAAGTATTAAACTGAGCATATGATGAACACACCTGGCAAAGTGCATTTATTACATTCATTGCAAATAAATACAAGAGATAACGTCAACAGCGTATCAATCAACCTGCAGCTTATCAAACAAAGCTTAGAGAAAAAGTTAAACTGTACAATTTTTGAAATCTTGAAAGTAAGCATGGGAGTTTTATAGCACAAGAAAGCTTAAGAGCTTTAGGAGCATGTCTATACAAAAATACAATGCCATATCAAAAGAAGCAACAATCTGTGGATTTAAAACATAGAAAAAGTTAGACGGGGAGCTGTATCACTTTTCTGTGAAGACATCTAAGCTCACTAAAATGCTGTCCTTCCAAAAAAAGCAGCCTCTTAAGCAAGTGTTGGGGATCTTTTTCAAATTCTACAGTTGCTGCAGACATAGGCCCCTAGTGAACCATCAGTGTGCACGCAAGGGATTGAAAGGCGCCGCTGACCTTCAGGGCTGCTTCCAGACTGCAGCACGTTATCTTCTGCATTAGCTCTTTGTACCAAACACTCACCTCCCACAGGTGTCCAACAATAGGAGCATCTGCCCAGGAGTGCTCTGCATTCAGACCCATTCTGCCATTTTTGAATATTATAAGAGTGAAAGTCTTATCAAACCACCTACAAAAGAAACCAAGATTTCTTCATGGTTTTGTATATTTCAAAAGCATTTCTGTATTGTAATTTCCTCTCTAAAATTCAAATTCAAATGCATTAGTTCTTATCCTTTTTTATTTAAGAACATTTAACTAAATAGATAGAAATTTGAACCTTATTAAGTTCAACATGGCCAATTACAAGGCCTTGCACCTGGGTCAAGACAATACCCAGTATGAACAGGGAATGCATAGATGAATGGATTCAGGAGCTCTGCAGAGAAGGACTTGGGGATGAAAAATTCATCATGAGCTGGCAATGTGCACTTGCAGCCCAGAAAGCCAATCGTGTCCTGGGCTGTTTAAGAAGCAGCATGGCCAGCAGGGCGAGGGGAGGGGATTCTGCCCCTCTACTCCACTCTGGTGAGATTCCACCTGGAGAGCTGTGTCCAGCTCTGGGGTTCTCAGCACAAGAAGGACATGGAGCTGTTAGACTGGGTCAGAAGAGTGTCATGAAAATGGCAAGAATGCTGGAATACTTCTCCCATGAAGAAAGGCTGAGAGTTGGACTTACTGCTCAGTCTGGAGAAGCCTCTGAGAACACCTTTTTGCAGCTTTCAGTATATAAAGAGCGTTTGTAAGAAAAGCTGAGAAAGACTTTTTATCACAGCTCATAGTGACAGGACACGGGGCTACAGACATAAACTGAAAGAGGGCAAATTTAAATGTGTTACAAATGGAGAAATATTTTTTACAATGGGCTTGTGAGACATTGGAACAGATTGTCCAGAGAAGCTGCGGATGCCTTGTCACTGCAGATGTTCAAGGTCAGGTTGGACTGGGCTTCCAGCAATCTGATGTTGTCAAAGTCACCCTTTTCTGTTGCAAAGGGGGTTGGAACTGGATGATGTTTGAAGGTCCCTTCCAACTCAAACCCTTCTGTGATTCTATGGAATTTATCAACTTATAACTCACCACTAATTCATACATATTAGCCAAATCCTAAAAAAAAAGGCAGGCATTTTCCACAGAGTCGATACTGCACCTGTCGTAACAACTTCCATGTATCAGTGATTTTGCATATGCATCCAGTGACCTCACTGGATCTTCTTCTCTGTACCCCTGCTCGATGTCATCCAACGTCACAAAAAATGCTGCTTTTTCAACAGCATCTAGGGACTGCTTGTTCTTTCCACGGCTAAAATAAGCCTGACGAGCCTTAGCCCATGGTACTCTGTAAAAAAAAAATTTTTTTATAGCCAGATTATATAAATTTGATTTAAAATCACTATGAGACATTCCTCCTACTTCTGTGGAATTCAACACAACTACTTACATTGCATTCAAACTATGAGAGCTGTGGAAAGCTCTGACGATACCTGTACAGTGTAATCCTAGGAACCAATTCAACTCATCAGCACACATGTGCAATACTTCATCCTCAGAAATTCAACATTTCTGCAGATGCAATACCTACAGCATAGATCATCTACACTTAAAACTAAACAAAAGAAAATATTATAAAGAAGAAGACAACAGTAAAAATCATAATCCATATATAAGATTGCCACTACAAAATTCCTTTAACTCCACACAGTTACAAATGACTGAAACACTGTAACACATCACCAAAAATCAGTGACCAAGGTATACACAACTGACTGCAGACTATTTTAAAATTCAAAATCCAAAATTCAATGATTTTGTTATGCAACAACTTCTAAACACTAAACTTTAAAAAAAATTAATAACCACCATACCTATCAATTGCAGTAAGAGCTGCAAGTTTCTCTTCACCAGGCTGAGGCTCTGAATCATCATCAAGAATTCTCTGTATTTGCTGTTCAATTTCTCGGGGTCTCAACAATCTGCCATCATGGTACAGCCACACTTTGAAGTACCGGCCCTTGTGATACACAACAATGTGCTTGCTGTCTTTCACATGCTGGAGAGTATCTGGAATTGCAATCACTTAGGTGAACACAAATCTGAAGTCTCAAAACACTAACGCACTAAATAACACCAAATGCCTACTGCATGCACTACAAGTTATTTCAGCACCCCATGTTATTTCATCACAAAGATTCCTGCATTAAACAGTCAAATACCCAGATCTGACAACCATTTGCTTATATACCACCACCAATTTCCACACTGGAGGCTGGTATTAAGCAACTAAATCTGTATTTCTGTATCTGAAAAACAAGCACTAGTTGTGTAGTCTGGTGAAGCGGGCAGCAAAAGAACATACTAGATGAGTATGAGGACAGCTATTCTTAAATCATCTGCATTCAGGTGCTAGACAACTCATGGAGAGTCTTAAGAAACCCAAAATTTATACCATCAGCTTTTGTTTACATTTGTCCTGGCAGATGCAGAGTGAATACTCCATATATGGCCAAAATGTGTAATGTTATGTGAAGCAGAAAACTAGGCCACGTTTTTTTCCTAAAAATTATAGATTTTACTATCCTTATGGCTTAACTGCGATAAGCCTGAATTTAGTCATGAAGGCATTGTATCAAACCAGAGGTGAAGTGGCTCACTTCACAGTATGTTTTGCTAAAAATCGTGAATCTTTAACAACTGCTCAAGTGTCAGGAGACAATGTTCATCAAGATTTTACCACCAATTAATATGAAGACATGCCACCAATTTTTTTCCTTTTTTTTCTTCAGGAACATAATATACATAAAATAATTGAAATCAGGGGACAAAGAATCAAGCTGCTCAGGAGAATGTGTGAAAAATGTTTTTGCAACTCACTTATACATATACAGAATGATACAATTGTTTTCCCTTTAGAAAAACAGAAGCAAAGAAAAATTGAAAAAGTATAATAGGAAACGTGAAGTGCTTAGGAGGAAAATAAGATAATTATTATGATACTGACAGTTAATTTGAAAGACTTTAAACAGGAGAACTGAAGAGAAGATATAGAGGATGTATTTTAATCAGGTGTTAATTAGAATGAGCCACTTCTACACTTCTGTGCAAAACTCATTTTAGACTGAAAGAACACCAAATACAAAGCTAAACGTAAACTGTTTATACCTTTTATTTTATTGGGGACAGGGAAGGGGCAAGGGTTGCACTCTCAGTACTTCAAGTATTGAAGTATTCTAAATAATAGTAACTCATAGACTACAGTTGTCCAACAGAGATTTAAAAACGTGCCAGTCTATTTAAGCTACTGGTTATGACAGGGAGTAATCACACCAAGGATGACCTTTTCTCTACTTTGCAGATAAAGCTGGCTGAGGCATAGCTGTAATAAAATTCCTCAACAATCTAGCAAAGTCCAGCAGCAGAACTGAGAGCAAAGTCCTTATCTGACACGTGCACCTACTGCTTTATCCACTACCCACTGCCAATTCTCCCCCTTATCCAACTTCTCACAGCACAGCAAACACCAGCCCTCCAGCAGGGAAGAGTGGGCACATCCCTGTGTCTGTTTAGAAACTCCTTGTTTTGAATTCTGTAGTTGAGTGGGAGCAACATGTTCAAAGGCATCTAGAAACATTATAGTGAGTTACAGGTCTCGAAGAAAGTAAAAAAAAAATATCCTGTCTTCAAGTGACAGCTTTGGGTCCAGCAGAATGTGCATGCATTCCCGATGGAGGTGACTAAACAGTAACTCCTGCTTGTATTTCACTGTGATGCTGCCACAATGATGCACTGTTGGATAAACATGTGAACTCAGTTGTAAGAGGCTCTTCAGCATATGACACGATCAGAGAAGCCTAGATACAGCTTATGCTTTTGCAGAAAAACACAAGAGCACAAGTCACCAATAAAATCCGCTCTGAAGTTGTCAAAGAGTAAGAAAATGAATTGCAATGTTTCCTTCCATCTGCTGATTACAAATGGTAAGTCCTTCTACATGCAAGCTGACTCCTTTTACGGTGACAAAACTTAGGAAAAACAAAAAGAGGCAACAAAAAAACGCCACTTCTAATACTAAGACCTCAAAAATCATCTTGAGCTTGGAAAAAATGGAGAAAAGAAAATGTTATTTATAAATTAAAAAACAGGGCAGACAACAGTATCTTGAAGTTTGTTTTTTAATTTAAGTAAAGGAGAATGACCACTGAAAAAGCTTCAAAATCTCCTTAAAATGAAAAACATCTAGCCACTCTACAGCAATCCATTGTATCCTGAGTCTTGGAACACAGTATTGATGTACACTTGTGCCAGTCAGATCTTTACCTGGAAAACCAGGTTTTTAGTAGAAAAGACACCAAGCCCTGAACTCCATCAAGGTGCTCATCCTCCTTGGCGGCCTTGCTCACCTGATTCCTCTCCCGGGATACGGGAAGTATTAAACATCCTTTCCCACTGAGCTGAGCAGAGTGGAACAGTAGATCCCATCAGAAGAATCTGTGATGCAAATGTACATTCAAATGTAATTTTGCATATACGATTGGAAAATTAAAAAATAAAGAAAAAACCGCAGGATCTGGTTAAACACAGACTTCAGAATAATAAGATTCATAATACATTAATGCAGTGTTGAGCTCTCTCCTCCCTGTTCCTGGTCTTCCCTTGAACTACATGTGAAAGATTCCACGGACATTCCAGTAGCTTTATTTTTCCCCTCCTACCAAAAGCTCACATTCAGAAGGGCACACTGAAGCTAGCTAGCATCTGAAATCCAAAGAGCTCTCCACGGCTGATCTGGATGCAAAACTTACACATGCAGCATGCACTATACCCCTTAATTCATTCTTTTAAGCTATTTATGGCTGTGTAGGAACAAAAGTCCACCTTTCTCAGATTGGTAGCTACGTACAACTAATCACATCCCTTCCACAACCTTGAATAAAACTACTTTATTGTTTGCACAATATTTGTTTGCTACAATACACAGCCACTGGACAGAACAGAATCTCAAATGGGATTTAGCTTGCCTATCTTTGCTACCTAGAAATTAGTGCAACAGGATTTTATCATCATCTTAAGCTCCCACTGGCCCTCTCTTGCTGTCAAGTGACCCCCAGTCCTTTAATCCCAATCATCCTGTATTGCATCCATACAATCATGTATTTTTGACAGTTGGTAGCGCAATTCAAGCGACAGCCAAGATGACTGGAACTACAAAAAATCGTAACAATAAGACAATTCCATGCCTCTCCTACTCTGAAAACTGATCAACTTCTCACAGACTGTGCTGGAAAAAGAACAAGCAGCCATTTACACTGATATACATACTGGCTTGATTTCTTGTCTGTCCAGTTTTTTCCGATAGAGCAGGGTGGCATGGATAGCATTACCAGCTCTAGCTGCCTGCAGGGTTGTGGGATATAAGGAAAGGAAGTCCTGTAAAGTAGATAAGAATCATAAGTTAATGTTCACCAGACAACACTTAAAAAAACCCCAAAAACCTGATAGTACTTCTCATCCATGTTCTTAGAAGTTTATCCTGGACAATACAGAAAAGGCTTTAGAATTTATCAAGTGCACAAATGCAGTGAGCTGATGAAACTTTTCTTCAGCAGTCACAATCTCCTTAAACATTACTAATCATTTGAATAGAAAAGACAATGCTACATAAAACTTGATCCAAGACCATCATACTTCTTTTTTCCTTTTTATTTTAGAGTCTTCTACAATTTTACTTCCTGTACAGACATTTCCAAGTATGAGCACACACCTCCTTCAACCATGTTACCCATGAAGTTTTACATGGAGCTTTTGAATGATCACTTTTTACAGTAAGGACAAAACTGTTTAAGCCATTACTACATGAGTTTGCCCAAGTGCAGCTGTGCTAGGGTTGTTAAGCCAGGTGTACTTGAAGTATTTCAAGTATGTGACATACTTGAAGGTACCTGAAGACACTGGGTACCTGAAGAAAGAAAAACGAAGGTTACATACTCAGTGCCAATGGACTTCAAAGCAGAACGATGCCATGAAGTAAGATACCTGCCAGAAATGTTACAGTGCTTGACACATAAGGTGTTTATAGGATTTACCCACCATTGCAAAATAGTTACTATTAACCATAATTGGTCCACGTCCTCTAAGGTAGATGTATTCTTCCCACCAGTCACTAACCTGCAGCAAGAAGGAAAAACAAAAGCAGTAAAATCTCATCATTTCCACAGTTTGTCTTCCATGTCGATGGCTCCACAAGACAACATTCCACACAGAAGCAGGAAGGAAACTGCTAGTTTGCCTCTCCATTTAAAAAGACGACAACCCCCCACCCCGTTAATTTCTATCAAACTTCAGGGAAAACAGGGAAAAAAAGGGGTGAGAGAACTGATTTAAAATCAGCTATATCTGTCTGATAAGGTTCCAAAGAAGTCATGATCTCCACATAATATTTAAAATGTATCAGATCTCCTGAATGCTTTACAGCCTTTCCCAGGACAGATTAGGCTACCTGGGCACAGGTATGTTAGATAATATATCAAGAAGGAATTACATTACAGTTCTCACTATGATGTTGGGGGTTGGATTTTTTTTTTTTTTTTGGTAAGAAAAAAAGAAAGATAGACCAACAGCTCTATTGCTACAATTCTTTACTTTTCTTACATATGCATTAGCTGCTCTATATTAAAAAATTGTTCTAAATGACTCTTCTAAACTACCTGGGTAGCCAGACCCATTATTGAGTCATCAAGCTCAACACGGAAATAAACAGACCCCAAATGCAATCCTAACAGCAAAATGCTCCAGAAAAACAAAATGTAAAATAAGGATTAATTTTTTCAAGTTTCATTCACCTTTGCTGACCACACTGTTTACCAAATCACACAAATTATTTATGTGCAAAGTTGCATATACTTTAAAAAAAATATTAAGCAGTTTCAGTTTCCTTCTTTTACATTTAAGAAATAATGGAATTTAAGCCAAAAAGAGCACCAGGGAACAAATTACGTGATTTGAACAACTGAGCCTCCTATTTATCTACTCACATAATTGGTGGCCCACCAGGATTTTAGCTTCAAATACCACTGAAGCCTTGGTCCCAAATTATATGCAAAATCTTTGGCAAGACCCTCCATTCTTTTGAACTTTTCATCATCCATAAGTGGTCGAACTGATTCCAGATACTGGAACACAGGAAAAGAATCAGCATCAGCACAGGAACTAATATGTAGCTTCTCACCATTCCTACATAAAGCACTCTAACAGTAAACAAAGATTATCCAGTCTCAATACATAAGGCTGCAAACACTATGTTTTTAAAATAGGAGTATATGCTCTTCTAAACATCTGTTGCAAACTTCAAAAGGTAAAATATTTTTTCAGACATTTGTCAGCAAAACACAAGTGGAAGAGGTAACTTTTCTAAAGATTTTCCACTCCAAAGGGTAAGATATACTGTTTCTTCAGTAGAAGACAGAGATTTATTTTTTTTCTTCTCTAAAAACCAAACCTTCAGTTTCTGTGACATACTGTCATATTTACACACTTTTCTACAAGGTTTTGTGTCATAACACACACATTTAATAACACACACTGTACAACCTGTGGAGGAGGATCACAAAAGTGGTGGGCTTCAAAAACTCTGGAAATCACACTTTGTGGCATAGCCTTACAACAACAGGCATCATGTCATCCAATGTGAATCACACTGGCTTCAAACTGTCACCAGTTTCACTGGTTTGTCACAGCCTTTATTTTAATTTCCACGCCAAAGTTTGAATCTGTTACACAATATTAATACCGCCATGCAATATTTCATGAGACATGGCAAAAACACCCCAAAGGGCATCTAAGTATGGATTTTGCCCTACTGAAGAAAATAAATTGGTGAATGTACATACCCTGTTAACTGTGTCTTTAACAGCTGGAACTGGCAATCGTGGTAAAGATGTCTGGAAACTGTATAACATGGGCTTACGCCCTGAGAAGAGCTTTACAAGGGTCTGAAGAAAAGCAAAAACAAAACAGACACATGAAATTATTAGGTTCAACAAAAGAAAAATGACAGATTAAATGTGCAATGTCACTCACAGTCCTTTTCACTGGTAAATTATACTGTACCAGATTTAGGAAATTACCACATTTATCACAGTTTCACAAGTAAAAAAAGGCCTTGACAGACACTAACTTCCTAAAGGTCAAACAAAATGTCAGTGGAAGAGGAAGATAGGCATGGCCATTCCTGACTTCCCAGTCGTTTTCCTGTCACAGACAAGACTGCTGTTCATGTATTGCACACCTTGATCTCAATATAAAGCACTTTAGCACTTTTTCATACATTTCCCTCTGGAAAGATTAAAAAGACCTAAGTCTACTGGTTGATCTTTTACTATACTACATAGTAGATACGAGAAACATATCTAAATTGTGCTTCAAACCACAATCATTATCAAGCCTGTGACTCAGCTAAGGTTTCTAGATAACTACAGTAATCTTTAAAAGTAATACTTGTGCTTCGGTGTCATGATTTAATGTTTTCCAAAGTTACAGCTCAACATCAATAATAGGACTGATGTTACAAGTGGTTAATTCAAGCACGAATTGATCTCAGGTAGTCTTCTGCATGATTTGAACATTCCAATTGTGCAAGCATGCCAGTGTTATACTCAGTGCTTGTGCTACAAAACCCCCCAGCAACAAAACAAAAAAGCCAGACAACTTAGCTTCAGATATTACAGCATCTCCTGTGTTCCACAGGGGAGTGAAAAAAGAAGCAGCATCTCTGTCTACCACCACTTTTCAGCTGCAGCACATACTAAGCTGAAATTCTAGACCATGCAACTTTCAGGCTACTCATGAAAGGATTTCAACACTGCCACCCTATTTCAGCAGGAAAGTAAGGTCAAGTGTTACACCAACAATCCAGCAGAACCTTTATTGTCAAAGCGTAATCTTGGTCCAATACACAGGATAGTATATGTAAGCCAATGGACAAGACAGAATAAAACAGAGGACGTCATTTCACTACTAAATTCTGAAAACTTCTCCTATCAAACTTGTTAGAATGTAGAGTCTTTCCTCCCTCTCAGTTTCCTGGGTCAGCATAGCTACAGGAGATAATTTTAGGCAGCACAAAACAACTAAGAATTGCAGAGTACTACCAGCAACAAAGACCTCCCTGCAAATGGATCTGTATCAGAGCCATCAGATGTGCATAGGATGCACCACAGTAACCTGCCCAATGAAATCTAGTTGTGCTTCAGGACAAGGTAATTTTGAAAACAGGGGAAAGAAAAAGCTCAGCTTTTCATCTGGAAATCTAATTTCGTAATTGGAGACAATTTTATTCCAGAACTTTTAAGCCAGAAAAGCTTAAAACTATTTTCAGAGAGTACCTGCTCAATTGACAAAAACCAGCAAACACATTTCACAGTATTTATCTCTTAACAAAACTTGTCATAGAGAATTTATAATAGCTTGAGACCAATAAAGTAATCTGACAGACACAGACATTTCATTACATCTCTGATTTCATGTGCAGACACAGCAAATAACATCATTCTAACATATGTTGCATCTGTTCACACAATTACCACTTTTTAACTAATTTTTTTAAATGGCAGCTAATATTTGTATTTTCCCCCTAACACTGATACAGGAAATTCGACTTTACAAGGTGAAATATGCTGATTAAAAGTGCCACCAGACTTCCAACCAGCCTGAAAAAACACTTTGTACTGTGACTAAAATCAGAGCTCAGGTTTTTGATCTGTGTGATCATTTGAAGAGAAAACAGTATTATCAAAATCTAAAAAGCTAAGGTAGTTGGAGCTGTTTCACTAGGGAAGCCAGTCTTCTGTTTTGTTGGGTCTGGTTAAAAAGACCTTCATAGTAAGTACAGATGAGACACTGTTGGGCAAACACCCTTAGTGTTCTGTATTTATAAAACATATATAATACACAACAAAATACATATGCAACATATATGATAGACAAAAATCTATAAATACAATATGCAACAAAGCACGGTAAGTAGCATTACAGTTCGTACTGCTGTAAGGTTGAGAAGGCAATATTAAGAGCTTTAAAGTATCAATCTGGTAGGACATGCTCAAAACCAAGGCAGCTACAGCTCCAAGCAATTGACAGAAAGCCTTACCATTCAGAGCCTCTGGACTGTACCAATTCACGAGGCTAATACCGCTTCCAGGAGAAACCATCAATTAGAAATCCCATTTGTAACAGACAAACATTAAACTCTATTTTAGTGCACACCATTCTGGATACCTGCCCTTGAACAGCTCCCATAGTAAATCACGACCTGTGCTTAGTTTAACACACACCCCTTAATTTTTTGAGGCTGCACAGACTAATTCTAGCACAGGACGGAAATTAAGCTATTTCTACAACAATACGGGCAAAAGCGAGATGAAACAACTGAGCCCAAGTAGTAAAACCCCACTTCATCTCTTGCAGCACCTACATCTACCCTTCCTCCCCTTTATACCTATCACATCCCTTAGAATCCTTTTCCAAAGCACCACAACAACCCACAGGAGACATGCCACTCTCACCTTACCCTTACCTGAACACTGCATAGCACGCTACCTTACACCTTGTGCTTCTTCCCTAACTCATTCTGGAGGCATACCAATAAATCAATTGAAAGGACATTCAAGCATATTTTCTTCAAGCATAAGAATAATTTTATAATGGATGACTAGAAACCCTAACACTACAACAAAGAATTAGGGGAGCACTTTCTGTGAGGACAAGATTCTTTAGTGCTGCAGTCCAAGGTCTTTAAGCTGTACTCGCACATAGAGAAAAAGGTATTGAGTCACGCAGGCCCAAGGCGTTGGCAAACTTAGAAGTTATTCTTGAAGTGTTTACTCTTCCTTCTACAAGACCATGATGAACAGTTTAATTACAGCATTAGAAAGGTGACAGTAGAAATAGCTACCTAACAGCCTCCTGTCCCACGACATAAAAAACACAAGGAATAAAACTACAAAACTTCCTTTTAGGGCTTTGAACACTGATCAGTTAGAAGCTGAGATGAAACGAAGCCAACATATCCTTACCATCCACAACTTGGTGCCAGCAGTAAGCTTGCCATGCTCAGAGAACATCCAACCATGGTAGGAGAGCAGCATTTTCAGGGAGTAGCGCATTGTGACAATAAGGGCAACCCAAAGCCCTGTGCCAAAAAGTACCCCACTCACGATGTTCTGTGTTTGGTTTGACATATAGCCACTGTTTAAAACAAAAGCCAGCATATGCCAGTTAGTGTCCATTCAAGTTACAAAGAGAAGCTGGTATTGCAAGCATAAGTTTAATAGTACTACAGGCAGGCCTTACACAAGCTTTATGCCTGCTTGCTTTCATAAATTCCTTTCCAAACACCTTTTCATGCAGCAACGTCAAAGGCCATGAAAGTTCCCAAATGTGCGTCCCAAATACCGAGAAAGCAATGCAGCAATACTGGTAACAACAACCTCCCTATTTCATATCCTCATACATCTGTTTATTTGGCTTACCATGTCACAAACATACCTTTCCAAAACTGATACATTTTAACAGGAATAATTTATCAGGAGCTTTAAGAGCAGCTGCAAATAAAACTAATTTCTGTTTAAAGGAACAGTAACCTTTCAGTCTACTTACGTTGTGTCAAGTGTTCGGTTGATCTTAGCTATTATTCCTAAGGAAGGATCAATTTTGGCATACATTGTTGACATCACACCCACAACTACAATAAGCCAGCTAGATGGGCTAGCAGGATAGACGCCGGTGATAATTCCATTCTGGAAAGAAAAGTCTTCACATAATTTTTTCATACCAAAGTGATTGACTTCATATTACCATGGAAAGAAACAAAAATCAATACATTTAAGTAATTTAGTTATAAACAAGTAGTTAAGATTATCCAGCATTTTCTGACACACGATAATCTCAGGAGTAGGAAATGGATTTACTTAAATTTGAATACTGCAGAAAATTGTAACAATGATATCAACAATGAAAGGAACTTCTACATTCCCCTGTAGAAATCACTGATCCTGCTGCAAGTCTTACTAAAAATACTGAAACTAACAATTCTAAAACAAATGACACTTCAATAATTTCAATTTACACTGAGTTAGACCTTTCTACATGAATACATGGCAAAAATATTCTACTGAACAAGACACTGAGAACCAGAATTAATGGTTTTTTATATAATTTAAATGGTCCTTCTCACGGCATTATAAGAACATTTTAGTAAGTTTGCTGTTAACATGTTTATGTTTTGAAAGAGATGTTGAAGATAGCCTGTAGCATATGTAGTTTGCTACTAATGAAACAGATACTTACAATTATAATCCCATGAACAAAACAATAAATCCACAGCAATCTACATCAAACACCTCATCAGAAACAACACCACTCAGCCTAAATAAAGAGTGGAGCCTTGTACCTCTAAGAGATATAACACTAAAGATCACAACCAGTCGTATTTTTGACTTCTGCTAAAAGATTACATAATTACATGGTACATTTTGAAGAGAACGAAGTCAGTTAAAGCTATTAATTTCTACATCTGCTTCATCTTGCTTCCACAGAATAAATAAAAAATATGTACCCTTTCAGTCTTTACAGTATCACCCAGTGCTATCTGCCTCAGTACCCCTTGTCTTCACTGAATCCCACATAAGTCTTTCACAATGAGGAACTTTACCTACCATAGAGAAAAAAAAAATTGGGTTTCCCTAACAAAATTCAGTAAATTCATAAAACAAATAACCCTGAAGTTTGGTGGACTTCACTAGTTTAGCATACCTTGAATCTGATGAACTTCTTCTTCCATGAATAGACACCAGACAGGTAAATCTGTTTGAGGGCCTCATGGCTCATACGCAGGTCAATCCCATCGGGAGTTACTGTAAATTGAAAAGCTACTGCCTGATGAGCTTCCGCCATTTTCAGAGAGAGTTCTGTCAAAAAAAAAAAAAAAAAAAAAAAAAAAGTTCAAAAAAAAGTATTTCCTTCTTGTCCGAAGGAACCAAGACCAAGTCCATTTCCAGCAAGATATTTTCTACAATATAATTTTGGCAAAGATTTCCGAGCATGAAAAATTTACATATAGTACTTGCCTTTTCCTTAAAGGCTATGCTTGCACTTCGGTCTGAGTGTCCTGAAGGTTAATTAAGGCACCTCTTCTAACCACAACAGCTGCAAACGGAAACAAAACACTCCGGTAACTCGGACACTTGGGCAGTATCACAGATAGCTGTGTATCACCTATACATGCAAGACATAAAAAAATCAGAGCAGAACAGAAAGTGAAAGCCATAGCATTTAGAAAAGCGTATCACAGATACATAGCATCTTACTTCTCAAAGACGATTCACAAAATGTTTTATTTGAAACAAAATGTATCTAAAGTTTTCACCTCAGCTAGAAAAACAAAGCTGCTTCTGGCCTTATCTTCTCCCAAAATTTTTTCATATCCTAATTTCAAGTTGATTACTCAAAGCAATAAGAGACTATAGTCCCCTTGGCTCTGTGCTGTGACTGGCAAATAACTGCAAAAATCGAAACTATGCAGAGCTGAGGAAACCAAATCACAGCTGTCAGAAAAATTACATTCCCATAGACATCTGAAATTATGATGAAATTTCATGGAATTGCAGTCAGTTTAACTGCCCAAACAAATATCAACAACCATGCCAATACAGACAGAAGACAATTATACTAGGCAGCCATAAAAGACTCAAACAAAAAACACTGGAAGTTAAAACAGAAACGTAAACCCAATGTAGCTCCAACAGCCCCACCATGTGCCTGAGAGTGTTGTGCAAACACCTCCTGAGCTCAGGCTTGGCGCTGCAACTTCCCTGGGGAGCTGTTCCAGTGCTCAACCATCCTCTGGGTGAAAAACCTTTTCCAAATATCTAACCTAAATTTCCTCAACAGAGCTTCAGGCCATTCCCTTGGGTCCTGTCACTGTCACCAGAGAAGAGGTCAGTGCCTGCCCCTCCTCCTTCCCTCATGAGGAAGTTGTAACTGCAATGAGGTGTCTCCTCAGTCTCCTCCAGGCCAAGCAGACCCAAGTGACCCCAGCCACTCCTTGCATAGTCTCCCCTCAAGGCCCTTCACCATCTTCCTAGCCCTCCTCTGGACTCTAAGAGCTTTGTATCTTTCATCATACTGTGGCACCCAGCACTGCCCCCAGCACTGGAGGTGAGGCCGCCCCAGTGCAGAGCAGAGGGGGACAATCCCCTCCCTCGCCCGGCTGGCGATGCTGTGCCTGATGCCCCCCAGGACAGGGTTGGCCCTGCTGGCTGCCAGGGCCCTGCTGACTCAGATTCAGCTTACCAGTGACCAGGACCCCCAGGTCCCTTTCTACAGTGCTGCTTTCCAGCCTCTCATTCCCCATCTGTACACACATCCAGGGTTGCCCCAACCCAAATGCAGAATCTGGCACTCGCCCTTGTTAAACTTGTTGGAAATTCCATAGCTTTTCTTAGTTTCTGTAACCAGCATTTGTACATAAACACTCTGGAAGTTACTCCTACTAATCAGGAAGTTACTCCTACTAATCGTTAATTCAGACTAATACTGCTTGAGCACATACAATTAGAATGTAGATTTTTGCAGAAAGAAAATATAACATTGAAATGGTCCAATTTATGTGTTCCTGAGGAGCCCATCATGATTCCAAAGTCGGTCTCCTGTCCACCTTAATTTATTAGCTTACCAAAACTTCCATGCATAGCCCTAAAAACAATACCCCCCTAGAAGTGTGACTAAATGGTACTGGAATTTATTATCTCCTCTGCAGGTCAGGATTCAAGGGCAAGTTCTAGATTGAGATTTTCACTGGTACAAAACACATTATCAATACCAAGCGTTTTAAGGTTGCACTGGCATTTCTACGTAAGTAAAATAAAAAAAAAAAGTACAACTACCCTACCCTTTTTGAATCCTAAAAGTTAAAATTAACATTTTGTTTACAAACCTAAAACTAGTAATTAAATTCTGGTAGACTGTCATCCCCTGTTGAACAGCACATGAGGACTAACCAGTGCAATTTAGGTGGGCATTTCAAAAGCAGTTTATTGTGACCGTAGTGCTGCTCCTCTAGTCTGTAAATACGCGACTATATCAAAGTCATCTGAAACACAAAGAATGGGTTTCAAGGTGTATGAGTAGACAACCAGGGAATATAAGCACTGGGAATGCAGCAATAACAGTAGGTTTAGGAAATAAATACACAATACAAAAAGGGGAGGAATACTCGGTAGACACGAACGACCTAAGTGCTGCTGCACACCATTTATTAAGGTTGCTGACCAATGTGCCTGTCCCTGGACCAGCCTACAGTGATCCACCTCTGCAACACAACTACTGCTACAGTGCCTAAGGGTAATTCACAGATCTCGTAAATCCATCAGCCACTGCTCAAGTTTCATAAGCTGTGTGCTGGGTGAATCAAGGCAGCTAAAGCTCACAGTATCCTACAGATAGTATGCAACTGATTTATGTGTGTGTAGCGTCTGGTTAGAATAACAAAGAAGAACAAATGAGGAGAACGCAAATCAGCTTTGAATGCCAGTTTCAAAAGCTTTAACACAAGCCTAGTGTGCCCTAGTAACAACTGCAATTTGTAGTACTTAATGACTCTGTCTCTAACAACTACTTATATGGGCCCTGCTGTAGGCAAGTATGAGGAAGCCCAAGTCAGCTGTCCATTCATTCATTGAAATTGTTCATCACTAGCTGTCAAGAGAGCAATAAAACAGGCAGAGGCAGCAGTAATACAGGGTCTAACCTGAACTCAGCAGGGTTTGCAAAAGCATTCAAAATTAAGAATTTATCATATGTTTTGTGGCACTATTAAGACTGGGATGCTAAAACCCCAACATAACAAAGAATCCAACTGGATCTCCATACAGAGAATCAGGCACCTGGATTTGTCTCTAGAAGGGCCAACAGGTTCTGCTCAGTTCACTCACGTAATTTTGTATACTGGAATGCGAATATGGAATACATGTACTTAAGTACATGACCAACTAGTTTCTGTTGCCCTTCAACTCCCCTGTGAATTCTCAGCCTGGAAATTTATAATTAACCTCCTCTTTGTTTCTGAATGGAAAGAATTTCAGGAACCCTTTTGTTTTTGAGCCCATGGATTTTTAACAGTCAAGGGCAGAAAAATATTAAAAATAGCATTAAGCATTAATAGTCCACCCTGACATTTTAATGAATTAAAATTTAGCATTCCCATAGAAACAAGTAAGCTTCAATAAGGAAAATATTCCTCATTCCCAAATGAAAAAAAATATTAATCCGGCAAGAATTAATCCTGAATCAACCAAAAGAGCCCTGAAAACAAACACAGTCCACTTCTAGAACTGTATTGCTTGACATTAAGATGTGAAACAATAAAACAGCTTGTTTCTTTTCATATTCCTTTTCTTTACTTAAGAAAACCATAAGCCTTTAAGAGTGCCCTGAATTATGATGGCGGAGTACCAAAGGCTTCCCGAAGTCCGCTTCTTTGAACACTTTGTTTTCCTCCTTAAAGGCCAATTTAATCATAAGCCGCGGTACACTTCCCCTCGCTGCATTCCTGCGCTGCCACGTGCTCGCCAGCAAAGTAGGTAAAAGGGCACAGGCGGAGCCTTGGACTTTTAAACTTGACTTGCCACTGTTCCTAAGGCAGCACCCACATCAATCACTTAACCAGCACTGAAACAATAGTGTCTTCTAACTGCGCGCACTTGGGGCTGCAGCATATTTCTGCACAGCATATACTAATTAACCTCGTTCCCAACAGAGAGTCATAAACAACAGCTTTTGACTTTCCTAGCAGCTTGGCAGAGTCTTACTCAAAGTGGGAAAAAAAACCCCAGCACAATAATTTCTACAACTAATCTGAAATGGCTGTTTTCATTCCTTTCAGTGTTCTCTTGTAATATTAATGTATCTTAAAAAAAACCACACACTTGCCCCTTAAAGTTTGGTTTATTGATTGTTTGTGAGTTTTCTCCTTTTATCTAAAGAAGAAAGCTGCCTGTTCCTTGCTCTTATCTGGTTTTACTTAAATTCAAACACGCTGTAACAGCTGCAGATGTTTCTCCTCTTCCTTTTTCATACCTCTACTTCAGCCAAACTAAACTAAGCACAATTTTTTACTCATTGTTATAAACAAGCACTGCTAGGCTGGATGTCACTTTTAAGTCAAGAAAACACATTGCACACTAGAAAGCCTATGTGCTGATGGTCTGAAAAACTATGCTGCTACATCTACCACGCAAAAAGCATCCTCAGACTGTTATTTCTTGCAGTTTCAGGACATTTACACTGCAAAGACTGAGGATTAACTCACAGACCCTATGACTTCAGGTTGCAGACACTGAACAGTCAGTGTTAAGGCTTACATGTTCCTACAATCACAGAAGGAGGTGAGGGCTTCAGCTCTGGAAAATCTGAAGCTAAGAGAGATCCCATGCGCAGGATGCTTCCACTTAAGTCAGGCATGCAAGAAGTTACAAGTGGCTGGCAATGTCTCTCTGAAGCACAGGGAAAGAACTGCCATGTGCATGTCAAAAAGCACCAAGCCATGATACAAAAGCTAATTGCATTACAGTACACTGCACAAAACAAGGTATTAATTCTTGAGGCAGTTACCCTTGGAAATGCTACTGAGTATGAATCTTTTTATGCTTCTGTAGACTTCATATGCTTTACATGGATAGTGCTAAAAAGAGTAAAGTCACCACCTATACCTCAAAAAAAGGCAAATCCTCAGCTTTAAGAGCATGTCACTTGATTCCCATACATTGCTTGGCTCATGCAATTCACTTTTTTCCCCATTTCCTCTTCCTCTTGAATAGAAAACCCCCAGCCATTTCTCCTTGTCAAGGTTCTAAACATCTAACGAAAAGAGACATATTACTTAAACACAATTTTCACATCTAGAGCTCCTTTCCCTGCAAAGGAAGTCAACAACTGCAGAGGAAAACTGAAGAGGTCTCATTCACATGACCCCAAACAGCTAAAACCTCGATGAAAGACTTAATTCCATGACTCTCACTTTCAAGGTAGGTTGATAATTTAGTTTCAGTCTCTCCTCACAGGTTTCTGACACCTATTTATAGATTAGCTTTTATATGCAGGGCATATGACTGTCAGTAACCAAACTAAGCTCACAAAACAATCTGCTCAAGTTATTCTACTTGGACAACCAAAAATTGCCAGTTTTCTACAAAAAGCAATGGCTGCTGCATACAGTTTCTCTGAGAACACGGCCACATACCACCACACACAGGTTTGATACCGTCAGAGCTCTCAAACAGACATCCTTGACACCCAGAGCGTTCATAGATGGTGGGTAGATGTGCAGCATTACAGACATGATGGCAGTTCTGAGTTCAGAATTACCTGTATCACGGCATTTCTGAATTCAGAATTACCTGGAAGCCCTCATAACTTCATGCAGGTACAAGGTACCACCAATAAAGCAACGAGAAGCATCTTAACACAAAGGCTCTGTCTTCTGACTCCTGCCAAGTTCCTACCAGGCAGGCTTAGAAGCAAAAAAAAAAAAAAANCACAAAGGCCTGTTCTCCGGACTCCAGCCAAGTTCCGACCAGGCAGGCTTAGAAGCAAAAAAAAAAAAAAAACAAAAAACAAACAACCAACCCAAAACAAAAGACCAACAAATCATAACAGGAACTTGACCCTGAAGAATTCTTCATTCCTTTCTTAAAATAAACTTACAACTTTGAATTTTAGCTTGGCGCTTCTGTTACAAATAGAGACTGGTGAGGAGAAAAGTGTGATACTAAACTATTTAAAATAACACTGTTTAAGGAAGCTTTCAAGATGGGAAGTGGAGAAAAATATCAGAGGAAAGTACATTAAACCTAATTTTAATTAGTAAACATACTTAAAACTATAATAGAATTTCCATTTAAAGGCAGACACCTTGAATGAAGAATGGTTTTGGAAAACCAAGCAAGTACCCCAAAGTCTTAGTCTGACCCCAAATCAGTTTATTTAAAGGAGAAAAGCGAGGGGGAAGGAATCTATCTCTATTAACATGCAAATCAGTAAGAGTTACTGTTTGAATGTTAAAAGCAGCCACAGAGAACTGGAAAATAATTCTGAAGTTCCCAGAAGTTCTTGCAAAAGGCTTTCACTCTGAAACCTCTTTAAATATTGAAGAAGTTTTATCTAGTATTTTGCTGTCCACACATCAGATCTCCCTTCAGAAGGTGAGCTTGCTACAGCTTTTAAAAGAAAACAGACACCCAAAAGGTCTATTTTTTATGTTTAGTGGCAACATATTCTGACACTTTAGGGTAGATCACTGAATTTTAAGAGTCTGAGGACAGACTTAATGAAACCAAAGCCAGTATTTAAACATGAACATCAGTGCTATGTCTCTACTGAGACATAGCAAGTGTTTTCTCTCACCTGTGTAAGACAGCACTACAGCAATTAACATTTTCTGTCTCCCAGAAAGCCAAAACTGTGAATACATTTTATTTTATACAAATCACTAAACAACTTCTCATGCTCAAATCTGTTGATTTCATACCAGGCACTAAATCAAAAGAAAGAGAATTCTAAACACTGAGATGTCTATCCAATCTCTTCAGGCCTTATTCCACATTTCACTTGGATTTCTGTTACTGCCAGTCCTGCCAGTCCAAGCTTTCAGTACCACCTACGCAGAGTATTCAGACTAGACTATGGCAGCTGACTTGGCCTAGACAGTGTGCTTGCAATGAAATGATATATAGCAAAGCACAACAAAGCCAGTGCCAACATCCTCAAATAACTTCCTAGCATGTTTATTTCCACACTTTGCCACTTAGTACAGTTTAATTGACCTATAAAGTCATCCTAGAAGTGGATGTAAGAAAACCCCAAAAAACAAACCAAAACAAATGAACAAAAAAACCCCAAACAAAAACAACAGAAAAAAACCCACCCAACAAAAACCCCCACCCACCAGAGAATAAAACCAAACTGAAACTGTTAATGGATTTACAAGTGCAGGGACCAAAACTGGGAGCAGCGGCTGATAAATTAAAGGTTTTCACTGCCATCCAGATGGACCTTGACAGGCTGGAGCAACAGGCAGGCTGAAACCTTGTGAAGTTCAACAAGGAGAAGTGCAAAGTCCAGCACGTGGGGAGGAGTAACCCCGCACAGCAGTACACATCAGAGACTGACCAGCTGGAAAGCAAAGCTCAACAGGCTGCACGTGAGCCAAGAAGGTGCCCTTGCAGCAAGGGCTGCAGAGGATTCCAACAGACTCCTGGGGGACATAAGGAGGACTCTTGCCACAACGTTGAGGGAAGTGACTCTGACTGTCAACTCAGTGCTGGTGAGGCCCCATCCCAAAAACTCTGTCCAGTTCTGAGCTCCCCAATGAGAGAAATGAAACTATTGGAGAGAGTCCAGTGAAGAGCCAGTACGAGGATTAAGGGCTTGAACCATCAAACATGCAGAGATGCTTTCAGAAATTTAACGTAGGAGTTTTCATAAGACACCTGCTGCAAAAAATAAACTTATAGAGCACTAAGGCCTGAACAAGAAATTTTGTGCTTCAATTACTTTAAAACAATAACATACCTTGAAATTCAAATTGGTAGTAGCAGCCAAATATCCAAAAAGAGCAAGTTTTCTTCAATTGACAAAAATGTATGGGTAGTTTGGAGGATAAAAGAAGATGGACTTTGCAGAATGAACTCATTTAGAAAATGATTCATCTCAGTTTTTCAACGTTATTCCAGTAACTTTGCCTTCACTGAAAAGCACCGATGTGCCATTATACAAAGTTTTCAAATGCATATTGGTATTTTAAACACCACTACCTTGTCCAGCGAAAGTCTGCCAGTTTTAAGGCTGCAGGTACATTTCTGGAGCTGACTTTGAATGCCACATACTTTGCAGTGATATGGTGGGAAACTTTACAAGCTCCTAATAAAAAAATAAGCTTGAAATTCAATGCTACATGTATATACACCTATCTAGAGAAAACATTGACCGCTCCTATCAAATTAAAAATGACTGTATTATCAATAATAAAACTGATGTGATTTCAGTAAAGTATATGGAGGTTTTTCATGGAGTTTGCTACAAAAAAAATAATTTCAGGCACTGAAGTATACACTGTACAGCAGCATCCAGCACTGACTCAGTAACTCAAGGTCCCATCCACTCTCGGGTCAGATAGTGGTGGGGAGGCAGTCACTCAGATGAATGCCAAAATTCTGCCCTACTGCAAGAGGATCGATAAAGTAAGGCAGCTAACCAGAAAATGACAAAAGGATGCCAAAAATGCTTTTACTTGTGTGCATGTGGTGCTCCTGTGATGCATTTGAACAAAATTAAAACTAAAGCTATGGAAAAAGCATTCAGTTTAAGAGAAATCTAAATGAACAGCAAATTTGTCTGGCGTTCTATGCCTTCCAAAGGAAATTCAGGTCTTGTCCTACAGAATCTTCAGTAAACAGTATAAAATATGCAGCTGGAACATTTAAACATATGAACAAAAAGACTGTCTGGTCTCTCATCTGTTTCTTGGATATTCTCTTAGGTAACAGCACCTTCCTCTATACTGAACTTATGCAAAAAGGTATCGAGATACCAAAGCCTCAAAAAGAACAGTTTATTGAGCTTAAACTTAGCTCATGTGACATTCCACAAGGTGCTGACTTGTGAACTTACCAGAAAGATTAACCAGATGCAGTTATTCACTCGAGAATTTCTATTTCTAAACTGCTTCCTTGCCTACTAACCTTCAATAACATATAATCACGCTTCAGTATATAGGACAACACTGATACTTGCTGCTTTCAAGTCTTACCAATAACTCAGCTATCTTACAATGACTAATCATATTTTACAGACACAAAATCTTTACAAGAAATATGAGAGGAGTGAAGCCAAATCATATCTGTGCAAAAATTAGCCACGAGGATTAAATTCACTCAAGGCTTCTCAGGTGAACCTAATGACTATGACATACAAATAAACCAGAAACCAGAGTCACCCTCCTTTAAAAGTTGAATTAACATAGCCCTGATGAAAACAAAATTAACTTGACAGGTGTTCTCATGATGCTTTAGTTAGGACAAGTTCTCATATTTGGTTATTGCTAATCATTGGCTCCAATCCTTCCCACCCTCACCTACACCTGACAGGTGTGGTCTCTTGGAATTGCAAATGTCTTTAAGGATTTCTCATAAGTAAAAGATGAACAAATGCTGTGGTTCAAGCCGAGTTGGAGAACTGAACACTTGTATTTGCCCAAGTACAGCAACACTGGGACCCACAGCAAACCTCACCCCCAGGAGAGAGTCTGAAACCAGAACAGCTAAGAAATCTTCAGTAACTTGCTGTCCCACTGACAGCTTGTATCCTGGCCTCAGCAGTTTTTCAAGATCCTGTGGGTGAATATATTCATTACCCTCTGCAGATACCTCCTTTGGACTCTTGGGCCAATTTTCTTATTCTCTTCCTAGGAGGTAAACTGGAGCAACAGGTCTATATGGATGGAAAGAGATAATGACAAACAGGCCAATGAATGCAACATAAACAAACCCCAACAGCTGTTTTCCTTAAAAGCAGGCTTGAGATCTATTTGTCACACACAAACCTTTTATCTCAGAAACTCACTGCCCCGGGATCCTGAGTAAGTTAGGACACACCAAGAGGCAGACTCACTCCAATGCTCCCAGCTCCTAACAGACACCACACTACAGCTACGGCAAACACGCAGCTGTAGCTCTCAAAGTTAAGAAAAGCAGCTTAAGCTTTGAGTCACACACAGCTTTCAACTGCTCAGAGGGGCTGGATCAGATTGGAACCATTTCAGAAAACCTGATGCCAGTAGAGAAAATAGTCACAGACATTGGTCCTGAAACACCATTTTCCATTACACTGAATGACACTGTTTACACTGAACATGTCCAAGATGGTGAGGAACTGTGGAGTGACAGAAAGTTCACATGCTCCCCCACTCAGTCATTTCTGAGGGCTCAAGCAGGGACTGCCAGCTACTGCGACAAGCAAGCTGATTTCAGGGGCCAGACTCCAATGCTAGGCTCAGATTTCAGTTTAAGACGCATAACCAAGTGTCTGTCTGTAGGCTTTAAACTCCCATGAGACTCAGCACAGATGCCATCAAGATTTCTTGGAGGAGTGTCCAGAGAACAGACCGTTTTCACCAGCACTTCAAGGAGAAAAGCCACAGTTAGTAAGTTGTCTTCTCACCTGATCTGGAAACAGGCAAAGTAGAGGAGATTTGCAAACAATCTGTTAATTAATTACTACGCTAACCCTAAGGAATATTAATCCCTACAGTTTCTGGATCATATGATCTCTCTTCTCTTCCCAACAGCATGCTCCTGTAGAAGATGGTTCCAATATGTACACTTCAACAAATAAACAAACAACCCTCCCCAAAACCCCAACAAACACAAAGTATCAACATTCTCCAAGTCAAAACAGAAACTTTTACAACTGCTGGATTATTTCTAGGAATTTTTTTTCTTTATACAGTATATACTATATTG
This sequence comes from Oreocharis arfaki, assembly GCA_013398015.1. Lineage (NCBI taxonomy): Eukaryota > Metazoa > Chordata > Aves > Passeriformes > Paramythiidae > Oreocharis > Oreocharis arfaki. The sequence goes on from VZRR01009431.1 coordinate 575,247, forward strand.
TTCTTAGGCCTCCTAGATCATTCTAGCCTCTACTGCAATACATGTTATATTGTCCACATCCCAGCAAGCTACATCCTCTGACCTTCTAGAAATCCAGAATAATCTGAGTCAGAGACAAGCATACTCTGCTAAAACACTGCACAGTTATTGTACCATGTAGGAACCTCTCCCACTCCATTAAAACTAGCCTCTAGACCTGGGTATTTCTTTTTAACTGCTATAAAAGACATACCCAGGCATTTAGATTGTGCAAGTTTATCCCTTCTCTCTGCCTTTGAACTTCATGAGCTTCTGTGCTCTTGCAGTAAAGAAGAATTATTATCTTCCCTATGACAACAAATGTTTCTGGAATGGCAAGACTTTTACGAGACATAAAAGATGCCACATTTTAGAATTTAGGAGATCCTGGAAGATAGACAACAATGTGTGGTGATCAAAAGCAAACTGAGTTAATTGCTCTCACAGTAGTTCAATGACCATTTAGTGCACGAGGTTGAAAGACCTCAATAAAGTCTTTCAGCCTGCATGAGGCTGAAAGACTGAGGAACTCGTTCCAGAGATTTGCAAAAATACTTAGACTGATGTTCACATTAAAGTTAACTTAGACCTGAAGAAAGAGGGTTCAGTCATTTGGATCCTGTTTTTCCAAACATGTGGAGTTCAGGACTATGATACAGCATGCTGCAGGACAAACACAATGGGTTTGGAATGTTTGAAAAAAAAACCAACATAGCTCTGGAGTTTCGTTGACTGGTTGGGGTTTTATCTGTGGATTTTTTCGGGCAGCGGAGATGTTATTCGTCCGTCTTTTTAACACAAACATATCCTTAAGCCGCCTTTCTCGCAGGATTTCTGAGAGACGACCTGGGATTTCACATCATATTTGCCCAGGGGAGCACGCTTCCCGCTCGGAGCGCGCTGCTGGCTGCGAAGCCGCTCCGCGGCCGCTCCAGCTCCAGCTCCAGCTNCGCGCCCGAGAAGTGGGTGAAAGGTCGCGCCGCCGCGGCCCCGCCCCGCGCGCCCCCGGCTGCTCCAGGCCTTTCCACGCGCGCCGGGAAGGCGCTGCCAAACAAAAGTTCCCAGAGAAAAGGACCGCAAGCAGGGAGAGAAGCCAAGCGCATCTCACAGCGAGCAGGGGGAAAAGGGTGTGCTCAGCTCGTGCAGCTGAGAGATTTCTAGTCCGGTTCTCAGCGCTAAAAAGCCTCAGCTGCTCAAGGTTACGCTTTTCTTGAACAAGGAATAGTGATTTCTTCCCGGATGAAGTTCTTAAATCAGGGCTGAAACACCCCAAAATTTTAAAGAGCTTTCAGATCAACCTACCTTTCAGACTAAGTCACGGCTCTAACAGAGCCCGATACCTGTGTAACCATGAGAAGTTACATTTCCTAGGCTAACGGGGATCCACACAACACCACCTGTGCTACTGTAAACTGGCCATCATTAGTTTATATCGATATGCTTACAACAGGAAAAGAACCTGCTCGTTACCACGGAAGCCCACAATACTTGTTTTAAGTAGCATCCAGTCCTGATAGTCAGAAAAAGCATACAGGAGTTAACAGAGCCGGAAATTAAACACGTCAGATACCCAGGAAAACATAAGGAAAGAAGAACGAAGGCATCAGATCTCCATTTTCAGTGCTACTCCCCTACACTACCGTGAAAGGGAAACGAGCAGTTTTCTGTACTGTAATTTCCTTTAGACTGCAGATTGTCCTCTAAGTGCTGACAAACTGCCAGGTTAAGAGAAAGAATGAGACGTTTGTCTCGGTCCTACTTTGCACTTTTCTCTTTCCAAAAAAAAGGTGCTTCCTGTTACAGTTTCACCAACACTAGTACAGATCTATTATAACTGGATCACAGCCCAAGTAATATTTAGGTTGAGTTTTCTATTTTAAACCAGGAACCATAGCGCAAAAGACCAAACTTGTGGGAATACTGGGCGAGAAAATGGAATTCCGTGATGCTGCAAGAATCTCGATCTACCTTTAAGAAGAAGTCTAATTAGCATCCTCATGCAGTAAACCTGTCACGCCTTGAACAAGATATTACATTTCCTGTGTTTGTAGTGACTGCGGTTTTTATAGGTTTTACAGGCTGGAATCACACAGACATAGAGACTAGTCGCGCTCTCTTTCTCTCTCTCACACACAATAAATTCGCTTCCGCACTTGAAAACCCACCACTGCTGCCACGCCGCGTGCACACTTCCGCAGCCGTGGAACTGCTCCCGGTTACGAGTCAAACCCACGAAGTTGCGGGCCACCAGTGTCACCTTTGTTTCAGCGGCGGTACAGATTCGGCGAATCTCCCGGTGTACCTGTGTCACAGCGCTCCCCTGCCCCCATCCCCGCCCTTATCTGCAGCACTGAAGCACTACCCCTCAAACCGGGGCAAACCAAGAGCGCGATGCCAAGGGCACCGCGCCTTTCCAGGACTCTCCAGCGCCCAACAGCACCGCGCCCACCACCCTTCCCTGCGTTTCCACCCTTTCCTCCAGCAAGGACGAGCCCCGCTTAGGGAGCAGCGCCCGGTGCACTCACACATGCACCACGGAACTTCGTGCTCGACCTAATGGAAACAATAATTAAGCTAAAACTGGACCAAGCGAGCCCGTCCGGCTGTCGCCGATGCTGCCCTTCCTCAGCCCCAAGGGAGGCGGGCGGCGGCGCGCTGCGGGCGCGTCCCGGCTGAAGGGGGAGGGGAGCAGCAGCCCGCGGTGAATCAGCCGGACACGGCGGGCACACGGCCGCCGCCACCCCCTGCCCGACCCCCGGAGCCCGGGTCCCGTGCCGCTCACCTGCAGAGACCAGCGGCGACGGGCGGTGACGGGCTGGGCTGGGCTGGGCTAGG
>VZRR01009431.1:578115-969730 GCA_013398015.1 Oreocharis arfaki
GGCCGGCCCGCCTGCCGCTCGGGAAGCAGCGATGGGACGGCGGCCGCTCCCCTGCACGCCCCGCGGAGGCGGAGCAGAGATGGGCGGGGGTGGCCTGGGCTCGGCGGTCGGCGGGGAGCCGGGACATAGGAAGGTACCCCCAGACCCGCGGGGGAGTCTGGCTGTGAGGGTGGCGATCCCGGGGTTGCGACAGGAACCGGCAAACACGGTCCCTGTGGCCTGGCCACCGTCCGCGGGAAAGAAGCTCCAGGGACTGCGAGGAGAGGATCCGGGGCTGTAAACGAGGCGGGGAGAAACCTGCTCCTTGGAGGAGGATTGCCCCTGGGGCACCCGTTTGGTGGTGAAGGGACTCCCAAGGAAAACTGAGATTTCGAACCTCTCAGCCCCTTCTGTGAACCCAAGGCAATGGCTCTCTCCTGGGCTCTGGCAAGAATGAGGGTTAGATCTTAGAGCAAGTGCAGACGGGGGTGTGAGGAGCTTCTAAGGGAAGGCACAGGCTCCCTCCTGGTTCCTTCTGCTCGGGAGCCCTGGCTGGAGGGTCTTTCATTTGAGTTTTCTCTTTTGAGCCTGGGTTCTGACTGGAGCAAGGCATTAAGTGAGTGATATCCTTACGAGGCAGCGCAAGGGCAGAGCCCCTGTGAGGGTCAGCAAGAGCTTTCATTCCTCCCCCTTCTGTGTGGAATCCCAGCACGGAGGCAAGATAGCCTTGTCTGGGAAGGACCAGCCAGCCCACTCCGCTGCAGCAAGTACTAGGATTTGAGGGGAAATAAGTGACTGAATCCGTCTCAGGAAAAGTAACTACATTCTTTAAAAAACGCAAAATCATGAAAATAGTTAAAATGCAAAGGTGCCAGTCTCAGGGCATAGTGGCACTTAGTTTGAAAATTACTACTTTTTGAACTTGTAATGGACTTGTCACTTTCAAGAGCTTGGGTATCAGACGCTTTGCTTGATTTTAGCATGATAACAGCTGGAATACTGCTTTGTCCCAAAAAGAGGTCATGGCTTGGCTGGCTGCAGTGGTGTCAGTATGGAGTCTCTCCTTCGAACTGCCAAGAGCGAGAATTCCTACATTTTTCCCTTGTGGCCACACCCACCCTGCCAGGCAGTCCTTCCCGCTGCAATTTCCAGGATGTGGCTGAAAGTTGCTAAATACACAAATGTGACCAAATCCAGAAGCACGGACACTACACACTAAATCTTTCCCTTACACTGAAGATCATGCAGCGTCAATGAAAACAAAACCCCACTTCTGGTCAGAATTTTCCCTTCTAGTGTTGTATGCCTAATGATGCAATTTTAAGATGTTATTCTTTCAGAAGGAAACATAAAGCCTAGAAAAAGGTGAGAAGAAAAAGCAGAGGCATTTAGATCTATTCATATTAGCAGAGGGAGAAGGAAAACAGAAGAAAAATCATCATCTACACCCATCAGCAGCACTCATATCTACACACTTTTGACTAGGATAGGATAGGAATAGTGGATAGGAATGTAATGTGGGCAGTTACAAGAAGGTAATTGGGTGGGAAAAATCATCTGTGTGCTTTTCATTATTGCACAAAGGCAACCTACAATGTCTTGTTAGGCATTTATTTATTTATTTATCTTGCAGCTGCGTTTTACTATCAAGATATTTATATAAAAAGAACAAAAAAAGAACAATACTGCTTTTTCTCATTCTACCAGTACCTGCATACATATCTTACTCTCCAGTCCACATATTCAGCTACACACGAAATCAGGAGAGTATCAGTCAGCTGAGAATATATGTTGATGTTAATTATTTTGTTCTCCAAATAATTGTGCAAGCTGTCATGAATTAGGAAGCATCAAGACAGAGTTCTTACTTTAAGATGATTAAGCCCCCTGCAGATAACCTTATTAAAGACATGAAAAGTATTGCATTATGTAAAGCTGTGATGATTGCAACTTTGCTAAACCTGACTTGGCTCTGTTTCGCTGGCAAGTGCAAACATCACAGATAATCCTGTGAGTAATTCCCACTGGTCCTGACACTGACATCTAGGTCAGGCTCTATTCACCCATTAACCCACAGAAGCCAGTTTGGTACTTCTGTAAGAACAACCTAGGCACAACCAGAACATTTTGTACCTTTTATCATGGTAGTACACCCTGCTGAAATGCTCTAACTCCTCTACTAACTATGTTTCTTCAGCTAAGAAGGCGATAAGATATAAGGTGATTCTGCCTCCCTTGGCTGCAGCTGCAATTGTTTGCATGCCTGCAGCATGGCCTGTGCTTCTGTAGCAGCCTTGCACTGCTCAGCAAAGTTAACTCAATTTTTCCCCTATAATTGGCCTATTTTTAATTTCTAAAAAAATGATGAGTATCATCAGCACAGACCATATGTGCTTGGTGCTGTAAGACTTCTTGTAATTAATTCTGATCCTTGTAATCGAAAGAAATGAAAATAATCAATGACAGGTCATGTTTATCTGTGTCTTGTCAGCCTGAAATAATATCGGTTTACCACGATGGTTATGTAGTTCTTGATCTAAATATATTTGGTTCTCTTACCCCAGTCCTTGGAGACTTTCTGGTTACTATACATGCAGCATGACTTCTTTGTAGCACCTTTCCTTACTCAGATAATCTTTCATTATTCTTACTTTTGTCTATTTTTAAGATGTGGCAAAGTACTATACCCTAAGCCTGAATCTGGCCTGGAAGTGTGGCTATCTCCAGGACAATTTTGTGTTTCTCTGTTTTGGTGTATTTTTAAAAAAATTACTTCAGTTTCTCAAGTTGCTTATGCTGCATCAGAAGCAGTTTAATATAGATAACAAAATTAGCCTGCTCATTGGAACTGAATTATTCAAGACCTTCAGAGCACAAATTTATTGGGTGCTGTGTCAGTTTCTTGAGCAGATATTTTTCCAATTTGCTTGCTAGTGAAAACACCACTGCAGTTTCATTTTAAACAGGGCCAAGACCACTTGGGTGTTTTTTTTCTTCCATATTATCTCCCATGGCATCTAAAAATGAAGGTTTCCATAGTTAAGGTGTAAGCACAGGTAAGTCAATGATCCACAGTCACTGATAGCCTGAATGGCAACACAAGGTGGTAGAAAATGAAATGAAGAACATCTCAAACTTGTCACTTTGTAACTTCGTGTAGAAAGATGAGTGTATGCATGTCTATATGCCAGGAGCCAAGGATGAGGGCAAAGCAGGCCAGACAGGACAAGGGCATCTTCCTGTGGCATCTGAGCAAGATGAGCAGGACAGGTCCTGTGACAGTAACCAGGGTTGGCCAGATCATTAGACGAGTCCTCAGCAGTGGGGCAAGTTCAAGGCTGTGGAAAACAGCCAGATGCAAGTCAGCTGCAGGAGGGCACTGAGAATGAGACCATGTGCTTAAAAGCTACTCCCAAGCTAAGCAGGGAGCCCCACTGGGACCCTGCAGAGTAGATTCTCCCAACAGATCATTTAAAAACCAGACATCTGCACCCTTTGTCTAAGGAGGTCCAGAGGTCTGGCAGCCAAAAGCCCGGAAGTGAAGGGAGAATATCCTCAGGGTCTGACAATGTACACACATACATGAGTGCAGTCTCACTAAATGGCCACATTTACCTTTTGTGAGATGATGCAGAAAAAGTGTTAATTTATTTGTTCTCCAAATAATTGTGCAAATTGGAAGAACTGTCAACTCTCTGGAGGGCAGAGAGGCCCTGCAGAGACCTTGGCAATTTGGAGATAGTCGATCTCCAACTGTATGAAGTTAAACAAGGTCAAGTGCCAGACTCTGCACCGGGGACAAGGCAACACTGGTTGTGTGCACAGATTAGGAAATGAGAGGCTGTAGAGCAGTGCTGCAGAAAGGGACCTGAGGATCCTGGTCACTGGCAAGTTGAATCATACTCAGCAGGGCCCTGGCAGCCAAGAGGGCCAACTCTGTCCTGGGGACATAAAGCTTTTAGAGAGTGTCCAAAGGAGGATCATGGGGATGGTGAAGAGCCTTGAGGGGAAGTCACATGAGGAGTGGCTGAGGTCACTTGGTCTGTTCAGCCTGGAGGAGACTGAGGGGAGACCTCATTGCACTTACAACTTCCTCATGAGGGGAAGAGGAGGGGCAGGCACTGATCTCTTCTCTCTTGTGACCAGTGACAGAACTGGAGGAAACAGCATGAAGCTGAGTTGGGGGAAGTTTAGGTTAGATATTTGGAAAAGGTTTTTTACCCAGAGGTGGTTGGGCACTGGAACAGACTCCCCAAAGAAGTGGTCGCAGCACCAAGTCTGACAGAATTCAAGATATGTTTGGACAATTTTGTCAGGCACAGGGTGTGACTCTTGGGGTGGCCTGCACAGGACCAGGAGTTGGACTCAATGATCCTGTTGAGTCCCTTCCCACTCATATATAAGATGCTTCTCTGAAAGTCCTTAGGGACAAGATGTTTTGTCAGGGTCACAATGTTGCAAAACTGTGTAGTGCACATTACTGACCAGTGAAATCATTGAGTGATTTTATATACCACAAATACTGCCCATGCCTTGCCACATCCTCCTTTTCTTGCTTGTTCCAGAGCAATCCTTTCTCCCAAGCCCTCACTGGTATGAATTGACCATCTCATCCACTGTTGTTATACTGAGTAACACCACTCTTTGCCAGCACAGTAATATCTCAGACTTGGAGCTGGCTTCATCTTTTTCCATTCTTAAATACTTTCTCTTGAAGATGCAGTAACAATTCAACAGATATTTAAGCAGATCAGAGTGTCTTGCCGTGTCTTGCACTGCTTTTTTAAACCAGAACTAACCTCACTCGACTGAGTCGTCAGCAGGGTTATCAGACTACGCTGTGACAGTCAGATCTAGCACAGAACATATGGTGTGCATCTGTGATTGCAACAACAGAAAGATGTTTTGGGAAAATAAACATGCCCCTCTTCTCCTAACCAGGATCCTTTTTAGAACACTTTTAGTTTATTCATTTTCTTGAGTGTGACAGGCATTTTGTTTTTAAGGAATTGCAGAATGATCACTCAAAACATGTCACAACTTTTGACTGGAGTTTAAGTCCAAATAAAACAAGTGTACAGTGCTTTGTCAAACTAACTAGACTTTGCAGTCTGCCTGGAAAGTGAACACTTGCAGGTGCCATTTAACCAGTAAGTAACACATTATTGCTTTAGAAATTAAATCTTCTCCAATAATTCTCCACGGCCACAGTTATGTCCCCAGTCTCTGGTATTACTATGTTGAACAGGTCAGATAGTCTCACCTGTTGTAACAGTACCTCCAAAGGGATGACCAGGGAACCAAGTGAACACAAGCACTAATCAATATCCGTTGGGAAGTGGGCAAGTATTGGTCTAATACACTGTTGACCAAAATGTCCGTAAACTTAGCAGGTACCTACATTTTTTAGGAAAGCCTAAATTTATAATTAAGCAACCATGAGTAGATGCCATTGAGATTTCCTAAAAGTGCTTGAGTATCTTTGGCAGAAAAGTGCAAAAGAAATTAAGTGACATCTGCATACTCTATGTTCCAAGCAATTCTCCACATTATTTTTAATACATATTGACCTGTAAGACCAGAATGAAAGCACTGCTGTACCACACAGAAGAGAGAGCCCTTCTGGGCAAGTTCATAGGGGCTCCTCCACTCAGAAAAATGGGTCAAAAGGCCATTTGGTGGGAACACCCACAGCAAGTGACAGATCTGCATCACATTCAGAGTTTTAGATCTCATGGTTTTGATTTCTCTCCTTCTGATGTTTCACTTCTTATCTGTTGCTTTGCATATTTATGGCTCCTGACTTTGTCCTTTGGAGTGACATTAAGCAAGAACTATGGATCTCCTGACGCCATCCTGGATGTGAGAAGATGGACGAAATCCCGGGTATAGAGGCTGTTACATACAAACCTCACAGCAAGTGCCTAAGGTTATGTTAATAGTAGCAAAATGGAACCTGGCCAAGCTTTGAAAAAAAAGTATGTAGCTGGAAGTTTTCTAAGGCAAGGGAACAAGTCAAAAACACAATACTAAAGGTTACTGTATATTAGAAAAAGCCAAAGTGAATGTTGCAACCTAATGGTGGTTGTGTTTGTGACACTCCCTAAACTCTGCAAAACTGAGAAAGAAAACTCTCTGGCCTGAAAATACACATCATCATTTCTAGTAAAGACTAGAGGTGTATTTAGAGAGTATTTCAAAAGTAATTTAGAGGTTTGGTTTTCAGATTGGTGGATCTGGCAGATAATTTTGGAAAGACACTGTTATGTCCACTCATAAAATATTTAAAATAATCTACTGTCAATAGAAAATCTGTAACTCAGACTTACAGTCAATCTGAAACTGATAGCATAGTTTTCCTTAACAGTTTCAAATGCCAGCCAAAACTGAAGGGGCTTGTGTTGCAGAATTTTTTTGCTCTTTGGGCCACAGATACTATATGTTCTATTTTTACTGCAGTCTCCTGGATGGAAGTGGAACTGTCTGTTACCCACCTAGGTCTGCAAGGACAGTAATATTAATTATTTGTGACTAGTTGCTTGATTTCTGCTGTAGCACTTAGGTGCCTCACAGTAGTTCTCAGATTGGTTTCAGAGGTTGATAGATTGAACTGCTGTTTAGAGACGAAACTTTAAATGAAGTGAGATCAATTCCTTGCTACTCTAATTGACCGTCAAAGAGTATCAGCTGACTTCCTCCTTTAGTTCAAGTTAAGCAGAGGACATGGGAAAGCTGTGCAAAACCTGATCTGTGCAGGTGCAAGCAAGGAGGAGAAAAGTCCTTTTGTTTCACCTGGTTTTGCTATTTTAGACAGAATGAGAAATGCATAGGATAAGAGTTCATGCTGAGTGGATTAAAAGATTTGGAGTGGACTGAAAGATTCTTCCACTTTCCTCATAGTTTTTGAAGAAACAAAACCTAAAAGCCTTGCAACACTCACTAGGATTACTGTTGGTTACACACTGTTGCTGTGTTACTGTAGCCCAGTGTTTCCCTTCAAGCATCAGCATTCATCCCTACCTGACAGAAGCACATCCACACATCATTATGTCATTTTCCTTACTAAATTTCCTTCTCACTCAGATATGCCTTCTTTATTGTGGGGTACAGCTATGTGAGGACATACTCTTCCATCCTGCCTAGAGCTTTCTGAATTTTTGCTTTACGTTTCGGAATACCTCCTAGAAAATGCAGAAAATTTGAATCACACGAACTATGCCCCCATCATGCTTCTTTTGGCATCTAGTATCTGTGCCAGAGCTATTTCCAGACTAAGCCAGACAAAATATCCAGTCCTGAACACCATAGGCACAGCAATCAAACTAAGATCCACAGTGCTACTCTTTATAAAGACTGTTCCCCAACCACTCTTTCAGGCAAGGCAAAGGTATTCTAACTTTAGTCCTGAAAGAGGGCTCATTTTCATAATAATGTTCATCCTAAAGTAAAAACTCTCTGTGCTGTAGTTTCTCTCAAATCACACCAGTAATTTCCATAAATAAGCTGCAATGTGAACTCAATACCTTAGACTTTGTTTCAGATGTATAATGCATAACCAACAGATCTTAAGGCCCTGTAGATTTGTAGTGTATGTAAGTCTCATCTTCAGTCAAAGCTGAGTGTACACATATGATTCAAATCCACCTTTGTACCTTTTCTGTTGAATTTCCTTCTCTTTTTATCTTTGCTGCCATAATAAAGCATAATTTCTTTGTGACGTGTTTCCTTTAACTTCTGTAGTACTGCCATCTCCAGCGAAGCAGAGTGCTGAGTGAGTAAGAAGAGGGAAAAATCATTCAGAAACTGGGACAGGATATTAGAAAGCATTCTTCTTCCCCTTCTGTTGTGTTCTGTTGCCTCTGATGTCCCCGATGACATGTTGAAACCTCTTGCATCCTTACCAGGAAGAGAGGAAATGTGTGGCTGCCAAACCAGGATCTTGGTTACTGGTCATAAATGTTTCAATTAGAAGCCCAAATCTTCCTTACGTCTGCCATGGAATATCTGACATCAAGCAAGATGGGTTTTTTGCCTTTTTTTCCCTCATCAGAAATTGACACTAACACTAACAAAGTCAATGGCTAGTTTTACCACCAAGGCCTCATTAGAGAGCAAAGTTGTTTATTGGCAAAGAATTGGTTCAAGGGTTACTTTGAGTGTTGGGTTTTTTTCTTTATAGTTGTCTGTTGTGCTGTTTATATTTATTATCCCTGCTTGAGCAATTCCCAGAGCAAATGATTTGTCATATTGGTCTTCCTTCCTCAATTAATTGGCAAAATTTATTGCCTTCCTGTTTTTGTAATTTAATGTTTCCTGAGCACATTGATGTATCTACCTATGTGAAAGCAAAACAAGTCTGGAAAAGATGTTTTGTACTGGGTGCAGAAGTAGGGAATTTTTTGGTACACTTCACCTAAACATGTGCAGGTGAAAGATTGGCTCTGTGGGTAAACAGCTAAGAAGTGCACCATAGTATTTTTCAGTTTCTGGAGAAATTGAAGTATTTATGCATGTTTAATGACCCTATGTTTATCAAACCATCCCAACGAGTTATAAAAATTGTTACAGAAAGCAAAATATTTGACTAACCTATTTATAAAATTAAGTTCAGGTCATATCAAGATGGGCAGCAGAAAGTAAACCAAGTGCACAAGTCCTTTACTACTGTTTGGCTGCTCTGTGAAGTGACCTAAGCATCCAGTGGACTTTGTTCATATTTGTGACTGAACAGTTCAAGTCGTGTAATTCTTCTCAGTTTTATGAAGCAATTGACACAAAGCACAAATTTTTCCCACATGCATCTAAAGCACGTGTTGCAACCACATAAAGAGCCGAGAACAGATAAGTAGAAGTGGCTGGAAGCACAGATCATCAACATGTTTCACAAACAAGTTTTGCAGGGCCTAAACAATTACAATATACCTGACTTCGGGCTTTTTACTAACTTGTAAGCAGGTCAGCTTCCTAGGTAAGCCATGTCTGCCAGGCTGTCAAAACACTGTCAGCCAGGGAGTAATAATTGCAAATCCCTGTGTTCTCCCCGCTGGAGCTTCACACTCTCTTTGTCTGTGAGAACAAGCCTAGTTTGCATTTGTGCCTGGAATGCTAATGAATTTAGGAATCATGCAGGTGACCTGCTGGATTATTAGAATAACATCTGCAGTTTAGGACTGAGGGGAAAATGGCTAAGATAAAAAAAGGCATGGGTATGTGGAATTATTGAAAGCGAAGGCTGAGAAGTTTGTTGTATTCTATATAGAAGACAATATATAGGAAACTGAATTGGTCAGAGAAGGGACTGCAATTGCACTTCTCCTTCAAAGACTGTACTTTTAAAATAATTTAAAATGAAGAATAGTGAAGAAAATCAATATTGTGAAACATCACAGAATGCAAGGAAAGAGTGCTTCCTACCAAAGCTCATGAAAATAGCAGAGTGCTATCCCTCAGGATATCTTATGCAGGCCTAGTATTTGTAACAAAGTGAGAATGACTCTGCCAGTGACTGATTTTACATGGCTTCTAGGAAGAAAATATCATTTTAATAATGAATTTGGTGCAGGCAGATTCTGATTTTAGAAATAATTACATGAAAATTACTTTGGAAATGAAGCATCGGGGAAAGTTACACGCTCTAGAGTAAAGGCATTTTAAGAAACCCATAATACTATATCCCTAAATGTACTTATTTTCATGAATACTGAATTTGATTCAGGATTTCAAAGTGATCCTCACTTTGAAAACTTGGTGAGGTACTGCATTGTGTCACATTAGGTCTTGAGAGTGCAAGTATCAACGGTATATGTTATTGAACAAGCACTTTGTGCAACATGGTCAGTAGAAATCGGTCATACTGCTGTCATGTGGCTGTTGCTAAAAGAAATAATAAATAAAGGCCTTGGAAAGTGTATGCTTCCAAGAAGAGGCACTCACCAAACATAGACTGCACATTTTTCTCATTGAGAAATTTTTTCTTCTTGCCTTTAGAACAGCTGCTTTCAAGCAGGACTTGACTTGATGACCCGTTGATCTTACATTGTCTGACCGTTACCTTTTCCTCGACTCTTCTGTGTTGAAGGAGGTATTTAACTCATCTGTTGGAGACAAGAAGGAAATGGTGGATTCATTTCTTTCATCCTACAATTTTTGTGACTGATCTTTTATTCTTTCATCATTTTCTCAGTAGTACAGGATTACCTGCACGGAGGTCAATATTCTTCTTAAATCCCAGCATAAGATGTGTTTAAATAGTTTTGGATTACTGCACTTGAGAAATTAGCTAAACTCAGAGTTACTCTGCTCTCATACTTTTTCAGAGTGTACTTCTGCAAAGCCCCTTTGAACGCTGAAGGGGTTTGCTTGTTTGTCCATTTTTATCTTGGTATAAAGTCCCACACAATGCAGGCTTCTCACAGATATCTGAAGTTCTCACCCCTTTCACGGGATTTGAGTTGGACATGACCTCCTGAGATAGAAGTGTGCAGTTTTGCTGGACTTCTTGTGGTAGTGTACAAACAGCATGAATATTGATGCAAATATGATTGGACTGTTTGGAAATATTAGTTGACATCCCTCATCCCCTTTCAACACTAGCTTTCTGTGGAGGGGCTCTTGGCTGTATGTGTCACTACTTTTCAGAAGCAATAATAGTAATAACTACAATAACAATAATAATAATAATAATAATAATAATGCAACAGACATGAGCTTGCAAGATCTCCTTTTTTTTCCACAGGGTGCAAGCCTTCATAATCTTCCTCTAACACCTGGTGATTACATTGATAACATTGTTAGCTCTGTGAGCTCATGACTGACCCTCCACATTGAACCTGCAGCCTTCCAGTGAAAATGTCAGCATTCAATGTCATGGGATTGCATGAAGGGCCATTACCCACCAAAGAAGTCCTTGCCTGGAGTCTCATGTGTAGGATGCTGTCACTGGCCATACTCCTTACCAGGCATGTTAAGTAATGGGTATTACAGCATGTGCAGGTGCATATGTGCTGTGCATATGTCACTGTGCCTGTAGGGTGAATATCAGATATAAGACGTGACTTTACTGGGAAAATTTAGACATGTTCTCCATTCCTGCTCCTCCCTCAAAAAGATTCTTGCAGCAGTCAAGAGAGAGTAGAGACCTTTGAATCATCCTTTAAAAACAAATGATGAGGACAAATAGAGGGAGTCTTTTTCAAACAGCTTGTCATTTCAAAAGAAGGCCACAGGCACAAAAACACTTGGCACCCTTGCCCAAAATGGACTCTTGAACTGGACAAGATACATGGTTTGAGGTTTAGCAACTTATTTATTTCTCTCTCTGTAAATAGTGGTGCTAGGACACTATCACCTACGCTGGTGTTTACATTTCAGCCTGCTGACAGGAAAGGTGGACAAGTGTGGCTCAATCACATTTTGTTCAGCAAAATGTCACTGAATACCAACCAGTCATGGTGGAAGTGGTTTAACAACTGGTCAAGTTGTTCATACAAATTAAAAGAAAATGAAGCAACATGCTTCACTGGGAAAATTACTAGAGAAAGCATCATTGCTGGTGCCACAGCTCTCAGAGGCAGTCCAGAGTGGCACAGGTTTTTCTCCTGGTCCCAGACCATGGGCTGCAGTGGTTAATCAGGCCACTGGTGTTTTCGTGTACATGGGGCGTTTATGTTTTCTGCCTCAGAAGGAGAAAGCACAGTTTATTCAGGGCTAAAGTAGGAAAGCTCCCACTTCAGAAAGGGAGGATGCGTAAAGCCAAGGTGTTGTTTTTCAGGCTGAGGAACCGGTTTTAGTGAAAATTTGTCATCATCCAGGCACTTCCTCCAATCTGTCATCATGACAGAGCTTTTCTTACCTCATGGTGGCTCTCTGATACTTAATCTGCTAAATCTGATCCCAGGTCCCTCTGTAAACAGTGGCAACACATCCTCTTCCAGGCAGCAGGAACATGCCCCACAGGCATTGCAATGACTCTCCAGGACTAAGAGAGGAGCCTAAAACACTTATATTACACTTCAAAATCAGTTCTTAGACACCTAAAATGCAGTGAGATGGATTCCTTCACAAGTAAGTTGGTCCAGTGACGTTTATTAATGGCCAGATGCTGCCTGCCTGCTCCCACTGATGACCACAGTGCAGTTAACTCCATTTCTTCCAGTGTAAGTGAAGTCTTTTGCTGTGGGCGTTAGAGCTACAGATTTGCTTTTCTGACTATAATCTGTGTTGTGTCCATATAGCAACTGAAATAATGAAACATTTAATTAGAAAAGGAAGTGATTCATAACATCAACTTTAAAGCAAAATGTTTTATCATAATGAAGCAAGAAAGTTGCAATGACTCATTTTATCTTCATTTAAATGACAGGGCATCTCAAGAAATATCTGCAATTTGAGGGAGTCTCCTCTGAAATCCAGCCCAGTATACTTATTTCTCTTAGCTAGAGATACAGTGTGGCAAGGCTTTGGAGCCGAGGGTGAACTTTCCACATGACACTCTGTGAAAGACACTGGCTTGCTGGGTGAAGAAACTACTAGAAAGATTTACACCCACACTACAAGCTTGCTAAATTAGCTTGCCAAGATCCTGGCTCTGACAGCTGACTGTCTTGACTATGCCAAGTGGCACATTCAAGCACATCCATGCTCTTCTAGGCTACAGATCACAGTGCATACACAGCCTAAAGTATCACAGAATTTCAGCAAAATTGTTAATTGTACTTACTGCACCTGCATCCTGGTGACATTTAGATAAGCATAGTCCTGTCTGACTCTTGGGGCAGGCCCTTTCCATTCGTAGTGATGGGTTCTTATCAAGGACAGAACCAAAATCAGTTGCAGATCCTCCACCTTCCCAAGAGAAGTCCATACTGTGAGATGTTGAGTCTCTGGCTCCAATCCAGCAAAGCATTCAAATAATTTACATGTACATCTTGTGTCAGTGTTCATGTCCTTGGAGATGAACAAGTGCTTAACATGCTGGGTGATGTGTAAAAAAAAGAGCAGCATTAATACAAAACATGGTATTTGAACTTCTCACTTCTAAGATTTTCAGGCCTTCCATCTGAGTGACACCCATGCTCAAACAACTACTTTCAGCAGGGAATTTTACACTAAAGCCTCCTTTTAGGCTTTTATGTCGAGATTGCTCTGCAACACTAGAGAGTGGAACCTGGCTTTCAACTTACAAGACCACCAATCCCGCCAACAGGAGTGACAAATAAGACAGAAAGTCAAAGAGTGTCTGTTTTTGGTACATGTCTGGTATTTGAAATACCTTTCTCTGCTAGATGCCACCACCAGTTAATTTTCAGAAGTAATTTCTACCAACATACAGGGATAAGAAGCAAAACAGTGTGAAGTACAGAAAAAGTTGCTGTGAGACACGCAGACTCGGCTCCAAAGGCAAAAAATTGTGCAAGAATTCCTTGTAACTGATGACTTATTAAACTAAGGTGTGTTTACGAACTACAGCAACTGGTTAGTTATCTACTTCCTGGAAGTACCTAAGTGTTGCCAGGAACACTTAATTCACTTTAACTGAACGAAGTCAACTATAACACAGAAAAATCCCACAGGTTACAAACAAAGCCTGGCAAGCTTTAAAAGAGGGAAGAGCAAGACTGGCGTGTGTCACAAACCACTAGAGCCAGTCTGAAGCTGTTGTAATTTACTTGCTGCATGTCTGCTGTGTCTTCCCAAGCAGCCCTATCTCCTGGTGCTTTCTATTCAACAACCTTGTCCTGGGAAATGCTGAGTGTTGCTCACTTTCTCTTTATCATTGCAGCCAATTAACTACACCACTACCACTGTGGCTAAGCACTTTCCTTCCAAAGGAAATAACCCATCACATTATTTTACACTCCACAGAGCCCATCTCCAAAATTAAAAAATTTCAAGCACTGCTCCCATACCACAGGACAGAAAGATGCTGCTGGCTTCTACCTTGCCCCTGCTGCATGAGTAGAATGCCACTAGATGGGGATAAGCAGCTGTCTAACAAACTAAAGGTACCATAGCACTATTTAACCTACCACAACTGCAGCTCCAAAATTGAGTGTGTCTGGTGACTGTTCACGCACAAGAGGTATCTGAAAAGAAAGCAGTTGCAGGCCTTCAATTTTGCATTGCAGCCTACAAACTATACACCCAATGCTGTGTGCTTTCTTTTCCACCTCAGTATACCATTATTTACTTTCAGCACATTCCAGCACAAAACCTGAAAACATACAGCATCTGCTACCAAAAAAAAGCCCCGCTAAGTGCCAGGAGAGAAAGCTGTTGCTAGCCTTCCTTTCTCTGTAGAGCCTATAAACTGCACTTCAGACACTGGGTGTATGTGCTTTCCATGCCTTGTACAGCTGCCTGCGATATCCTTGCTGACCATAATAGCTGCTTGTGTATGAATGGAAATCCTGGCTTTGGTGGGCATTTGCAGTGTCACCGGTGGCTCTGTTGTAATTGTGTGGGAGCAGGAAGCAGGGTTCTGCACCTTTTGATGATGGCACCAGTGGATGAGTAGATGTCGGGAGAAGCAGGGCACTGGTGTGAATTGGGAGGAGTTATGCTGATGCCATGTATTGAGGAGAAGGAGTAAAAAAAGCAAGGTATGTTGTGGTATGTTGCAGAGGGGATGAGCCAGAATACATGCAAATGTTAGTTCCCTCCTTTCCACCCTATTAAATGTTGGGGCAGGGATAGATAAAGAGGACATGATTCATTATGAAAGTTAAACGCTCACATAACTGGGAAACTCTGCACAGTTGCAGATCCCACAGGAAAAGGCATGAAAGGCTCAATCCTATTAACGAATGAACTGGAAGAACCTGAGAGCGACATCCTGGATGTGGTACTGAATGCTGCTTAGAGAGTGTCAACCCGAATTTAATACTTCTATATTACCTGTAAAGAAGGCCTGTTCTCAAGAGCATAGGCTGATGCAAGATTTAAGAGCAATAATCCAAATAAAAACCAAATAAATAATGGGCAAGTACTTATACGACTGTTTTGGATTTAGAAGATGCTTTTTTTTGCTTTCTGGTGGATGAGCAGAAATGCAGCAATGGGAAGAAAGATGCAGCAATGGGAAGAAAGATGCAGCTATGCTGGCCAGTACTACCACAGAGATCAAGAAACAGCTCTACTCTGTTTGGTAATGTATTTGCAACAGGACTGGAACAATGGTTTGGTAACAATAACAACATAATTCCATGCCAATATGTGAATGAAAGAAGGTTGATTGGTAGAAATACAAAAGACATTCAAAAAAGAAAAAAAAAATCTGAAGTTTGGTGGATAACTGTGTTGGGAGGAATGGGTTAAAGGTGGAAGACTGGTAAGGAATATTGTCAATAGCTCAAGTAACTGTGCAGCTGGGAATAACCCTTGTTATTGAGTGAACAGCAGGCCAGTGATGCTCTAGCATGGACAAGTTCAACAGTGCCTGTGTGTGCCTCTGCCCGGGTGTTGCTTTGGGGATACCCCAGTCAGCAAGATGACGGAAACAGATTTACTCTTTTTAAGTGTGGGTTTGTGGTTATTATGGTTGGCTGCCTGAGAACTTTGAATTGCACACTTTGAATCAACAAATTCTCACAGCCACTAGAACACCAATCTGCTGTGCAAATAATCCTAAAACCCCTGGAGAAAGCGTAAAAGGGGAATAGCTCCAGGGCAATATCGGCAAATAGATTTCTCTGAGTTATCTAAATGTGGATGTTATAAGGACCTGCTAGTTCTAGTTGATACTTTCTCAGGATGTCCAGAAGCTTTCCATTGCTGCATCAGCTGAGCCAGGGAGGTTGCTAAACATTTTATTAAAAGAAATAATCCTTAGATTTGAAATTCCAGAGGGTTTATCTTCAGACAATGGACCACATTTCATCAAAGAGATGGTTCAAGGATTGTCTAATTTCCTGCCATTTAAGGAGATTTCCATACTCCTTGGAGAAAACAATCTAATGAAAAAGTAGAAAAGTTGAATCAGACTATCAAGAAAAATTGTCAGATTTTAGGTAGATGTATTACCTGTTGCTTTACTGAGAATCCAGATTACTCCATGTGCAAGAGAGGGAGTAAACCCCTTTGAAAATCTGTAAGGCAGACAGCATCCAATTAATACTGTGGTGATGAAAGGTGATCAAATGCATGTGAAAGATGATGATATGTCTAGAAATTATCTATTATATCTCTCTCTCATGGGTTTTGTCCTCTTTGCATAGGTATCTCAACCAGTGGATTCTCCCTTCCTTTGGATGCGTCCGTCCACAGCTTTCCACCACGAGACACTGTTTATATCCAGAACTGGAAGGATGAACTGCTGGTGGGAAAGAAAATGTTTAGCTCCAATGCTGGTGATGCAGCTTATAGGCTGCAATGGGAAGCTGAAGGCCACCAACATCTTTCTGTCCTGGCTGCTTTTGTGTGGAAACATTTGCCTGACTTTTTCAATTTTGGAGCTGCTCTTCTGCACGGTGAAAAAGCGTCAGGGTACATTTAGGTTGTTAGGCAGATGCATACCACCATCTAGTGGTGTTGTTGAATGGCATCGGGGAGAGCCAGCTCTTCCTCATTTGCACTTTTCCACTTCACCCTCTAATATGTACCACCAGCTCTGAGGCTATGCACTCTCCTTCTCCAAAAATGTGCCATCTCATACTTCCACTCCAGGAAAAGCCCAGCTCAAAATTGAAGAAGTCCAGCAACTGCTCTCACACAAAATATGCCAGGACAGAAAGCTCATGCTCACCTTCTTTCTCCATGCAGTCTATAAGCTGCACTAGCAGCTCTGGAGATATGTGCTTTCCTTCCCACCTAAATATACCATCACATCTCATTTACTCTCAGCAGACTCCAGCGCAAAAATTGGAAACGTCCAGGGACTGCTGGCATACAAAAAGTTTCCAGGACAGAGAGATGTTGCTGGCACATTCTCCTTGCAGACTGTAAATGGCACCACCAGTACTGGGGGCCATGCACTTTCCTTGCTAACTAAATCATCACACATGATCACTCTGGAGACAGACCATCTCCAAAACAGAAAATGTCCAGCAACTGCTCCACGCAAAAGGCTGAAGGACAGAAGGCTGTTGCTAGACTTCATTTTGCCCTGCAGCCCATAAATTGTACCATAGACATTGTTGTTATGTGATGTCCTTCCTGCCTAAATCTACTGTTAGGAAACTTTCCTGTCTGACCACCCAGGATCCACTCTGGCAGTCACACTGCCACCTTCAGATACTTTAACTGCTGAGACTGAAGCCCCTACACAGTGGGAGGCTCCAGTGACCCCAAAGGTGCCCCTCTTGACTCCCTGCACATCCCTCACTCCCAGCCAGACAAGGTTTCCTTAGTGGATCGACACTCAGCTTCCCATAGCAGAGCCCCAGATATCTGGGGCAAGCGTTCGCTCTGGGCAGGGTGGGGGCACGCAGAATGTGACCTGGTGTGGTGGGAAGTTCTTTTGGGGGTATTTCAAATGGAAGTGGAAGGCCAGAAACAGCTTTCTGTCCTGTCACCTTTACTGTGGGAGCAGCCACTGAACATTTACAATTTTAGAGCTGGGCTCCAGAATGAGAGCATGAGGGTGGGAAGGAAGGCATATAGTCCTAGTGTTGGTGGGACACTTCAGAAAATAACTTCAGAAATAGTGGACTTGCCCAGCCAACTAAATGTACAATGAAACTCTCTAAATCACCAAAAGCATAGCTCAAACTTGAAAACCTCCAGTAACTGCTCCTACACAAAACTTGCCTGGACAGAAAGCTGTTGCTTTGCCTTCACGTTCCCCTTGCAGCCTATAAACTGCATGACTAACACTGGGGCTCAGTGCTTTCCTTCCCACCTAAATGTACAATCACATTATTTACTCTTGGCAGAGCCCAGCTCCAAAATTGTAGCATCCAGGCACTGCTACCACACAAAATTTGTCAGGACAGACAGATCTTGCAGGCCTTTACATTCCTGCTGTCCCTGTTCCACAGCACCACTAGATGGGGCGATGCACTTGCCTATCAAATTAAATGTACCCTGGCACCAAATCAAACCACACATAGCTCCGAAATGGAAAATGTCCAGCGACTGTTCCCCACAAAAAAAGGTCCCAGGATAGAGAGCTGTTGCTGGCTCTAGGTCTGCACAGAAAGTGATCTGAGGGAAGAAAAGTGAACAAAAGCATACGTGGGGGTCCCTGGGCTGTGAAGAAAAGCACTCAGAGGATCATAGGGTACACAGGATGGCACTTGGTTCTCAAATCCACACAGAAAGGGACACAAAGGTAACAGATGAACACAATGCGGTGCCATTCCCTCCTCCACGCCCCCCCTCTCCCCCTTTCTCTCTACCTCTTGCCCCCCACATCCCCCTTACTTCTCTAATATGAGTTTTGTAACATTTGGTGGGTAGAGAAGAAGCCAGGACATGGTGCAGGTGCACAGTCAGTAAGAGCCATCCTGGCTATTGCCCACTAAACCTGTGTAATATGGTACCAACCTAAAATGTTATTGCAGCAGCAGTTAATTTGATAATTCCAGTTCTCAAACTAAATGCTTTCTGTAAAACACAATTCTTATTGTAGGCATGGCCATAGTCTTCTGATTTTCAAGAACAAGACTTTTAGGGCAAAAGAACAAAGGAACTAAACAGTGAACCAAGGTTATGTGGAACAACATGCTGCAAAGAAGTCCAGTGGAAAGCAAGATCACAGCCCTGAAAGCCACTTGTGGTTAGCCTAAAATTGTTGATGGATTTACAGCTGTTGCTTTAATTTGTAGTGTGCAAAACTCGGTGTCCATAAAATCTACCAAATAGCTGTGATGCTTTAAAAAAACTCAATTGAATTTTCATATATCATCTTTCATTCTAACCAATTTACTTATTGTGAAGTTTAGGTAGGGAGCAGCTGAGAGCACTTACTGCACATTAATTGTTACTGGTATATGTAAAACTGTATGTCATAGACTGCTTTGAAGAATTAAAACTATGGTTGCATAGATGTGGGCAAAAGTTCTAGAGAAACTTTGCCACAAATAATAATTTGCATTTCAAAATTAATCCAGCAAATGCTTACACCCTTTCCAGAACTGCTTCTTCCAAATGCAAAGGTTACTTGAATCCACCTTCAAAAGGATTAGTAGAAGAAAATGCATGAGAAGTTGTAGAAAGTGAACTTGAATTTCAGTGGAGTGTTTTCCCTGAAAATTATTCTTAATAAAAATTATACTCATTCTGACATGTAAAAGAATTGATATCATGTGAGCAATTGCAACTCAGCACAAAGAAGAGTGATAAATAACGGCAGTGAATGCTTTTTTTGCTCAAAACCCTAAATATACCATGTATATATGGATTAATAAATTTGCATAAATGAGATTAATAGGCAAGGAAGGTAGCTTCTTGATAAATAATTCAGAATAGAGTATTTTTTATTTGTTAACTTGGTTGACTGGACATATTCAATCCAGACAAATAGAGAGGATTGAATTGTTCATTTTTGATGACATACTGAATTCTAGCATATTTGAGAAATGCAATGGCTCAGGGCACAATGGATCAGAAAAGCTTTTTTTTACGCAATTAAAGAAAGCTTTCTGTGTTGCTCAAAAGTACAGGAACCTAACTGCGAAATGTACCTAGAAAATTTCTTTTAAAAGGCAGTGAAATGAGGCAGAATTTAATGTTTCCCAGTGGAAATACTGGCTAACACAGAGAGAGGCAGGTAGTTTTCAAATATCAGCATTAATCCTAACCTCCTGAGGAGCAGTAAAGAGGTATGAAGAGATAATGCTTGGCAGAAATCACAGAGAAGACAACTCCAAAATTCAAATGCTGTTTTTGTTGCTTTAGTCTGTGTCTTGAAGCAGACTGTAATGAGTTCAACCAGACTGGCAGAGGGAAGAGAGGGAGCAGAAAAACTCTCCCTCAAGTATCCATTCCAGCTGTGTAATTCAGGCTGCAGCACGTTCTGTGCTGAGAAGGAAGCATGAGGCAGTTCACATCTTGTTCTCCCGCCATCCATGGGCATGCTTTCCAAACTTGTACACCAGCCTTCTGTCCACTCGTTCCAAAATGCCAGTTTTATAATGGTAACTGCTGGGGAAAACCAGAAAAGAAACAATGGACGAAGTAGTAGCAGAAGTCACGTTGGAGAAGTTTTTTATATGGGCTTTATGACAGCAGAACAGTACATGAGTCACTGTGTTCTTTACAGGCAGAGAGCTCCTCTCTTTCTGTTGAACTGCTCTTGAGGCTTTAAAACAACCGCTTTAAACTTTTCCATGTGCCCTGAAGGATGTCTTCTGCTGTTTGAAAGATACAAGAATTACAGTGGTTACCACAGTTCAGAAGAAACCATCAGTGTTACCGGTAGAGCAAAAAGCGCAATTTTTGGAGGATTGTTTTGCAAACACAGTGTAAAATTCTCAACTGAGATAAAATGTGCTGATTTTGTTGTCATCAGTAGTTACAACTCTGTATTGCTTTACACTTAGCCTACGGATATTTTACAAGCAAAGGAGACCAGGTACTATCTCATGACCTTTAGGAAAAACATGAAGAAAATAACCTACCACCCAATCGTTCCCAACTCCGAAGTTTTCAGGATAGTTATGAAAAATGGAGTGGAAGTGAAGTGAAATGAGGGACACTGCTGCCTGGTAATTCACCAGAGAGCTCTGCTCAATTTTTCATACTGAGCATTCATATTGAGCATTTTTCATTCTGTCATTTTTCTTCCTTTGTTCCCACATCTTTGTCAGAGCTTCTGATTTAGCAACACAAAAAATGCCTTGTCCTCTGTCTTCCCATTTCAGAACGTTACTGTTTTCTTCAGGGGAAAGGAGCAGATCCCTTACAAATTCCCACAAATGAGAATTCTGTAAGTCTTAGACAGGAAGAAGACAGCTATTTAGCAGAAGTTTTCTTATGCATGCCCAAGTACTGGCACTCTGAGCAAGCATCTAGGGAATGGCATCCCTGCCCATAGCAGGGGAGTGGAACAGGGTGATCTCTAGGGTCCCATCCAACACTAACCAGTCTATGATCCTATGATTCCAAGTGAATACTTATCATGCAATTCTGTGTGTTGCAGCACAACCAAACATATGTTTTTTCTCAGTGTTTCGTTCAAAATGCTTCACATGCAGATACAGGAAATCTGGCATGTGGTGTGCATGGATCAAATGTAGCCCTCCATTAAGTGCAGCTCAATGACTTCCTGGCTTAGTGCTGCACTTCTAGAAAGTCAAAACTGCCTCAGCATTAAAGAACATTAAAGAAGAAGCAGAGGGACTTTTTAATTTACTTTTAGAAATATTTTCATCTGCTACATACTGCTGATGTTTGAATACAGTGTTTCCTGTTAAATGGAGCTTATTATGTGCAAACAAGTTTACTTACAGTCCTCGTTTGATGGCTTTGTTACTTCTGCATCAATAAAAAAGGAAATACCTAAAAGGGAAGAATATACCCAGTGTTCAGTTATTTTCTTCACAAGAATAACTTCTGGACTGAAATCCAAGTCCTGGTCTCCTGCATCACTGCTTGTGAATATACCTCAGAAAAGATGTAGAAAATGCAGGCTGCAAAAACACAAAATAATTTTTCATCTTATTTGATGCAAAAATGATTTATTCTTCCCAATGCGACTATGTCTGTGTTTTAGTTTATTTTATTTTTAACTTCTGGGGTATTTTTCTTACCCTTTGCATTGTGTCTGTATGTCTCTATTCTTACGATTAATGTGTTTCGTTTCTTTGCCCTCTGGTCCCTTGGCACTTCATTTTGCTGTCATCTATATCACAGTTTCTCTCCCTGTCTTTTCAGTTAGATTATTCTTTCTCATTCAGCTCCTTGTCCCTTGAAAACTACTCCTGCACTCTTCCCTCCCTCCTTTCCCTAAATAAAAATCATCTCTTACAGCTGGAAATCAGATCTTCACAGGGCTGGAACTTGTCTACATTATTAGGACAGTATCACCTTTTAAAGGAGCAATTACATTCACAAAACATTAGTAAATGCCTGCATCTACAAATCTGCATTTAAGGAGCTTAACTTACGTTGTGAGTGTGGCATACAAAACTGGGAAAAGTTAGAATTAAGCCTGCTTGTGCAGCCTTGGTTTGGCCTATTGATTATGTTGCAGTAAGGTCTGGCATTGCTGGACCACTGTCTTTCCTCACAGGCCTTATTTTATTCATGAGGTGGATATTCATGAGCTGTTGTAGTTTGTTTACTGCCAAGTGTCCAATATTTCTATTGACTATAAAAAGGTAATTTTCTTAATGAGATTTTCTTCACAGCTCTGCATTCTTTAATTCCCTTAATAACATCTTTATCTCCTACATCTAATAATTGCCTTCAGAATGGCCTCTCTGGCATGATATAGGAACACTGACTGGGTGGAAGAAACTGATGATGGTCAGTCCCACAGCAGAGCACTGCCAACCTAAACACAGGGTTGTTTTGTTCTTGTGACAGTCTCTAGTCTTGCTCACCTCTCCCAGTCTTACCTGTCCTATTGACAACAGTCTTTGTCACTGCACATCCCTGCTGCATTTTGATAAAGCTTACCCACATATTTTCTCACTGCTTTGCCTCTGGTCTTCCCAGTCTGTCAGTGATCCTGCTTCAGCTCCAGCCTGCCCCTCCCTGTTCACTGTGTACCCAGGTCACCCTCTCCTGCTCATTCTGCCTTGCCAACCTCCACTCCCCACCGGGCAGTTCAAAGGTGGCTAGTGGACCAGTGAGGGATGGATAAATTCCAGCACATTGTGACTAAGCAGATGCTCAGCACTGGGAGCCTCTGGCAGTGTCAGCTCCCACGGGATCCTTCAGGACTTGCATACCTAAGCCTTTAATCCTTTTCCATGTAGTCATAAAACTCCAGTTTGGTCAAATACTCCCCAAAGCCAGAGAAAGCTTGAGCCATTGAGGGCTTTTAGCAGCTAAAATGCTCTTCAGATTCTCATTGCTAGGGCATAGGAAAACGACCTTCTGAAATTCCCTGCTTATTGGAAACTCTTTTGTTCGTATCACCACAATGGATCTGGGTAGAATTGCCACAGCTTGGCATGCACGCTAAGAGATCTTTGGCAGGAGTGAATAGCAAGAAACACTATCTGCAGCAGCAATTGCACTTCTATTTCACTTACACTGAACTATTAATAGCTTAGTTTTTGCATGTTAGCTCCTTTAAGCAGTGATAAATCTTCCAAGACAAGGCTGAAAACAGTAAATTAAAAGTGTTTTCATTCAAGTGCATCATTAAGCATACTAGTAACGAGGTGGATTATCAGTGCAGTATGCACAATAACACAAATTTCTTTACTCTTTAAGAGGCAGACCAATCGTCACTACTTTGAGATAAAGGAATAACAATGTGTTGTGTCTTTCTATATCCTGTCAGAATTCAAACCTCCCTTGGAGCATTCAGGTTGACCACTTAGAGTAGCAAAACCAAAGGAGAGAGCAGAGCTTGTGTCCCTTTGGAGATTTGACTGGTTCTCAAAGATGAGCCTGGACTGTATGTGATTGTGAGGCCAAAGCTTGCAGTGAGATTGCTGTCTGCCTGCCCTATTTCTGAGTACTCCTCGTGTAGTATCTAAGTGGCCTCTCTGTTTTACCTTTTTTCAGTGCTTGGGAATGTGGATCCCACATTTTCTGTTAAACTCACACAGAAATGCAGTGCTTTATGTTTCGAGTTTGATTTCTGGAACACTAACCATGCATCCTGCTATTCTGTAAGATGAAATACAAGTATTCTCCACAAAGGCCTGCAGCATCCACGAACTGTTCCTGGGTCATGTTGCATAACTGCCAGCCATTGATACTAAAGTGGGAAAAGGAAATGCACTTGGCATCTAGTTTGTACTGGTCACAGCAGAACTGCAACCACTCAAAGATGTTGTGCTCACTCCAATATTCTGGGTGGATGGATGTCCAGAAAGAATTAGAATCTGAAACATATTTAACAAGAAAGAAAAACTGCAATGAGAAATTCACATAAACATATGTCAAGCAAAACACATCCCTTTGCTTTCTCCTGACTGCATTCTTCCTTCCTTATTCCTCCAGAGTATATCAAGCCCTGTGTTTTGCACTTTTCTGCTTTCTGTTGTACAGCCTTTTGTACTTCATTTTGTGTGAGATAATTCAAGAGAAAGTGCTTGCACCTGGAAATAAAAATGAAAACTTCCTCTTAAAACTACAATAAATTTTTTAAAGGGTCAAAGTACAGAATTTGTGAGAATTTAGAACTCTAATAAAAAGCTGTGATGTATTCCTAGACTAAAATAACTTGACTCTTAGATGGGAAAGTACTCAGTCAAAGCCACCTAGCTACACTTTATGGCAGATAGATAACTCACAATAATTTATTACAAATTTTTACATAATTCCAGCAAGTTCTTTCACTCATTTCATCTAAAATAATGTTAATGTCATCGTAGGGAATATTTTTTTTGTTAAATTAGAACATGAAAAATGTATTATTCTCAACACACATCACTGGACAAAGAGCTTCCAAGTAACCCTGCCAGACAATTACAGCCTAAAAGTACTTAGGCAATTAACTTCCAAGTTTTTTAACAGGCTTCTCTCCTCAGAAATGCAGTTACTAGGAAAATGTTTAGAAATATGTATATATTCGCAATAAACTTATTTTTTTGCCTAGAAAAACTTATTTTAACTGTTACTGGTATGAAATCTAGGCCTAGTATGGTATATATACTGCAGCTAACAAGCATAATTTGTGACTCAAGAATTTTTTTTTCCCTAGAATCAAAACACGGGCTTTTGTTATTGTATTTTTAATTTGTAAGGATGACTAGTAATTTCTCTCAGTTTTGATTCTTAAGCAGTTACAGGAATACAAGACATGAGGAATTATTGCTTTAGGAGCTTTAAGGATTCTAAATTAATTTTGAATATATTATCTGTAATATTTATTATATCCCTTGAGTGGGGTAGTTGCAGAACAGTAAATGGCAAAAGAAAGGCCATCAAGAATGTGAATAAAAGTAGTGTAAAGAAATCTTGAAATGTTTAGTTCATTTTCATATCTCACAGCATCTTATACTTGACCTGTATTTCACAGTTTCTTAGTTTCTTAGTCCAGTTATCCATTATTCACTCTGTAAGTTTCAAATGAATCCAGAACATTTGATTTTAGGCATTGCTTATATGAAATTGTAATTCAAAATGGGTTATGATAGCACTGCAAGTCAAGTGAAGAATGTCTGTCTAGACAGCAAGTTCAGAGTGCAAAATGATGCAAATAGGCTGGAGGAGTTTCCAGAGTAAAACTAATTCAAAGGGCTTGAAATTGTGACAGAATAACTGTAATATGGATCTTGCATCCTGCATGGCTTCTGTAAAGTAATTAATACTTCTAATTACTTTAATTACAACTCCTAAATGTTTACAGAGGAATTTGTGGTTGCTTTCATGAATCATTCCCATGCTATAAATATCTTCATATGTATGCACATAAAGAATTAGTGTAATGCTGCATGCTGCGCTTTAAACCCTGAGATGCTACTGTGACATTGCAGCAAAGCCAAGAGGTGGGCAGAAGTTCTGGGTCTGACTTTTGAGACCCATACCTGGAGGATATTTGAATCTCAGATTTCATTCACCTCCTCATTTAAAAGGAAAATCAGATGAGCTTGACATTGGATCAGCTTTATAAGCCCTGCAGACTGAACACACCTGGCTATGTCAGGGTCTGAAGGCTTCTGTGGGGGAGAATGGGAGTGCTGGGAGCACCAGGCTCACAGGCCTTCTGCCAGGGGGAAAAAAAAAAAAGCTTCAAAATTAGGCTTTAGCTCTACAGGAACCCCAACTTCAGAGGCTGCTCAAGAAAAGCAGAAGGCTGAATCGATCGCTTTCTGAATCAGGCATACTTTTTTTTCCTTCTTTTTTTAATCCTCTGCCAATAGCCTCCAGCCTCCCTTAGGAAAACTAGAATATCATAACATCCTCAACTAGACAGATTTAGAGGAGCTGAGCATCCCTGTGGGGCTGGGCATGAATCCAGCCCTGTGTTTCAGGGGCTGCCCTGTGAGCTGCCACAGGCCAGTCCAGACCCTCTCCCCGTATCTGTGTTTCTATACGCAGCCAAGTGAAAAGTTCATGGCATTGCTTTTCTAGCTAAAAGAGTGTTGGATTGCTCCTTATTCTTCTATCTAAATGTAATATGAAAGAAAACCAGAAGTATTTATTCTGCCAATCCACAGGTACAGTGAATAACCTTGAAATACTTTGTCCATTGGGCTTCAAACTTCGATCTGATTTTGAAAAATATCTTCTCTGGCAATATTTGTACTGTCATATAAATGACATGACATGTTTCCTTCATGGAACAGCACTCATCTGGTCCAGTTTCTGTCTTTGCTTTGGTTTTGGAAAGACTTAGATAATTCTTTTAAAATATTTCAAAGCCCCTTGTAGTACTGTTGTGTTTGATGAGCTTTTTAAAGGTGCTGACACGGAGACCTCACCTTCACACGTGCTCATGTTTTTCATATCTCATATCAGAGTAAAGAATTCAGGGAGCCTTGCTGTCTGGTAAATTATGAACATGATCAAGGTATTATGCCACTGAGGATGGGAAGATCAGCCAAAGCCAAAGGGTCTGTGAAAGATTTCAGGGGGTTTTTAGAGAAAAAGAAAGGGGCAGGTAAAGTTTCACACCACCACTCAAGAACGTAGGGGTCAGTACATCCCCTTGTGACAGCAACATTTCAGAATTCTGCCTAAAAGTACAGCTTGATGTGTGTGGGGGAAGACACCTGGCAGGATGATGGTGAATAGCTAAGGGTGGAGAAGAAAGCATAGAATCCAAACCTTTCCTGTTCCAGCCTTTTAAGGTGATTTTCCTCTTTTCAACAAGTGCTGGAAAACAAAGAGAAGGAATGAAAAACTACACAATATTTTTGTTGTCACAAATTTTAACGTCCTCCACTTTGTATTAGAAAAAAATGTCCCCAAATATAAATGCTGATCTATTCTGATTGCCAGAAAATAAAAGGATTAAAATTACCAGCATGAGAATGGAAAGGCAAACTTATCCTGTATTTCATCTCATGGGAACATTGGGGTGGCTGCAGTGTCCCAGATGACAGTCCTTCTGAAGTGTGCCAGAACTATTTCACATTTTTGCCGAAAATATTTTAGAAACTGGCTTTGGGCTCATATATTATAATACCAGTGTGCTTTCTAGAAGAGAAGCTGAGCCCAGCAGTAGCCTGTAAATCAGTGGTCTTCATCTGTTTCATTCTAGGCAGATTTGCCACCACAGTTTCATCTCTTTTAATTAAGTTTCTATTTTGTTTCTACCAAGTACAAAACAGGTTTTCAAAAGGCATCAGGATCACAATCCTTAAGCCTATTACTGTCACCAGAGGAAAGTGTAGGTAGAATGTTATTATGCTGACCTACATTCTTCTCTGGCTTCACAGCAAGGTACTCTTCTGTTCAAGGGCTGCCCGTGCAATGCTGCTGGCACTGCTGTAGTGGCTTTATCTGTGTGTGCTCGACATGTCATATGTACTTCTAGGCTACTGTGGAAGAAATGACAAGGGAATTCCCAGGTTGGTTTAGTGTGATACAGGAGAGAAATTACTGTAACCATGAAGGACTTCTAGAAGGCCCAAAAGCATCAGGAATTGAGCAATAGAAAGCATGTGGAGGAAGAAGCATAGCTCCTACCTTCGTCAGAAAAGGCTCATTATTTCCTCAGCTCATCTTTGCTTAACAAGAGGCATCTGACCTGATTGTTGTGTAAAGCTGCGTCTCTTACAAGCTGAGGGAGCTTGCACTCAGCTACACAGGGAGTTCAATTTAGCATATTTTTGGGGTGTAGCTGTTGCCCTGCTGTTCACCTGCATGAAGTCAGAGCCGCACAGGTGTTGCATCACAGACCTTACAGTGAAATCAAGTAACAGTCTGCAGTAAAGTCAGAAATTGCTGAAATGCCTCTGATGGGCTGCTTTGCCTTTGGCAATTGCTGATCTGCTGATATCATAAGTTTTCTAGGCATTATTTCAATTTCAGTGTTGTGGGGTTTGTATTTGGGGTTTTTTGTATGTTTGTTTAAAAAAGTGGAAGAAGATTAAATAACAGGCAAATCTTCAATAAAAATCAAAGCAATTCATCTAAGTAATCCAAAATTAACTTCAAATAAATCATATCAGGTATTTAAAATGAATATTCAAATTTTAGGACAAAATATTTTCTGTGATTTCTGTAATTTCAAATGAAATTTAAAATTGTATTCTAAGATGGAATGAAAACTAATATTAAAACAATATGATTTAAAAAAAACCCAATTCCTGCAGGGCTTTAAGTATAACCATTTAGTTGAAGCAAGAAGATCTATATTCTGCCTCATATGTCAAACTTAGTGATACAGAAACAAAACACTACATGATCAGTGGTCTTGGATTAGCACCACCAGAAGCCATGAGGAAATTACTGTTATTACTCAAACTGTGTCTCAGCATGCAAGGTCTTTTCCGTAAGATCAGCAGTGTTGTCATATAAAAGAACAAAGGCAGCTTTGGAAGAGAAAAATGTTGCATGCACCCATAATTTTTTCCCAGTTCTGACCAAAAGTTTGGTTCGTTAACGTGAGTGGGTTGTACTACCTCCCTTTTCAGAGCCTCTTGAATGATTCAGCCTGAGTGCAGAGAAGAGTGTCAGGACTATTTTGGAATTTGAACCAACTGTTTAGAAAAGAGAATATTTCTAACAAGCAGTGCTTACTTAAGCTTCTGTACAGGGATCTGATCTGACACCAGAACATTTGGAATG
This sequence comes from Oreocharis arfaki, assembly GCA_013398015.1. Classification (NCBI taxonomy): domain Eukaryota; kingdom Metazoa; phylum Chordata; class Aves; order Passeriformes; family Paramythiidae; genus Oreocharis; species Oreocharis arfaki. Next base: position 606,898 of record VZRR01009431.1, read on the forward strand.
AATTCCTTCAAACAGAGTTGGGATTCCCCACAGGAAATGCAAGGCCTGGTAAAGTATAGGGTTTCCAATGCACAGACTATTGCTCTGTTAACATTAGCAATTCTGCAGTGGGCAACTCTTGCATTATTACAGATGCATTCTCTCTGGAGCCTTTTGGAATCCTTGTTCTTGCTAGATTAGTGTGTATTTACCTGGTCACTGCTTTCATTACCAAGTTGCAGAGCATTTTAGGAACTAAATCCCACACTTGCATAGCTGGAGTGGTGTATTGTGTGGTGCTGCCAACTCAGCGGGCAGAAATAAACAGCTGAAAGCCAATTGTCATCTTGGAGAGAACAGAATATCTCCACAGATCATTGGAGAGACACAATTTAAGAATTATTGCAAAGACAACCAGCTCAAAGTATCTCATTCACTCTCTATACCCGCCTCTCAATATGTAAGATTTCCCACGAATGTCTGGAATGAAACCCAGAATCCATCAACCATGGAAAGTAGATATGCTCAAGGTGAAATAATATCTGGGAAGATGGATGAACTGTTACAAGCAAAGGGTGTCAAAAAGAATCCAAAGCCGCTGGATTTTAAAAAAAAAAGACTTATTGTGTGTGTGTAATTAAAGACTGTAGTTATTGTGAGGACAACTTATTTGTCCAAGCTGGGAAACTGTTTGTGGAATGGCAACCTCAGTCCCTATTGAGGACTAGATCTGAGCTCACAGGTGTGGTGTAAAGCTGCCAGCTTCAAATCCTCTCAGCAGGCTTGACCACATGCCTTACAGGCAGCAAAATCTATTTGGGAAGGAAAAATCCTGTTTTATCCATATGCAATTATATTAATAATTACCATTAATTTCTGGAACATCCCATATAGAGCTCTGGATGTTCCAGAAATTAATGGCAATTATTATTATTATTAGAAAAGATAATATATTTTCATGCATTTTATGCAAACAGAGTACTGGTTTGGGTCACATCGAATAGTATCTTGCCATTAACTGGTGCTGTTTATGTATGGACATATCTGCTTAAATACACTTAGGAGACAGAGAAAGTGGAAGAGTCAGGCAGGGTTTTTCAAATAGGAGAGCTTTACAGCTCTCAGTTTTACTCCATCTGGTGCTGTGCTCACAGAATCTATAAATTAGCTTTCACATTACAAACAATCGCTTTTGATTTAGTGATACAGGCTGAGATTGTTAATTTATTAAAAGGTGTTGAGGCTCATGCTTGTCTCCACCATTGATTCATTGAAGCAAAGTCAGTTGTTTATCATTGAGAAAACTGGTGATGCAGAAATGAGAATGGCAGGCAGTACATCAGTTGAGTGCCTGATAAAATCATCACAGCAAAACCATTTTGGCAGCCTACAGCTCTTTTATAAACAATGACTTCAATAAAGAAATGGAGCTTACTTTTAGGTAGGTGATTACTCCTGAGGCAGCATGTAAGTCCAGAAATAGGTCTTGGGAGCAAGGGGGAGCAGGAGCCTTCAACAGCAGCACAGTCCAACACTTTAGGAATAAAGCCACCTGCAGGACAGTGATACATGGAACACCTTAGAGACAGGCTAGTTTGGTTTTTCAAGTTCTTATACACACCCCCTTTGGATGACAGTGATAATATATATCATAGAATAGCCCAGAGACAGGGGGAGAAACATTCTCAGGTGCAGATAGTTTATCCTGTATTGGTTTTTTCCCTCTTTGTCTAACAGTGTTGATTTATGCAAGCGTGACTTATGGACCACCTAAGCAAACCTGCTGTTCAAGCACTTAACTAAGGAGAATGTTACTCCTTCTTTTGTGACCTTAGCATGTAAGAAGGGCTATCAAATTTTGTTCAGAACTCTCAAAGCCCAGGAAGTGGTGTGCTCACTGTTTGCATCTGGCAAAGACCAGGATGCAGAAACGTAACTGGATTAAAGTCATGCAGCAAACCACTGTGGTTATTAGAAAAAGGACAGCACTTACCTGAGGGCAGGTGGCATCTCTGTCTGCCTGAGCACTGTGCCTCTTAGACCCACAAAAACCTGCTGGGTTCTAGTCCAGATACAGCTGCTTTTGTATCTGAAATGATCGTTAAGAGATTTGAATAGGATCCATGGATAGGATGCTTGGCATGATTAGAAGCAACAGATCAGAGACACTAGAGGTAGTGAGAATGAATTGATGAATGAAAAGCACACATAATATAACACTTCCAAAAAAATTTAAATTAGGAATAGTTTTAATCAGAGTAGACTGAAATATTTTTGTGCCCTAGAGTTCCATCTTAATTAGCAGTCTTTTGAGGATGTCTGCATAAACAGCAAGAGTAAAAAACTTAGGCACATACCACTTCAACTGGAGGCATTTCTTTGCTCCATTATGTGCTGATGGGGTGCCTCATGAGCTTCCCCATGCTACTGTCGCGTGCATCTCACGCTAGTGGTGTGACATGGCTGTACACAGAAGCAGCTCTGATGCAAGGTGATGTTGCATGGTGTGAATTCAAGGAGAGGTGACTCAGAGGGAGTGCCACATTTTACCTTCCCAGCACAATAGGGGCCATGCTAAGAAATGCTGCTAATGGAACTGGTCGAGGGCCACCCGGGTGCAGTGTCCTAGCCAGCCATTTCGGAACAGTGCACTGTCCCATGAGAATTACCTCTTGCTACACAAGATGATGGCTGACAAATGCGACTAAAGCCTACAGGCTTCCTTTTGGCAAAGCCTTAGCCCTAGAGGACCCTCCTTCCTTCTCCCACTGCACTCTCCTTGCTCTCCTTCAACTGACTAATCTCTCTAATCCGTGCTTCTTTTTAATTTCCTTCTCTGCTTACCTTCCTTTTATCTCTCTCTCTTCGCATTTCTTTTGAAATGGTAGAATGATGGAATTTGCTTCCACCAGTGGGGAAAATGCATATGTATTGTGGCAGTTCCATGGCAGAAAGATCTTTCCAGAAACTCAGTTCACAGTGTGTGAGACCAAACATGTAAGGTTGTGCAACAGCTTATCACCTTGTCCAAAGCAACGGACTGATTTCCTGCAATGTGGCTTTTGCATTGATAAAGCAGCGTATAAACTGTGGGATAATCCAGACAGGAAATTGTTCATAACCTTGTAAACATCAATAACTGTATAAATAAGGAGTTTCTACACTGTACAGAAGGGATCTCAAAGGCTGTATGAAAAAAATGTATAGGTATAGGTGTAACCCTAAGAAATCGGCCATAAAAAAAAAATTTCCTCTCCTATCTCTGCTACTCCATGAGGATACTTAAATAAAATTCTCATTTCTCAAGAATGCGGGAAAAGACTTCTCTTTTGATGCAGTCTTATAGACGTGCTTCTGCACTTGTGAATTCACAAGTCAGCCCCAGTCCATGCTATGTACTTGGTTTTGCACAGAAGTACCTGGGCCTTAGTGCTTGGCTCATGAACAAAGGCCTGCAGGTTTAAATAAAATTGACAAAACTCCTAAGGTTAGCAGGAAGAAGTTATCATTGGATTAGTCCATGACACCATATTTCACAGTTTTTAATAAAATTGTCAATCACAGAGCTTTTCAGACTGATTGGAGAAGTACTGTTGGGGTGTGCAAATGGACACTGAAAAATTCCACAGTGAGATGTCTCTAATTCAGCTACATCTCTGATTTTGGTTGGCAATAGTGGACTTTGTTCACAGTCTATTAAACTGCCTTCACTTGATATTTCCTAGTTTATAACCTGTCATTATTTTTTTATCGCTCACCATCATAAGAGTGACCCGAGACTTTGACTTACGTGATGTGGAAAGTGTGGGGATGATAATACCATAAATACTAATCTAGTTTCTTTTCTTTTACCTACAGAAGCAGAGAAACTTGATTAAGCCTGTTACCTCCACCCAGAGCTCACCAACACCAAACAATTCAAGGTCAATCGTAGCAGAGGATGTAATGAACACACTGCATCACATCTTTACCCTACACATGCAAATCTTCTAAATAAGAATCATGCCACACAGCATTTATCCAGGTTTTTGCTGACTTAAATAGCAGCTACTCCCATAAATTTTCTATCCCCTGAAAAGGTACAGATTTTTCACTTTTTTTTTTTTTTGTGTGTGTGTAATCCCACACAGAAACAGTGCTACTGACTAGAGACAGGAGAGTCCATAAGTGAAACAAAATAGGAACGTGTATAAACAAGGCTGCATCATAGAACAAGTTCCCAGGCCTCCTCTTAGATACCATTCCCTTGCATCCTAAAGATTGTCTGCACCAGACAGGGTGGGGCTGGAGAATGATGGAACAACTGACATTCTCCTTGGCTTTATGTGGAATGATCACTGCATGTTAAAGATTCACATGCTGCACATTTTCTGCTCTCAGAAGTTTTTGTGAGATGACAGTGTTGAATGTCTCTAGTATTAGAATTAAAACTGGTGACAGAAAGAAACACTGAGGAAAAACAAAGCCTGACTACAGCCTTGGTGGTGAAGAATAGGCAGCACTTGAGCTTTTTGAGTTTGGCAACAGCTGCTTACTTTTGTAGCTGGAGATAGATCAGAAAGGAAACTTTGGTTCTCCAGCCAGCCCAACAGCATGGGTTTGACTTTTCTACAGAAATGGATGCTTTGCTGAATTCACTTTGATGCCAAAAAGACTTGTGCACTTTTTAACTTAAGAAATTTGATTTACTACACTATGGGAGAACTTGTTTTCTTTCTTGCCTTCTGCTTGACAGAAAGGAAGGAGGGCCATAGACTTTCCACAGGCACTGGTCTCTTAACCCAAAATCCAGTTCTCCGAGATGTGAAATAGTTCTACTTTCAGATGCCACTCTTCTTCTTACTACATTAGCCACCTACAAGTTTTAGATGCTGTGAGTGGGCAGCTGCCCCAACAAACAAAAGTATGTAGATATATCCCTGCTAAGGAATATCAGGTGGAGTGACAGACATTTTTCTCATGTCATCCAAAATGAGGGTCAAAATGCTTTGCACAACCTTCTGTTATTTTTTTAAGGGGAAGAAAAATCAAGGGTGTGTCTTTGACCTTTGAAATATGATGGGAATTCCCCTACAGACTAAGGTCAGAGGAGTTAGGAAACAATAGGGTTGATCAATCTGAGACAGCTCAAGGGTTAGAAAATAGTAGGAGAGATCAACTTAGTGCTGTAAAAATTATCACCATTTAAAAATACCTTTCATCTCTTAATTTACAAGGCCCATAAAAAGGCAAAATAAAAGTGCCTATTTCTCTCAGAAGTCTAGATGGCCAATATTCATGAAGAGGTCTATCTACACAGGAGATCATAGAATTATTTAGGCTGGAAAAGACCTCTAAGATCATCAAGTCCAACCATCAACCCAGCACTGCCAAGTCCAGCATTAAACCATGTCCCTAAACACCACATCTACAGCTCTTATAAATACCTCCAGGGATGGTGACGCAAACACGTATCTGAGCAGCCTGTTCCAATTCTTGACAAACAGTGAAGAAAATCTCAGTGAAGAAATTTTTCCTAATATCCAATATAAACTTCCCTTTGTGCAACCTGAGGTCATTTCCTCTCGTCCTGTCACTCGTTTCTTGGGAGAAGAGACTGACACCCACATCAATACAACCTCTACTTGAAAGTAAGGATCTTGGGTAAAAGCAAGTAAAGCAAGGATCTAAAGGCAAAGAATCTCATATTTATTCTGGCCTGGGGACCATCATCTGTATGCATTTGGTTCTACTCATCATTTGATGTTCCCTGAAAATGTTTTCACTTTTCTATTTAAAAATAGACAAATAGGACAATATGAACGGCTGATTTAGAGATGTGTGCCAACAACAGGTTTCTTGGTTTAACAAATCTTTCTGTGTCTTAGAACAATATATTTAATCATTCTTAAGTTGAGGCCAAATTTTTTGTTCCTACTCACCAGAGCCTAGAAGGGTATAATGCATTAAATGGTGCTTTAGGTAAGTCTGAACAAAGCCATACCTTTCTTTACACCTTTCAGATTCTGTAGCTTGGTATGCTTGCGTCCCCCTTGTTGCAAAGTCCATGCTCCCATCCCTGGAAGTGTTCAAGGCTGGGTTGGATGGGGCCCTGAGCAACCTGGTCTAAGGAGCAGTTCGCCCTGTGGCAGGTTTCACTGAAGCCCTATGTGCTAGGTAAGTTTTGAAGACATTGTTGGGTTTGCATGCCTCCAGCATAGTCCATGAGAAAGGATGACTCTGGGTCCTAGTGAGGCTAGGCAGCATGCTAGGACATATTTTGGTGGCTGGAAAAGATAACCAGCAGAAATTGTGGTGTGCTGTCCCCAGGCGTATCCCTATGATCTCAGTTTTATCCCCTCCCCCTCTTCAAATCTGGGTTACCTGCTAACTCCTGAGCAAAGATCCCTTTTTTCTGTCTGTTGCCAGAAAGTTCAATGTCACGTAAACTGACCTGGGATCAAAAATTCTGCTGGTAACAGCAGGCTGAGAGCCAGGTGAGGCTGTAGGCATCTGAGTGATTTTCCTGCTTCTACCCTCACCATTCCCTGCAACTGGCAGGATAGAATCGAACACCATTTGCCCTCCAGATCCTTCAACTAGGCCATGAGGTCTCTCTTAACTGACCTCAGACTTCTTGTTGGGACTTCATCACTGCCCACCTGAAAAGATAGTAGTGGATAATACCCAGAGAGCTCTAACAGGCTGGAGAGTTTCTTACACTACCTTGTATGTTAGCTCATGAGCATTCAGGCCCAGTGACAAAACATGCAAAGCTAAAATGAGCTACCATGAATGTGATCGGCCTCATGCAGAGTTCATGCGCATCCTCCCGGAACAAGCACCCCCCTCACACACACATCCAAATCATGAGAAGCTGCTGGAAAATCTCTAACAAAACTCCCAGATGCACCATCACTGACAGCCTCAGGTTTAAACAATATAGCTCTCAGGCGAGAAATTTGAGATTAAAATATAAACATGAGTGAGAAATGGTGCCAAGCTTGGAGGGATTAAGGGATTCAATGAAAGATGAAACTTCAGAAAGTATTTGAACCTGTTTCAAAATCCTTGAAACTCAAAGGCACAGAAAAGTAACCTCTTAGTTGCTACACAAACCTGTGTATGCCTCTGCCACTGCCTGAAAAGGCAGCTCATATGTTTTAGTGATCAGAAAAGCGAACATCTCTCAACCACAGACCTGTGAACTGTTACAGTGAAATAAACTCTTCCCTCGCTATATATGCATGAGAAACACAAGGTCTCTCTTACCATAAAAAGCGTAAAACCTTTCTTAGGCTTTCCTCTTGATACTAATCTAGCCTCATGAAATGTTCATGACTTGAGGCACAAGAAACAGAGTGGGAATACTCACGACAGTCTTCGTTGGAAAACTCGATTATGAGAATTATTAAATCCTGCAAGACTCAGTGATCACCAAGGGACTCGCAAATGAATGTGACTAGCCAAGTAACCAGACGGATTTCTAAAAATTCTTTATCACCTTCCTTGGTACAATATAGAAAGGCAAAATGTTCACTGAGCCTCATTGAAATTCAGCTGGAGGATACAGCAGGAGAAGAGCAAAGGGTCTGCCCAGATAAGGCTGTCTAGATGGTGGGTCACATGAGTAGGCCTCTTTCCACTGGCAGATTTTCTTCTTCCTAAACCAGTACACCACTAACACTGCATTCTAACCCCTTGGCTGAAAGTCTTGCTTCAAAAGCCCTTTCAAACTATGTTCAGGAAGCTCAGAGAGATGTGTGTTTCATTTGGAACTCAGTGAAGGACAGCTCGAAGTACAGCCCAGGGACCGCAGAAAGCAGCCAGCAACCAGGGCACCTGTGCCTGGCTTCTTGTCTTGCCATGCATTTCTTTGTAGAAATGCACACATTCGACCTTTTGCTTTGGTTTAATCCTGAAAATTGGGGTAGCAGAAATTTGTTCCATACAGAAGCATGGTGGGAGTCCACAACTATTTGGAAAGGTCACTTAAGGCTGTTTTTCTGTTTCATTTTGTTGCATTTCTCCATGAAATGACTTTGTAAGCTACAGGTGCAGCAGTCAGCTAAAATTAACCCTTAACTAGACAGCTTCCAGAAAGAAATGAGCATTTCTGTGTCTGCTGTTTCTCAGGAATGTTGGGCAGTACAGAAATCTTAATGCTGCCAATGTTGTTGGCTCAAACACTGCTTTTGACATTTCAGGAATGAAAGAATTTCATGAAGAATTGACAGATAAATGCACATTGTTATGTGTGAAGAACAATCCTTAAGCCTCCACACATCCCAAAGGAAGATTTGAATGGTCTGAGTGGGCAGGGAAGAGGCACCGCAGAACGGGCATTTGGCTTTCCTTTTGCATTCACAAAGGATTCACATCTGAACCTCCTCATTCACCTCACATTCTGAAAGGATCAGAATGAAAGAGTATATGACTAGAGCCCTGCAAAAACTTGACAGAAGATAGAATGACAGCTAGGGTAGGATAAATTATGCTTGTTAAAAGAAAAGTAAAATATTATCATTTTACTGTTGAGGATTGGGCTATAGTGATTTAAGGCTACACGAGAGCATGGAATTGGAGGTTTAACTTGCTTTAGGATATACATAACAACTTCACACACTTAACTAATTCATGTCCACGTTCCTGAATTGACAGATGACAGTCAGATGTCAGCCAGGAAGCCAGGGAGCGGAACTGGGAGCTAGCAAGTACAATGTTAGTTTCTGCAATAATTGCTATCTTTTTCTTTTCATGTGAATTCAGCTAGGATTACACATGCTATACTCCTCCCATTACCATGCATTAATTTTCTGTTATGCTGGCTTGCAGGTCTCTCCCAAACCAACTCTTAGTGAAGTTTAAGAGGCATGTCCTCACTGCACATTGAGTTCCTTTTACAACACTGAAATGCTTCAGGTCCTAACACGCTCAGGCTGTTCCAAAGCCAAGTCAGATAGCAATCAGTTGTCATGCTTGGAGAACATTTGCTCTAATATGTGTCTGTACATTTCTGTAAGGGCAGAGCTGCCAGGGAGGTGCCCTGGGAGGGCAGAGACAGGGAGCAATGGGGAGCTGCCATCCTGCATATGTGCCAAGCCCCTAGAAAATGAGGAAAATGTGTTTGTACATCGTTACTGTTGGGGTCTGCAATGGTGTTTTCAAACCCTCAGTTTTCCTTTTGGAATAACCAAGAGTCTGCATTACCAACAGCATCAGCTGTCCCATAGGTTAGACAGCATATGAGAGTGGGATACAGCTGTTATCAGATAGTGCTTCTGCAATGTTCAACAGTGTAAGCTTTACAGCCACGAGGACCACTCATCTTTCTTGCTTCAGTTTTTAGTCACCAGTTAGTATTATTTGTGCTATCTCTTCTTTTTCCTGTAGAGCTGTGAAAATTACCTTTTAGAAGGAATCTCTAGCATTTAATGGACTTTTAATAGGCATTTCAGTTTTATTTGTAAATTGCGCCTAGAAAAAGTCTTCAGTGCCTCGTCTGGCTGCAGTCCTCCTTCACCTAAGCACATGATGAGGTACATTTTAGAATGTCATTGCCATTAAGGTTAATCAACTCCTTTAAGATACATGCATTTTTATATTAAGTATAGAAAGGTAGGTATCATCTAAGTGGTTCATCTGCCATTACAATATTTTTCTTGAAATTAATACAGTAACCATCTATAACCTATAATTTTCAGAAGAGAATATGTTTGTAAACCTCAAGAAAAAGCATGTTTGGATACTTCAGCTTTCTTAGAAGTCCTATTTATAATCACCTATAGAACAAGGATAAAATACAGAGGAGAATTATCAGTGGCAAAGGCTCATTTCTGCTCATTCAGGATGCTGTTAAGGGTTCTAGAGCTCCAAGGGTTTGAACACCCTTCCATTAAAATTCTGTCATCTATCTATCCACCTATCTATCTGTCAATGCATGTTACTACTTCACAAAGTGGAACTCTGATCTGAATCTCACCATGCATATTAATCAATTAGCTACAAATGGCAGCAATTGACTGTCTGCAGTAGCTTTACATGAAACCTATGGACTCATTTTGTAGTCATCTCTCTTATTAGCTCATTAGGGGGAAAAAAACAAACTCCCAAACAACAAACAGAAGGATAAGAGTGTGGTCAAGGAAAGAATTATATATCTCGTGGCACTGAGAAACCTCAAACTCAATTTGGACAGAGAATTTTCAATGAAGAACACAATTAGCAGGCAGTCTGTGTTCATTAAGATCATAACATCAATACAAACTAATCTCGAAGCCTGAAGTTTTAAACCAAAATATACTTAAGCTTATGAAGCCTTTGCGTTTAACTGCAGAGAGGAAAAAGGTAGTTCCTTGTTTAAATTCTCTTTCCATTTAAAAATAAAAGTAATAAAAGAAGAGATTGTCTCTGGGAGGACACATACATGTCTTGAGTGCACAATTATCCTCAAAAAATCAAGATTACTATATTAAATGTACTCAGGCAGGCATGGGCCCCAGGCTGAAACAAGGAGCAGGCTGGACTGATCAAATACTTTCAGCAAGTGAGTAAAATTCTTACTTCTCTTAGCATTGGCTCCAGGTCTGAGTTCACTATTACCTCTGGAAATTTCTCTTTGGAATATGCAGTTGCTGCTGGGCAGATGCAGTGTAAGCTACATGGGCAGGAGTAGGGGCCATATATCCTGCCTTTCCAACCAGGTCAGGGCTGTCAGCGAGGAATGTAGCTCATGGGTTAACCACAGTCTTTATGACTCCTTGTTGAGACGGAAGATCCAAGTTCCTAGGAAGAGGTTAGGAATTTTTTTTTTAGATACTCACTGCATTTTTTTGTAAGTACTTGAATTCAGTACTGGTGAGGAATCTGCCAGGGCAGCATTTTTTTCCACCAGAAAATTCCCTTTTGTCAAAATCTGAAATATTTTGTGAAAATATATCAACTTCAAAAGAATATTATGTGAAATTACATTCTTGGTCAAAACAGACAGTGACAAACTCTACCTGGTTCAAGCATGTGAAGCTAAGTGGTAATATCAGGATAGGCAAACAGTTTCTTAGAGTAGAAGATGTCCAAGATTGTGAGCTAGGTAAGAGAATACTTTATCCATTGATCTGTTATTTGCCAGTTAAAAAAAAAAAAACAACCAACCAAAAAAGCAAAACACAGAAGTCTTGATTTTTTAGTGAAGGAATACACAAGTGAAAAAGAAACACCCCTAAATTGAATTAGAGGGTGGATTTTAAAAGACTGCAGATGTCCATTGTTAGAACTGTGAAAACATAGAAGCGATTGTTTCCTTGTGCAATTGTTACTATTGTGTAAGTGGTTCCCAGCATGGTAAACACCAAAGGTAAGATGGTGAGATACAGACAGTTTGGAGAAACATGTATTTATTTGTCAATACCATTTTGGTGAGTGCAACTACAAATAGATTTGATATTGTATGTGCAGTGTTGGTACCATTAACATGTATGAGCAAATCCAAGAGTGTGTAGCACTGTCAGTCCTTTATCAAGGACAAACTTCCTAACTCTGTATTCGGCTAAATATTGTCTGTGTAATATGCTCTTCTACCTGAAAGAGCACTGTGCTGGGTTTGGCTGGGATAGAGTTAATTTTCTTCAGAGTAGCTGGCATGGGGCTATGTTTTGATTTGTGCTGGAAACAGTTGTGACAACACAGGGATGTTTTCCTTACTGCTGGCAGTGCTTACACAGGGCCAATGGCTTTTCTTCTCCTCACCCCTCCCCACCCCACACAGGAGTGGTCTGGGGGTGCACAAGGAGCTGGGAGAGGGCGCAGCTGGGACAGCTGACACCACCTTTGGTCGGGTTCCATATCATACGACATCATGCTCAGCACATAAATCCACAGTAAGACGAAGGAAGAGGGCCATGTTCAGAGTTACGGTGTTTGCCTTCCCAAGTAGCTGTTACACAGCCCTGCTTTCCTTGGAACGGCTGAGCACCTGCCTGCAGATGGGAAGCAGTGAATGAATTCCTTGTTTTATTTTGCTTGCGTGTGCAGCTTTTGCTTTATCTATTAAACTGTGTTTATTGCAGTCAACGAGTTTTCTCACTTTTCCCAACAAGGGCGAGTAAGCAAGTGGCTGGACAGGGTACAAGACTGCTAAATGCTGTTAAAATCAAAGTGAGGAAAAGAAACTGACCCCAGCTGAGGAAACAATTTAAGAAACTTGGTACAGCCTGCTTCTAACGTAATTTGCAAAGCTGCTGATTTTGAAGTTTCTTTTCAGGTGACCCTTGAACCTTCACTACTGTAGAAACTTTAAATGGTATTTGCTCAATATTAAACTCTGAAACTACTCCTAGATGTTTCCTCTTTTTTGAATTACAGAATCATTAGAATTGGCCTGAATACTAACTCATTCCCTTAATTCTAATGAATGCTGCACTATGTTTTTCTAAATTGTAGCAGCTTGATATCCTTCTGCTGCTATGTTGATACTCTTGCAGAAATACTCTGCAATCACTAGACTGAGATCCATTCATTGCAAAATAACCAGATGAGCTAATGGCTCACATTTGGCTTCTTCTCCTTGCAGTCTTGCTTCCTGAGAAAGCCTGTGTGTGTCTAAGTTCATGCGCATCTTTCCTGTCTGCCTCCTTGGATCTTTTTCAGCTATTGATCAGCTTTAACTGTATTTAACACGAGTAGGAGTCCCAAGGACACCACAGGCTCAATTGAAATGGTCAGGGGAGAAAAAAGAGGAGACTTTTTCTTTTTTAAAAAAACATGTCATACCTGGATCTGATTCTGCTTAAGAATTCAGGTCAAAAACACCCTAAAACTTCAAGCTTCCCCAGATTCAATGACCCATTTTTTGTCATGTGATGAGCTGCACAGATTACACACGTTGAGACAGATCTGATCTTTCGTGAAGAGCAAATCAGGGGTTCCCATAGTAGTGCAAAGTGAGTTAGAGGCGATAGTAATTTCTTTGTTCTTTACCAGGCGATGATAAAGAAAAGATCAGGAGAATCACTGCTTTTAATTTTGACCTGTTTTCCACCAGATGGTGCTCCTTCCCTTATCCTGAGGTTGTTCTTCCTATGGAGTAATACCTACCCACATCAGAGCCTCTGCATCTGTCTCTACCCACCCTGTATACTCGGATGCATCGCTCTGTGTGTCTGCCTCTGGCCAGCACTGCTTTCCCAGCTCTGACTTGCAGCTATGCTTCAATGGATATTTGGGGTCTGTTTGGTTCTTCAAAGCCTTCTGCATAATGAAACCGTGATATTGCAGCTGAGTCCAATCACGTTGCGTCAGTACAGCTCAGTGCTTTGTTACCACCATACACATTCACCTTTGTGGCACTGTCTGAGACAAGCAAACCAAGAACTGGGTGAAATTCCACACACCAGCATGACTGTTAGAGGCCATGATGTATCAATCAAGCGTGGGATCACGACCTGTGATGGAATGTGTTAGCTCTTTGGAAATCACGGATTGGTTTCTCTAGGCTAGGTCTGTATCAGTGTAAACAAGTGGATGACAATACCAAACTAAAAACAAAGGCTGAGTCAAGCAGGAACGACACTGATTTTACAGTGTCTGCATCCTGTATTTTCTAGAACACTTGCTGCACTTACCTTGACACTGCTCCCTGCAGAGGGTTTGATCTTGCACCAGCCAGAGCCAAGGCACTTTGGCTCACTCAGAGCAGATCACTGAAGTACTCTCGTAACTTCCAGTTTTATCTAGGACCAGGAAGACAGCCAGAAAAAGATGTTGTAAAGGCATTTTTATCTCTACTAAAAGTATAAAAAGTTCAGATGGTGTCCCATGACTTTTTCTCTGCCATTTTAGATGTGTGGAGTGACGCTGCACAGAATAGTAAAGGCACTGACCCACAAGTAACACTCCTGACAACCTTCCAGCCATTGGATGTTTAGTGGACACAGCAGAATCAGCTACAGCCCTGTCCTTCAGCTGTCAGTATCCTTAAACCTGCTCACGGCCCGCCACAGCCCTCTCCTCTGCCTTTTTCATGGATCTGCTATTAAGAAAACTCCTTAAATAACTGAACACGTATTTTGTTGTAAGGCTTTCCCTTAATTTCTTTCTCCCTCTCAGTATATTTATCCTGCTGTCAGTCCCCACCCTACCTCCCACTCCCCCATGATGGTGCATTATTTCTCTCGTGCAGGAGGTACACTTACCAGATGTATCAGGAAGGGATGGGTGGGGGTTCCAAGGTCTGACATAAATAGATGGTGAGCAGGAAGAGTTTCTTTTCTGCAGGACTTTTGTCCTTTGCTCTCACTATGTTACTGGGCTAGGAAGGAGGCAGGCAAGATATTGTAGTGACAGAGCTACTCCTTTTCATTGGAAGTTCTTGAGGTATTTAATGAGACTGAGAACTATCACTGCCCCATTCACCTCTTCCTGAACTGAGACAGACACTGGCCCAGGCTGCACATTGAGTCAGTGTTGAATGGGTATGCCTTGGCTTTAGCTTGCAATTCCATAATGCATTTTAGGGACTGTAACAACAAACAATTTAAAAGAGAATTAAAATGAGCAAAGAAAACCTCAGTGAGACCAGATGACTATAACAAAGCTAAGGGCAGTAACTGCTGAGTCCTATTCACTCCTGTTTGATGGTGCTAATTCACATAAGTCCTTACATCCATAGATCAAGAGCCATCTTAAAACCAGTTAGGACTTTTGCTAAAAGCTGAACTCAAATTCCAGTCTACTTCTTTCCTTTTTTCTCCCCACTGTTTAGTGGGGGAAAAAAAAGTTTTCAACTGTGAAAATTTTACTTTTTTTCCCTAAGATTACATGTTTTTTCATTACCTGTGCATAACATGCAATTGTGGATATTAATTTTAATAGCAAAAAGCATTATACTTTACTCACTGTTGAGCAGCAGAGTCCTAGAAACAGCTTCTTCACAGTCTGCCCATGTACAGGAATGGTGACTGATTGCACAGACCTCGAGACTCACCCTGAGCTTAATTTTCCTTGATGTCTTGGTGATGCATTGGCTCATGTCATCTGTTGTGAGGTTTGTATGCCCCATGTTTTTAAATGCCTGCATGTTCTAACCTTCATGGGCAGATCCACATCTAAGCTAAAAGGAGCTGACATAATCCCACAGTTATGATTAGTGATAGAGCCATTGCATGTGTTTGTGCCAAATATTTCATGGATTAATGACAGTAAATATTATGGCTCAAGATCTGTGTGTTAGTATGGATTGGAAAGTTTATTTCAGCTTGGTCTTTTTCTATGTAGAAGTTTGTTTCATTTCAGAAACAATTCATAAGAGTGTTCTCATTTTCACTCTCCAGCTGCCTTAATAGTATGCATTTGGAGGAGAAGGAAAATTATTAGAAGAATTTATGCTTTCATCTGATTCACTACTCAAGAGAAAAAAGAAATGTTTAGAGTATTTGTGGCTAAATATATTCCTTCCTTCTCACTCAGAATGGCTTGAGTCACATGTCTCTGGGAATGATTTTTGCCAGGGACAAATTGAGAATTGAGTGGTCAGTGTGAAAACTGATGTAGAAACAGTCACAATTCAGATGAGGATGGGACAATACGACTGCAGGAAATACTTGTTTGTGACGCAAGAATGCAAATTGTGCAGCGTGTGTGCAGAAGACTTAATCCAACAAAAAATGGTTTTATCTCAAGATGCAGTTTAATACTCTGCTGCCCTTCCTTAGACATTTTAATTGCAGGTGGAGAGATTAGCTAGCACTCAAAGTGACAGCAAGCTAATACAATGCTTTGTATTGAGAGCAAAGGAATGAATAGCTTTCTCATTACCAATTTCAGTCATGGGCAGGCAGAAGAAAAGGCAATGTTAAGATCTGGGACAGGTCTGCTTCCTCCCTGAACCAGCCAAATGGGGACAGTGGAAGCACAACTCCATTGCTGGGCTGGAGAAGTTTGGACTCTTGATGCTTAGTGATTATTAATGGGCTAAAAGTAACAGGGAGAAATTGTTTTTGATGTTTCATAGATTCACATAATATAATGAAGCTAGTCTCACACTGACAAAGAGAGTGGCAATGACCTAACATCTTAGTTCTGTCTCAACTCCGAGATTAGCAGGCTACCAAAGCTAGTGCTGGAGTGGGGTGAAGCAAGACTCTCCGAGGAAGGAGAGGACTCTTGACTCCAAAAGGTTACCAAGGAACATCTGTGATTCAGAGCTGAAGTGACAAAAGAAGAATGTGTTTTCCAGAAAGCCTCCAGCTATGCAGCTCAGATGGGCAGCGTTCCTGGCATGGAGCTGTGGTATCAATTGCTGGCGTCCTTGAAGCTGATGGAACACGTCTTCTGACTTTGCCCCCTGCATTTGGATTTGGGTGCTGGGTGTTAGGAGGCTCTTTTCTAGCTCTTTTTTTTTTACTCCTTACTTTTCATAGACACTACAGTAAACATTCTGTTTTCTTACCAAAAAGAGCTCAATGTCTAGACCAAGTTCTTATTCATCACTAAAATCCTCTCAAAAGACTTCCAAAGGCAGTGTAGAAGGCACTCTGCTGCACTAGCAGTGACAGTGCCCCTTGGCACCCACTGGGACATTGTAGTTCCTATGGCTGACACATCCTTTTAGAAGCTCTGAGCATTTCCTGGGGAAATACATCTAGCTGAAGGTCTCCCAGCCACATTCCTTTTTCTCTCGAGGACATAAAAAGAGCACACCAAAACTGTACTCTACAGGTCCTGCACATTAGTGAAGCACTGATGAGTTTCTCCATGTCTTTCTCAAGGGAACTGTGAAGTCATTCAAAGAGCTTTGAGAATGTATATTTTAATAATAACCCAGGACGGTACTTGCTGGGCTTTGCATTTGGCTTTGCCACTTTGTTTACTATGGTGTTTGTGAAATAGGGACAAGCCATAAACATCCAACTAGCTGCACTTCTGCAATGACATGCTCTGACATGCACGAGCATTTTTGGTGGAAGTGTTCCTGCAGCCTTTTTCTTTGTGGGTTTTCAAGTCATCCAGTTAGGGAGAAAAACAACCATAACACGTTACTGAGGTCACAGATGAATAAGACATTATGAATAGTCATGCTGGAAACAAAAGCTTCGGTGAATACTCGGTGAGAACTGTGGGGGTTGACAAAAGTTTGCAGAACAATTCAAATTAATGAAGGACATGGAAAAATGTTACCTTGTGGATAGTTTCCAGGCTAAAAGAGTTTTTGAGTAAACTGTTCGATGTTGGGATTTCACTCGCCCTTATTTTCATCTGAGTTGTGAATCATCCGATCATCGGCTTGAAGGTAAATCATTAAGTAAAAAAATTTAGGGGGGGGGGGGGAGAGGAGAGGGTGGCAATCAATGTGTCAGGTTTACCCTATGTCCCAGAGCAGTGAATAATTGCTGTTACTGTAGCAACTGATGGCTTAATGCCTAAGCTTAAACTTCTCCCCAGCAGTGTCAGATCTTCTGAGTGGGTCATAAATAAATGTGAATATATATATCATTTTTGCATCAGAAACTTTGCCAACAGATAAAATACCTTTCTTTCTTATGCCATTTTAAAAGAGAGCATATACTAACATGCCCACATAATAATAACTTGTCCATTTGTGACAAAGCTTTTCTCCATATCATGCCTTACTGCCAACAGTAACAGCCAACAACTTCCTTCACGAACTGCTGCAATTTTATCTGGAAGTTTCAATCAGATATGTGTTTGTAAGCTTTTCTCAACTATAGATTGTGAACATTTATACATTTATTCTCCCAGCAGCTTAGTGTAAAATGATACAGTGCTTTACAGCTCTGGACCTGAAAGATTAATATCACATAATCTGCCTATAGTGTTGCAGAAAGTCTACAGTAGAAATATATTCCAGATTTCCTAAGATCAGCTCCAGAGCCTTACATACATAATTTCCCAAGCTAAACATCAACTCTGCGGTCATGGGTCCAGACGTATCTGTCCCCAAAATGTTAAATGGCAGAAACATGCTGGCACAAAAAGATGGAGTGAAGTTGAGTGTTAGAATATTTACTTTTCTCAATCTTACGTAATCTTAGCATGTTAATCTGTTTTTCCTACCTCTGAGGTAGATTTTACAGATTTTTCTCAAGTGATGCAACATACTTCAAGTTCACTTTGGTCATTCAGTCACTTATTTCCCCTTTCTTCCACAAAATAAGAGAAGGTTTGCTGCCTGTCAGGAAATTTCCAGCTAAAGGACAAAATTGGTAGCAGCAATCAGCTGAAAGTAAGAATGTGCCTATTACATGAAAGTGCATGCTTAGCAATTAAAATTTTCTAAAACAACATCGTAGTTGTTTTTGTGCTTTATACACAGTATTAAAAATAAAATAGTCTACCACATGTAATTTATGAAAGCAGCTAATAATGAGTTCATTATTGCATAGCAAGACAATGTTGCAGTCGTGGTTACAGGCCTAGCCAAAGCCTTTGATCTTCTGGTTCATTAATGTATAAATGAAAAGACCTTAGCTAATTATCTCAGTAACTGGTCTCACTCAGGTCTCAGTCAGTTCTTATTCAAGGGCTTGCTCTTTCATTTTCCATCCTCTATGCAGGGAGTGAGTCACCTGAGTCATGATTTCTTGTCCTTTCGTATAAGAGATTTGTTATTTTCATACCTCTGTCCAAGGGACTCATCTGTCTATAAAATTTGCAGTTGAAACAATTTGAAAAATGTGAGGTGATGTAGCTATTTGCAGTGACACCACTGGATATTAGTAAAGAGGAGCTGATTTTGAATAGGCAAATGCAGCACTTAAGAGTTGAGCCAGCCCCAGGGCTGAACTGAGTATCATCAGAGCACTGCTGAACTCTTCAGGCTCCTTCCTCTGCTCCCAGGCAACCAGGCTGTGAAACCCACGACTGGGAATGAGAGTCCATGTTAACAGGGCATTTAAAAAATCCAGTGAAGGTGAATTTTTGAATCTGCCAGCCTGGCTACTAACAGTGTACTCGGTCAGAAGTGAATAGCAAATTATTTTCTCTATCAGCTCTTGGCTCTTTACACAAAAACATGTTATAGTTTAAAGTTTTTGTTCCCTTTCAAATATTGCAAATGGTCACTTCTATTCAGATAAATTACAGTCAAATTTTTATATATATAAGATATATATTTATAAAATAAAAAATCAGTCTGAATTCTAAATTATTGAAATCTGATCTCGATGATATTCTAAAATGTGGTCTTTGTTTCATACACAGATTGTGGTTTTCAACTTGCATCTCAAAGAACAGTAATAGTTACCAAATGCTACTTAATAGATCACCACCAGTTTCTCTCCCCTTCTTCTCCCATCTTTTTCATTATTTTAATAATGACAGTTCAGTGACAGCAAGTAAGAACATTATGTTCCTGACTTAGAAGCTGCATACCAAATTATTTCATGCCAGGATTCTATGACACATCCTGTATTTCTTATTACTATAAACAAATCACATTCCATGAAGAATTATGTCATTAGAAACTCACATCAAATTCATTTGTTACAGTATCAATATGATGAATGTTTGGAATAGTAAGATTGCGGATAAGCCTTCAAGTGCTAGCATAATTTCTTTTTTGTTATATCTTTCAATGAATCCGTGCATGGACATATCATGGCTTACCTGCCTCGACTGCCATTGATTTTCCAAGGATGAGACCTGGTGCTGGGAATGGAATCTGTTTTATGCAACTATGCTATGCGGAGAAAAATGCTGAAGGTAATATTTAACAATGGTTGGACTCACATATAATTAACCATTATTTTCAGGAGAATTTGCTTCTGTTATTTTTTTACTATACACAGTTGCACATGAACAGGTGGCTGCTTTCTTTCAACTTGTATCCTTATGGACAGTGGATTTCATGGTGCCTTGGTGCCTCTACCTACAGTATTATTGGAGATGTGAAAAGAGATATGATGTACAGATTAGAAGATGAAGTGACATGGTGAGAGGAATATGGCACTGGGTTATGACTGGAGTATATGGTTCAACATGATCAGGGCAAAACTGAGCCAGATAAAACTTTTTGCCAGAATGTGACAAATCACTGAAGAGTCTGTAGAGGAACAGGCATGAGTGCCATTCTAACCAGTCTGGATGACAGACTAGTTACAATGATAGTTATAACAGTAGTTTCAATTCATGAAATACACTTGATTGACCAAGAAACTGCTTTAAAGGGACAAAACCCCCTAAAGCCTGTAGCAACCTTGTCTGATCAACTTTGTCTTGAACTGGAGGTTAAGACATGTCTGAGGTCCACGAGAGCCTGAACTGTCCCATGAAATCACAGAATGATAAAGGTCAGAAAGGACCACTGAAGGTCATCTATAAATATAAAAAGCAAATAAATACAATCAAATGTATGAAGAAAAAAAATATAGAAACTGAATGTACCAATTCCTATGAAGTTGAAACTCCTTGGGTTTATTTCTCTTTTTTTCCACCTCTTTCCTTTTCTTCTCCACTCCATTTCTTCTTTTGTAAATTTTGGGGATACTAACATATTTTCCTGTGTTGTGATCCAAGACCATGCTTTTTGTGCTCTTTCTGTCCATACGCAAGAATGGTCAGATCTACAGATCTCATGCCTGTCCCCATTTTAGATTAGACCATCAAGACCATTAACTAAATCATGTACTTGGCAGTAAGTACAGAATATCCAATCCATTTTAGTAGCAATGGTGCAATCTCCTAGCACAGAAATTGACTGAAAGCCTGTGTCTATTCTTTCCTCCAGATCTGGCAGTCCCAATAGGTGTTTCCTTCAGGTATGCTCTGGAGAGGCATTTCTGCAATGTGTATATGTGTGTGGAGGTGCATGATAAAGCCATCTGTCTTCTTAACCAGTGGGGGACTGATTCCCACTGCTGGGGTGATTGCAAGAAGCATTGCTGTCTTTTAATATGTCTGCATGTAAGTAGAAGGATCTCCTGCAGGGCATGAGACCAGTGATGGAGTTTCTTGGAGATCACAGCTCCAGCTCCAAGGCTTTCACTGTCTTAGGGAGCGGTTCAAGGAGAGACTCACTCCTTTGAAATTCAGGGCTGTTTTGCTGTGGGTCACTGAGCCCAGTTTGCAAGCCACAGAATAAATCCTACTAAAGTCACTACGATTCTTCTCATTCTTTCCTCCCACAGATGCAGAATGCCAGCTGCTAAAAGCCATTTCAGAAAGGGCATGGGAGAAACCTGGGAGAAGGTTTTTCTTTCTAAATGAATCAAGTCATTAATTCTGACTAATGTAATGTTGCATAGTAACCCTATACAGGGGTGATGGGGTGCCAGCTTCATGTCAGTGTGCCTCACTGCAGTGCCTGCAATACTGTTCACATGGTCACCTTCCAGGTTTGATAGTCTGGTTTTTAACAGGCAGATGAAGCTCCTCAGTGCAAACACCCACAGAACTGAATTACACTGGCCCCTTGTCCTGGAAAGAGTGATATACACATGCTTTAATCTGGGAAAAACATGCCAGATGTAAGGACTAGAAACACAAAATCTTTGCCAAGTAAAAGGCATCTGGAAAATATTAGGGCTATCAGACATGGACAGGCCAGCTCAAATACTAACACAGCAGAACTCCAAGGATAAATGCTGAACTTCTGTGCCTCTCAAATTTAGTTAGCGTAAGTGCTAGTACAATAGTCTGGTACATAGTCTGGTATATCCAAGATTTTCCTTTATGGGATCGCTAATAAACTCTGCAGTTTTCATCTCTAGACATATCCACTGAAACTTGGAATGCCTCACGAACAGGAATGTATTCATCTTTATAGCGTTACATCCTTTCAAGAAGGGTAGCCTCCTTAGCATCATGACTAGAGAGACCTCGAGAGGCAAATTGCTGAAAGACTCTGACAGAACCCAGAGGAATAATCCAGGCCTCTGAAGGCCTCTCTCTTTCCTCCTTAGCAAAACTGTCTGCTCCACAGTGTGAGTTTTGTAGTGCGAACCAGCTGACTTCCAATGAGGTCAGTGTTAAATATTTGCTTATTCTATCCCCAGTCTTCCTTGGAACAGTATTTCCCCTGGTCACGCATGCATCAGACATGCATATTCCCTGGCAGATAGTGTGTTAACTAACTCCCCTTCCAACTAAAGGGTGTGAAGTAAACTCTTGGGACATCTTAGGATATTTATATATAGCACATGTATCTAGTGAAAGATTTTCTTTTAAATGTTAGCAAAATGAAAGCATAGTAAGGAAAGGGTGCATTGTCTCAATTTCATTATACAAACAAATAAAAGTACTCGCAGTTCCATGGAATTTTAACACAGTTAATCATAAACTTGATATTTGCATCTCACAGGCACTGAACATTGTGTAGTTACTGGAACTAGGATAAACTGGTTTCAAAAGATTTGCCTGCTATAGCTATGTTCAAGGGTTAACCCTCACCCCCCTGCTCAGACGTTGGCAAAGGAAATCCTCTCATAATCACAAAGATTGGAAGTTAGCCTATGAATTGTTCACATCTCTATCTTGCAGGTAGCTGCTTGCTTTGAGATGCTCTCAAAAGATCTGTTCTGGTATGACTCCTAAGGCTAACTTGAACCATGAAGGGTTGGGTTTTTATTGTCCTTTGTACCTATATAGTTCTTAGACACCCCCCCTTCCCCCCTTCACCCATTTCTGTGAAGCTATTCCAACTTCTGATGGCAGATACATCCATTGCCTAACTCTAAATGCTGAAATCTTGGAGTCTTCTTTAATATCCTTTCTCAAATGCATGAATGCACTCTTTAAAATTCACTCAGCTCACATTTATACACCATGACAGAAATGCGCATAAGAAGTTTCTCAGAAGTTTCTCATTCTATCCTCTCCTCACTCATTCAGTCATGCAATACTCACTCACATGCGCACAGACATGCATGAAAATGCACTCATCCAGAATCCCACTCTTCAATGTCATGAAGAGTGAGAAGCTCACATTGAAGCTCCTGGGCATGCACATATTCCTGCCATCACGGGCCTTTGTTGGGCATATTCCTATTTGAGCAATCCAGAGGAGTGGCACTGCCACCATAGATCCCTCATAACTAATCAAATCCATAATCTCTCAGTCAGATGCTCTGCACCTCAATTTGTCGGTCACTGTATTCTCAGTTAGGACGTGTTGCACCATCCTGTCCTTAAACTGCTTTTGCTCTAAATCTGGACATGGGTATTTGTGTCTGAGGTTGCCCTTCCTCCTCATCTCTGTTTCATTTTCCCATGCTGTATGGATTACAAGGGTGACTGCATTGCAAGTAGCTGATTACAATGAGAACAATTCCCACTTTTTTATGTAACTGGCCCTGCCATTCCTTTTCAATCCCATTTTATTGGCTCCTAATGTGTTCTTTTAGCATCTTGTTGTCCTTATTTTTTAATTTTCTGCTTTCCCAGCACACAACAGAAATTATGCGTGCCCCTTGCAGGTGTCTTCTAGAGATTAGCTCAACCCAAATTGTCTTCTCTGAACAGTTTTTAAGTTTTGGAATGTTCAGACCATTTAGATTTCAAAAGACTCCATAGGGCTCTTAGGGAATCCAACACCCTTAAACTGGGAAAAGTTTACTCTGGTAAGACACGCTGCATCATTAGGATCAGCACTCTGTAGCTGGGAGCCATCTACCCACTTGCAGGTTTCCTAAAATGTTTGATATATTCTGTATCTCAAATGCAATAGTGAAATACAGTCACTGGAAAGGACCTTCATGCAGGAGGGAGCTCGAACTCCTGTCCAGCCAACTTACAGTGCTTTCCCCCACTTTTCTTACAATTGTACCACAATGACAAGGTATTCACAAGACCTCTTCTATGTTCTATAGCTGTGCTCCAGTTCCTATCTCTGTGGTCCTGGCCCAACCTGTTCCTATATTCACCAAATTTTGGGAGTGACAGGTGCAACACCCAGGGATGGTTGTGCCTCTCCTGGTCCTCTGTGGTTTTATCATGTCCTGGTTTATGAATGTAACAGGTAAAGTATTTGAGCACTACTAAAAGTTTATCTCACAATATCTGAGCTCCTTTTTTTTTTAATCTTTGTGCATTACTTTGTGTTTGCCTTCCTTGTGTTCTCATAATTTTCCTTTGGTTCTGGCAGCATCAAAGTGTTTGCTAAGAGATTCAAACCACAACAGATAGAAAAGACTTATTAGGTCATTTTGCCCTGCTTGTTGTTTAACACCCTCTATTGCACAGTTATGAAGTTTTCCTCTGAGACATCATTGCACGGCCAGTATTGCCTCATAATAAATTTCAAATCTTTTGGAGTCCTGAAAAGGCAGTATACACAACTATATTAAAAATACTATTAGATATACGTTGTCAAAACCTCACAGAAATCCATGGAACTGTGTCAGCTCACACGGGCAAAAGATAGTCTTATAAATAGTTTCTTACCAATTGATAGTGCTGAATCCTTACTTTTCAACATTTAGCATTTTCAACATTCAATCCTTAGCTTTTCAACATTTTTCCTTCAAATCAGATGCAAAACATAACTGATTCTGCACTGGATTTAATGGTCTCTTCTGTGCTATGTAACTTTGCCACAGACATTATTTATTATATAATTATATGAATCTTTCTCTCCTAATTTCTCATGCAAGTTTATTCCTAATAGTGTGCAACAATGTTACACTGAGTTGGTTTGACCTGTGAACTGAGGAGACTAAAACAAACAAATAATTAATTATAAACCTATATTATCTCTAGGATTTGCATTTCTTTCTTTCAGTGTTTGTGTAAGCAATTTATGTTTGCCCTGACAGTTCATTCTGGCCATTTATTACCCTTATCTTTTCCATGGAAAACTTAATATGTCTTTTTTTTTTTTTTTTCCTTTCTACCCTATCCCCATTCTATTTCTCAGTGCAGATATCTATTTTTTTTCTTATGAATCTCTCTCTCAGAGCATGGAGAGTTTTGCAGTGGTCCTTGAAAAGTTTCTTACATAATTTTTTCCTGCAGGTCCATAAATAAACAGATGTACACTTGATTTGGCCTTTTCTGTACCTTTACACTGACACGATGAGAGAAACCACTGCGATGTTTTCAAGAAAAAAATCCAACTCCTGATCTGAGATGTGTAGCAAGGAGACCAAAGGGTCAAGGTGGTGCAGGTCCTCTCCAGGAACAGGAGAAATGGTGCTTAAATGGTATTTTCTGGTTTGTGGATGGCTTTCTGGGAAAGGATTTTGAGGGGGTTTGCTTTTATCCTGTTGTTCATCAGGTTATCCAGTACCTCTTTTGAGGCATATCTGGATTTTCAGGATACATCCTTCTCCTGGGGAGAACATATAGAACCAAGGAACTTAGTTACTCAGTTATTTTCAGTTTATCAGATCCAGCTAACAGGAAGCTGGGATCTGTCTGATGACTGTCTGATGTTGTGTGTGTGAAGAAGCCGTAGAAATACTAAAATACGCAGCTGTATTGGTTTAAAATTTGAATGTTCACAGAATTGTCTGCAAAGCTCATATTCTGCTGTGACCATTGCCAAGCTCCTCATCATTACTTTCTTTACTTATAATTTACCTAGACAGTGATCAGCAGAACTATAATGGGCTTTTTCTTGGGATTGATTATGTTTGGAAAACTGCAGACAAAATGCTTAGGCTGTTTTTCAGACTCATGCCAACATTTGTTCATATTTTTTAAAAATTATCAATTTTTTTCCTTCTTTTCTGGGAGAAAAGGAGTCTTGATTTACAAAACTGCTAAGTGCTAAGATCTGAAATGAGAATGAATGGTAGCTGTGCTTTCACTTTACATAACTATAGAATACTAAGTGTTTTAAATACATGCTGCTCAGTCAGCTCAAAATTGATACCTTTAATTAATAAACACCTTTGTCTTGATCTTTTTAGGATTCTCCATTAAAATAGGGACAATAAATGATTACTTTCTCACCCCACTAGGGATTCATAAAGATCAATAAATGTTTTTGTGCTAATACTGTAATGTTAGTGCTAATGCATTCGTACAATGTAGTACACTAATCTACATATATTAAATGTTTATTTGCATTATAAATACATGTGTAACTATAATACCTAAAATACCATGAGGATGAACAGCATAAGAAAACTCATGAGGAAATGAACAGAAGTTTTCGGCGCAAGTTTGATTCATGTGAAGCAAATACAGCTCAGGGCCACTCCCTGTATGCATAGTATTTGGTAGCTTCTCTTTGAATGAGTACCCCCTAGTCCATGCCCTAAGTACTGTACCTCCCAAGCTGTCAAAATTTAATAATGTTCTCTTAGTTCTGTTCCCTGTGTACAGTTTCTAGGTTTTGAATAAGTGGTGTGCAGAGACAGCTGTTTCGGCATTGAGTAGCCTGTGGGTTAATCCCATGAATGAAGCCTTTAGCTCGCCCCTACAGACCTCTGCCAGTTTTACTGAGAGTAGCTGCTGGACCAAATGGAGGACTCATTGGAAAATCTGCTTTTTCAAGCTGGTGGATGTACAAGAATAGCCTTTGTTATCTGCTGGGAAAGCCTTGGACAGCCTTGTAAAGCCAGGAAGCTGAGAACACTTGCTGCAAAATAAAGCCGAGGGAATGAGGCTCTGCCTCACGAATCCATTATGTGGATTACGATTTGAGGGGAGAACAGTGGAGGTTGTCTCCCTGGACTTCAGCAAGGCTTTCAACACCGTCTCCTACAACATCCTCATAGGCAAACTCAAGAAATGGGGTCTGTCTGAGTGGGAGGGAGGTGGATTGAAAATTGGCGGGGTGGCAGATCCCAGAGGATTGTGATCAGCAGCACAGGGTCCAGTCGAAGGCCTGTCACTGGTGGTGTCCCCCAGGGTTCAATACTGGGCCCAGTCTCGTTTAACTAACTCATCGATGAGCTGCTTGAAGGGGCAGAGGCCTCCTCAGCAAGTTCCCTGCTGCCACAAAGCTGGGGGAGTGGCCCCTTCCCCAGAGGGCTGTGCAGCCCTTCGGAAGGCCTCAGCAGGCTGGAGAGATGGGCAGAGAGGGACCTTCTGAAATCCAACCAAGGCAAGTGCAGGGTCCTGCTCCTGGGGAGGAACAACCCCCTGCACCAGCACAGGCTGGGCCTGAGCTCTCGGAAAGCAGCTCTGCAGAGAAGGGCCTGGGGGTCCTGGTGGACAACAAGCCGTCCATGCCCAGCAGTGCCCTTGTGGCCAAGAAGGCCAGTGGGATCCTGGGGTGCATTAGGAACAGCACTGCCAGCAGGTCAAGGGAGGTGATCCTGTCCCTCTACTCAGCCCTGGTGAGGCACATCTGGAGTGCTGTGTCCATGTCTCTGGGCTGATCACAACAGAGACATGGAGCTCCTGGAGTGGGTCCAGGGAAGGACAACAAAGATGATTGGGACAGTGCACCATCTCTCTTATCAGGAAAGGCTGAAACAGTTCTGCCTGTTCACTCTCAAGAAGAGATGAATGAGAGGGCAACTTATCAATGTCTGTAAGTATGTGACAGGAGGGTGTCAGAGGATGGAGCCTGGCCTTTCTAAGTGGTGCCAAGCAACAAGACAAGAGGTAACGCGCAGAAACTGATGCACAGAAGTTCCACCTGAATATGAGGAAGAACTTCTTTACTGCCTGGCTGAATGAGCACTGGAACAGATTGCCCAGTAAGGTTATGGAGTCTCCCTCACTGGAAATTGTGCTCTTTTATCTGGACACAATCCTGTGCCATGTGCTCTAGGCTGACCCTGAAGGTTGGACCAGATGACCCACTGTGATCCTTTCCAAGCTTGCCCATTTTGTGATTTTGTGATTTTTGTGATTCTGTGATTTGTTAATAAGCTTTAAACTGGTTAACTTTCGTTGGATTTTATTTTGAATGGTAAATAGTACACTCTTAATTTGATAGCCTGTTTTAAACAGTCTGTGCTTCAAAAATAAATGTTCTTGAGCTTTCCAAAGAAAAGGCAGTAATATTTCTTACTATAAATACAAAGCACAGCGCTTTCCTTAGCCTTTTTTAATTTGCCAGAAAAACATATACTAGTATGGATGACAATTTCACAAAATTTTGTTGCAAAGCAAATGTCCACAATGGGAAATTTCAATTTAGCCAAAGTGCTGAAGGGTAAAATTTAGCAAACTGTGAAGAAAAAATTACAAGGTCTTGCAAGCCTAAGTAATGGACAACCATAGTAATAGGTGGCATTTGCCTACAACATAGAACACAGCTTGGAAATAGTATCCGTCCTATTTCTTCTGGCTTCTCTAGTGATGATTTTACAGAAAGCGTATTATTTTCCATCGAAGTTTATGAATCACTTCTGATTTTGTTACAGAAGAATGAAGGCAGCAATCTCATACTCTATATTCTCAAACTTCTTGGCATGTCTAACCTACATATCAGCTTTATACCCACCTTTTGATATTCCTCTGAAATTTAACAAGTGAATCAGAGATTAATATTAATGAAAAAGTAGAAATTACCATACATTTGTTCTCTGTTTTCATCAGGTGTCAGACATTACAGTAAGAGACGCCAATTTAAGAATCTAGACAGATTTAGGTAATTTCCTTGCTGCTTGATGGCTATAATTAAATTAATTCTTGGAATCTGCACTGGCACTTCTGCCATACTGTTATTGTGGCCTCCAAGTTCCTAGTTATAGTTTTTAATATTTTCTCTGCCACCTAGAACTGTGTGGGGACCAAATTCATGTTAATTTTGTGGCTGCAGTGCTAAAGAAGGATATGCAGAGGGAAAGGTCTGACTGTCTCTGAAAGCCACCCGTAATCCTCTCTGTGCTGAACCACATGTAAGTGTCAATAAGCATACTTGAGAGCATGGGGGCAGCATAGCTGGCCAGGTAGGGCAGTAAATTTAGGGAGCCACCACCCTGTGTGGCACCCTGCCTTTGAAAATAGCATAGTAATAAATAATGCATGCTGGTGTGCCGACCAAGCTAGCTTCACCTTGTCCAGACCTGTTGGTACAATGTGCTTTTTTGTCTGTCTGGAAGTATTCTGCATCTTAGCAACCAGAGCTGTCTCTGCCCTTAGGAGCTGAAACAGAAAAGGCCAACAGTCACACAAACAGAAAGTGACATTCCAGTCTCAGTTCCACATTGGAACCATTTTTCTTCTGCTTTTGCTGGTGTCCTGTTCATCAATAAGAAAATTCTGCTTTCTCTGTGTTGAGATCCAGTGGTCACATCCTCCTGTGGTGCTTCTGCAGCATATAGATGAGATGTATTTCAGAGTGATTCTTTAATCTCCCATGTTTTGCTCAGTGGCACAATGTAAGACTTGGGTTTCTTGCTAAAGGTATCCTTCCTTTAAGAAGGAATGTGCTCTTTACTGCTTGCTAGGTCTTTGCTTCTTAGCTTCTCCTGCTCTGGACTGATCATTCATGCAGATATGATGCTAAGGCATTATTTTGATGATGAAAGCTATAAATACTCACCAAGACATGACCTGGTATGCAAATACTTGGACTCGGTGACATGAATGCTTAGAGAAATCTTGTAAGTGCTGGGCCTACTTATCAAAATCGTTGCTCAGATGTCTGCAGGGACAACCTTAACCCTTGGTATTGTAACTACAAGACAATACAGCTCTCCAAGATGGGTATTTACAGTCTTCCTTCTTCTTCAAGGACAACTTTCTTTGATAGGTGAGAATCAATGGAAGCCATGGAACTTGACCTAACCTGAGTGAGAAATGAATCTTCCCAAGCAACACTTGTACGCAGGTGCACCTTATCTATGCGAACAAAAGGAACTTAGTTTTTAATTGGTGTTAGTGGGGATGATAGGAACAAAGGTGACATTCCTTGAGTCTGAGATCCATTATTTATCTTAAAATCAGGTTCAGCGTAAGTAATACTTGTGAAATATTTCTCCTACATTGACAATGAGCCTCGATTAATAATTAATAGTATCTCTAGATGTTGAAGGACAATTCATACCCTGTGCTTGGTAAATCTAGCACTGAGAACTCTTGTCAGCATCTGTCAGGGGAAGATTAATGATGAGACTTGGGACCAAAAATGAGCAAAGACTAGAAAATTCACTTCACACAGACCACTGAACAGTCACTGAATAATAATATTTAACATTTCTTGTTTTATGCATACAAATTAATGAAACCTCAAAACCTTCCCACGTTACTGCATTTTTAACTGTTTCCACGTTAATGCCTTTTATGACAAGTGAAATGATGAGAAATAGATGAGGCTTCATATTTTCATTTGGGCACCTGGTTTCCTGCTCAGGTTCATGGTTGCAGGCTGGAGGGGTAACTCACACATGGTCAAGGAAAACTTTGGACTGAGCATGTCTACTGGTTCTCTGCCCTGCTAACCTGCATATAGCTGAACTGTCATACTCAACCCCAGAAACCCACACACTGATGATTTTTTCCTCATTTTGTTTCTTATCTACTCTCAAATATCCGGAGAAGCTGAAAGACCAATAAGCTCTCCTTACATGTATTTTTCAGGATTCACAATGTATAGAAGAAAGGATTGAGCCCATCACATGGGCTCACCCTGTCCACCTCCCTGCCAGCACAGGGTTATTTTCCAGACTAATTTTAATTTAGGACATTCCTGCTTTTCACTCCTCCCCATTTTAATCATGGTCTCCCTATCTACCTGAAATAACCTCCATTAAAAAAAAATAAAATAAAAAAGAAGGGATGGTCTTAAAAAAAACAACTACAAAGAAATCAATCCCTCATCCATTACCAGGTTTTTCTTTTGTTCTGGAGCCACGCGTGTAACCCGGTTAGACCTGTTCTCTTTGAATGCCGAGGACTGAGCTGGCCTTATGCAAACGCTCTCAACCTCATCTTGGTTGTTGTCGTGGCAGATCCAATCAAATGAACAGGAAGTGACCTAAGGAATTCCCCTATTGGCTGCTTGAGTGTTCAGCAAAATGTTTTAAAATTAGTATCACATCCATTTATCTTCACTCCTGGGAGTCTTTAGTTGACATAACCTGGTACCTGTGCTTTCCCAACCTACTGTTCTATAGACAGTTTTCCCATTGCCTCAGTTCAGGATTTCCACTCCAGAATCTGCAGCTAAATGAGGTAAGGTGTTTGGGGTATTTCTTTTTTTTCTTAAATGCACTTCCTTTAAAATAACACCAGTGAAAATAATTACCAGAAAAAAAAAAAATTGTCTGCTGGACTCCTGGCCACCATACCAAGCCTCTCCCTTCCCACTTTGAAACAGCAGCTAAGCTCATTTAATCAAAAGGCTTTTTAATGTTACAATAAAGATTTCTGCTTTCGTGGTTTGAACTTGTATATTCTACATAAATATTTCTGTTGTTTATGTTTGAGTGGGGCCAGATCCTGAGAATCTTTTCTATTATGATGTATATAATAATATTCCAGGTCCTAAATCTGCTACATTTGTCAACAGAGTCGTCATCTGTTCAGTAAGATGAGGGGCGAAAAAGTGGACTTTCCCAATGCTATTGAGAGTGCTTGTGTCGCAGAACCAGGAGACACTCCACAATGATGGTGTTTCGGTTCCTTTTAGTGATGAGAATGTTGATGGACATTGTGTTTGTAACAAAAAAGCGTAAAGTACATTTATGATTTGGCTTGGTTTCAGCCTCAAGGCAATTTCTTGGCAGTTGTGTGGTGAAGGAGGTTCTGCTGATCTTAGTTCTGTCTAAGAAAAACCACTGCACAAAACCCAGCTCAGGCACTGGGTAGGTAAATATAGCGTGAGGCCCGCAGTGTCTTTGCTTGTTTAATTTGTTTCTGTCCCAATAGTAATTTTATTTTAATAGAACCAGAACTGGCCCCTTAAGGTATAGACACAATTGTTTAAGTAGTTATAGGAGTGAATGCAAAGAAAAAGTTGCTCCAAATCGGTGTTGATTTTGTAAAATATGTGTAATGGTCTTAGTGACAAATGTTTGCATTTCACCACATGAGACATTTTAGGCACATACTTGTGTGTGTGTTGTTATAGAGTTATTGAATTATATCAGTAATGTGCTTTTTGATTACTTTATCTAGATGTATGTCATGTTTGCTTCTAAACTACATCCAACTATCCTTTCTTTCCTATCTTTCCCAGTTTTTATAATTAAACAATTACTAGAATTAAACAAGCTCATAATGACAGAAATATACCTTGAGGTAAAAGTTTCATTTAATCATTTTATTTATACTTGTCTCACATGACGCTGTGTTAAGCAGATCTGACTTGCACCAGTATTTCCTACAATTTGTGAAAACTTCAGTGAAATTAAAAAATGCGCTCCTTTAAGTTTTGCTTTGATAGCAAATTTGCAGGGTGTAGTCTAAGCCAGTTTTCTGACAACGATTTTGCACTGTAGAAAACACCAGAGCTGGAAAATATAGCAGTTTTATATTTAATGCAAATGCAGAAACTAAAGAAAATGGTTGCAATTAAAACTAGAAAAACAACAGGATTAAGGTGTTTCACTTATAAATATCACAATGACAGTTTAATTCCTGCCCCTTACAATTTTCAAAACCAAGTGATTGTTGCAGTAACAACACAGGACTTGCCAGAATTTTTCAGAGATAATTATGTGACTTCAAGTGGAGCTTATCTTTTAGAAAACTTCCAATCTTGAAAAAAAAATCCAGAAGTCCAGTGATGGGAAATTCCCCAGAACATTTTTAAGTGCCCTAGCAATTAAATACCATTCTAAAAATATTTTATCTCATTTTCAGTCTGACTTGCTTTAACATTCAGCCACCTGATTTTGTTGTCTTTTGATGTTTTTTGTGAAGTTTCCCTGGGTAGTAAATTTCTGTTCCTTGTCTAGTTAGCTGGGGATCAGTCCTTTCTTAGCCCAGTCTCTGATAATTGTGGTAGTCCGAGCTCCAAAGGCTGTTCCTTTACATGGAGAAACTTACAGTACAGTGAAGAATCTCAACCTGTTTCACTGTAAACTTTTCCATCCTTTAATCACTTCAGTGCTCTCCTCTAATTTTTCAACATTAACTGTGAAATTTGGATGTCAGGATGGATCAGAGTCTGCAGGAACAGCAGTGCCAAACAGATATATTATGAGTCAATACACTGGGAATTCCAGTTCAGGGGTTTATGAAGTGTGCCCAAGGCTTTCTTAGAGCCGCCATCCTCCAGACACCCTTCTCCCCCTTGAGCACTGGTCCTGTATGCAGAGATGAGCTTATCATTAGCAGAGTCACTGTTTCCTTGCGTTTAGCATTTCCATTTTTTTTCTACTCCAATTGTCAGTTGTAAAGCCTATAAGAATGGTAAAAATACCTATTTTCCCCAAGTCCTGATACTGTAGGCTCTCTCATTGGATCAGAATTCTGCTTTGCTTGCCCCAGCACAAGTTAGGTCGTGCTTCACAGCAAGCTATAGGGTGACAACTGTATATTACCCCTTTCGTGGTGAGATCAGGTAGTAGAATGTGGTCTGTTTAACATGGGATATTATTACCCTCTTGTCACCTGAGAGAATATGCTGTGGTATTGCCATAGTTATTTCTTATTACTTTAGATACTCTCAGGGTGTTGTGGGTTTTCAGCAGTGGTGGAAACAGACAATAGGAGAGTTGGACAAATGAAAAATTAAATAATTTGGCTCCCACTTAACTTCCTTAATTATTTTTCATTCCCAATGAATTTTATTGTTAACATCAGTACTTGTTCTGTCTGGGAGGTGCAAGGTAGCAAATTGCAATGGAGAGAGATCAAACTAATAAAGAAAAATAATCCAGAAACACAGATGGAGAGAGATTAGAGAGGAAGAAAGAAGGATTTCTGTAGGTGCGTCTGAGTTCAGACAAGAGTGACATGTTAGTCTGTTGCGTGTCCCACAGCAATTTGCACCAAAGTCCCCTTTGAGGATGGAATTCTACACCTGCTGAAGAAGTGTGTATTTATGTACAATTCTCACAGAAAAGGATTAATGATTTTATTGGCTCAGTGAACTCAGAGAACTGCCCACGAGCCATGACACCTTTTCAGAATCAGCCCTCAGCTTTCCTTCCTTGTTCACCCCTTCCATGCTTTTTATAAATATGTCTAACCTAGTGTCAGGACCAAACCAGGAAAACTTCTCACTGACTGTAATGCAGCCTGGATCTGTTCTGTGGAGTCTACAGTCACATGCTTTCTGTTGCTGTTAACTTGTTCAGATTCAATCCTCACAAAATTGTCTGACCTCTTTCTGCAATACTGTGAATACCATCTCTGTGAACTGGGGCAATGACCTACTGTACAGAGAGACAGGTTGGAAAGTGGGTGCTCCAGGACAGACCTGTCTGGCTAAAAAATTCGTCAGTGTGCTGTGATCAAGATACAGATAGAGATGAATGACCACTTCTTAATCTGAGGCAAGGTGCCCAACCTTTACAGGATTTTCTGTGGGCTTACAGGGCTCTCTTTCTCATCGGCTTTCCTACAGTTGTAAAGTAGGTATTCTTGCTGAGTTATAGGCATTCCTGCAACAAGCAGCACATAAAAAGAAAACGGCCACAAGCTTAGTTGTCATTTGTCATTACTAATGACACACAATATTAGGATGTGGTAGAACGAAATGTGAAGGCTTTGCTGTACACAAGGAAATGAACAGTAGCACTATTTTTGTAGCTGGCATAGTTTGTGATGTTTAATGGAGTAAGGTCTCTGTCCGATCTCACGGCTTCATTACTACTGAATTTCAACCACAAACTCATGGAATTTTCTTCCTAATAATAAGCGCCTCGTGAGCATTGGTGAAGTCCAGCACCATCTTCAGGAAAGCGCTCTGGCTTCAGCCACTCAGCCAGCCCAGTGGTCGAGGGCATTTCAAGATCTCTAACCACAAATATCTGTGTCTCTCCCTCACTGTCCTCGCCTCAGCACACGGTGCAGTTTACATGTATTTTGGTCCCTGATGATCCAAAGAAGTATTTCAGTAAGTTTTCAAGAAAAAGGTACATTGTAAACTTGGTACCAGTGAAACTCATGAGTAACACTGCTGATCGAAAGGCTAAGCAAAGAAGGATTTGTTCCCACAGCTGGTATACAAAAAAAGTAAGGATCCATTTGGTTTTTGTGGAAGTCACCAGGAGTCTTAGTCTGAGAGCTCCTTTGAGCTCTGCTGGGGATGCAGTTTGCACCAAATCCCTCACTGAATGCCTAGAATACTTGGGGCATTTGTTGGTTGTTGGTCTACAGACGGGTGAGAATGAGTAAACGTGGAGTCATGTAGCCAGTGGAGCAATCAACGGGCATTTGGCATTTTGCATGTCTCCCTCTGAGGAAGAGCCCTCAAAGGCTGCCTTTCCAAAAGCTGACACTGCACATGGTTATCATTACCTATTCCTCTGCTGATCTTGTGAAATGTGCTTCACAGGGAAGAGTATGAGAACTAGCAGACAGAACAGCCAAGTGGAGCTGGGTAATCAATGGTTATAGACTAATAAGATGGGGTAATAAAAGAGAATTGCTTTGTGGTGGTGGAAAGAAAGTAATTCTACCTAAAGGATCTACAAAAATTTAGAATAAAAATTCTTGCCTATTATGGAAGAAGGATACAGACATAAACATTTGAGATATTTTCTCAACTCACAATCAGATGTAGCCAGAATAGTCTCCTGAGCACCTGTAAGTCCTTAAGGATTAAGCAACTATGTGTAAAAATATGTTCTATTGCCTTAATTACTAGTGTCATCGGAAGAAGAATTTGTTTTGTTTTTTTAAAACTGTTCCAGATTTTCTTTCATTTAGCAGTGATCAGGTAACTAATTTATGTTGCTATTTAGTTAAAGAACCCTTGTAAAACTGCCCAAGATGCTATGGTCAGGAATCAGACTATGTCCATGATATAGTGATTACCCCCGAACTTTCTTAATGATTTTTACTGCAACATGTAATTATTATTACACAATAATTTAAAAGCTTGCATCTTGGTGATGCACTTTCAAAGTATGCTTGGTTAAGCAATTGTCTCATAGATTGGAGGGGCTTTATCAGGGAGTCAAATTCTGACACATTCAAGGGTGCTGCTCTCATCTCTTTTGCAGTGAGATCTAACATGGTACTCACATAAAAGACTCTTGATATTCCCAAGCACCTGCCCTGACAGAGGAAGATGAAGAAGTTTTAGAAGACTGAATTAATAGGTGATTAGATAAGTAAGATATCCTTATAGACTTATCAAAATTAGAATGTACAAAATTAAATACGTGCTGTTTTTTCTGCATTTAGTGACTCACTGATATCCTTACACTCTTTAAGACTTTTAATGATGGAGCTGCAATACTTTGTAACAACAGGTAGAAACTTCCCTTCCTTCTTTAAAATCTTAAATGATTAAAAATTTTTGGACAAGAGTCAATCCTGTAAATTTCTTTGTCTGCCTGTCGCCGATTCCAACAGTCACAACAAACACCCTGCTCTAAGTACATGGAATTAGAGATTCATTTAGGCTGGAAAAGGTTTCTAAGATTATTGTGTCCAGCCATTAATTCAGCACTGATGAGTCTACCACTAAACCAAGTCCATAAGTGCCATATCTACGTGTATTTCAAATAATTCCATGTGTGGGAGACCCTGCCACTTTTTTGGGCAGCCTGGTTTGATAACCTTTTTGGTGAAGAAATGTTTCCTAATATTCGATTAAAACTCCCCTGGTGCAACTCGAGACCATGTTCTCTCATGCTGTCACTAGTCACCTGAGAAAAGAGACTGACACCCAAAAGTCTCCCCTGAGCCTCCTTTTCTCCGGGCTAAAAAGCCGCAGTTCGCTCCCTGCGGGTTTTGCCCTGTGCTGCAGTAGGTTGTTTTTGCAGGAACACGTGCATGGCCTGAAACCTGGGGTCCCCAGGGCTGCCCTTCCTCAAACCCTGGACTATAAGCAGCAGATCAAGGCATCAGCCTTCCTTATGCTATGGCATATCTTCAATATTTAAAAATCTAATGAAGATTTAATCATTCATTAAAGATAAAAAAAAAGACAAAAAATCTCCCTAGTGTGTAAAAGTAGCTGTTATAAGGATCTCTGATAATATTCCTTTCCCAGAACATTGTTAAAATAGATATAATTCCATGGTAATAAATCTACTTTTGAGGAAAACAGTTGTTTGAAATAGTCTGAAAATATTTTTGTTGGTCTTGTTGGGGAGATCTTTTCCAGTTACATTGACAACTGAGATACAAAGCAGTACAGGGGAGCAAAACGAAGTGGAGGGAGCCAGTTTTTTTTCCGATTTCCAATTCCTCCAGCCTCCCTCCTAGAGACTAGCTACAAACTCTGCAGTTGCTCTAAGACCTGTCTTTCTTATGCTACAGATAGATAATTGAAGATGGTATTTTAGTCTGTTTTACTGGTTACGGGATTACGATGTATTGAAGGAAACGTCCTTGTCCAGGTCAGTCAGTCAGACTAATTAAAAGGCAAAAAATTAAAGAGAGAGGGAAAAAAGGAAAGAAAAATTTAAGAAAGAAAAGTAAAAGAAATAAGCAGGAAGATGAGGAATAAAGGTATTCAGTGGAAAAGAAGGAACAGGATCACAAACTTCACATCCTGGTTTGGTTTTGAGACAGCCAGAGGCTGCCTGCATTTCAGGATTAGCGTAGTTGGGCTCTGCAGAAGGTTCCCTGGACACCATATGCACAACAGCCATGTTAGGTGAGTTTATTGCTCCCAACGCAGCTGCTCTGGGGTGATATTACTGCCTGTGTATCTCAGTTTTGTGCTTCACATTTCTGTCTTTTACAAACAATTCTACATGACAGACAGAGTCACGCATTTGATACTTGGACAACTTGAAAATAGGTTTTTACATGTCAGTTAATTCCCT
Organism: Oreocharis arfaki; assembly: GCA_013398015.1. Taxonomy (NCBI): domain Eukaryota; kingdom Metazoa; phylum Chordata; class Aves; order Passeriformes; family Paramythiidae; genus Oreocharis; species Oreocharis arfaki. The sequence continues at coordinate 644,613 of VZRR01009431.1, forward strand.
ATTGCCTGGGAACTTTCTTTTAAAAATTCCTTTCTTTCATTGTGATTAAAAAAGAAAATAAAAAAAGTCCCCTAACAAAAGCAACAAAAAAATCCTAAACCGCATAAACAAACAAAAACCAACCAACCAATGAAAAAAAACCCCAACAAACAAACAAACAAACTAGAAACCCCTGCCCCCTCAAAAAAAAAAAAAGGAAGGAATAAACCCTATAGAAATAGCCACAGTTCCACAGAACAGCAATTTTGAATTTCAGCCAGCTTTGCTTAGGAATTTCTAGCTTATTTTCAGGATCATACATAGGTCAAGGGCAGCTTTTTTGATTTAATACTTCAAGTGTAGATTTAATTGTTTGGCTAACTTATCATTCAGATCTCTACTAGTCACATAATAGTCATGATGCATAGAAGAATCTTGGTTTTAGTCTGAACAGGTCTCTTTTTTTTCTTGAGAATTCTTTCTCTTGTTTAATACCTTCTCTCTGCCCTCAAAAAAACCACATTCAACCTAACTCATCTGCATGTTGAAAGATTTCCTGGAGATGTGATGCAGTGGATAGCAGTGGAGCTTGAGCTGGAAGATAGGAGTTGGACTGACTTCTCCATTGACTTGTTATGTGGCTTAAGTGAATAATTTCAGCTCAGTGTCTCAGTTTTCCTATTCATTATGTGGATGAAATGCTGGTTCCTTCCTTCATTTCTGTGTTTTGTGCTATTTATTGCCTTTGCTGTGTGTGTGGACTCTTCCTTCCCTGCTCCATGGTTGTCAGTGTTTCAGGAGTTCTTCCATCACCACAGATGCTATTAGAGTAGATGAGCCCGGCAGGCTTAATTTTGAGGAGAACTTAAAAGTAGCTCAGTTCCCAGCTGAGTACCTACTTCTCATGGACTCAATGGTTTTTTTTTTCCTGTGCAATAGTAGATTAAGAGTTGGAGTGTGTGTGGGTTCATACGGCAAAGCAAACCCTCCCAGTCTTTCAGGTTTTCTTTATCTCTCAAGAAAGTTCCTTTACTGTTTACACTTATTTTGCTGCTTTTTCCTAGTAATTTTCAAACCACTGTGTCTGAGCTGATTTTTCTTTATGTATTTTGTATGATACTATTTCTGACTTTAGTCTTAGAACCGGGTGTTACTTTGACTGGTTCCATTGATGGAAAAGGATAGTATTGAGCTCTTTTCTGACACCAGGTTATTCTGTAGAAAAGGACTATTTGTGAAACGGAAGGGAGTTCACTTAAAAACTGAAAGAGCACATTTGTACAAAAACCCAATGAGAAAAGCTGTACCGTCAAACCGGCCCTGGCTGTCAAGGCAGATGCCTGGCTTTGCTTTTTTTGTTTATATTCCAACAAATCAAAGCTGACCTGTGTTGTTATCGGAGTAGAGCAGCAGGTGCAAAAAAATAACTCTGCTGCCAACTCAAACGAAAGGGTAAGACTAATACCCTCTGGGAGGTATTGAGGAGATAACAGAGAGCCATGCCAGCAACTGAATTAACGGCTATATTTACGGTGGGTTTTACTTAATAACCTGCTCCTAACACTGACACATAAATACTCCATTGTATTGTTTAACGCAACCATTGGAGAAATCAATGGAAACAGGATGGGCAACTCTTGCTGTGCCAAGTGAGAAGGAGCGACGCCACGGAAGCATTGCTCTTCTAACCACAGGCAGGAGGGAGACAAGGAAAGTGTTCTTGGCTTTTACAGAAGTGGGGAGACATAATTTCCCACAACTTCTTGACTTACCTGTAGAAAGTGGCTACAGAGCACGGAAACCTCATTCCCCCATTTTCTGGTTGCTTTTAATAAAAACAGTGAGGATAAACAGGTGGTGGCATATATGTGAGGTACTGTCCCAGTGCCATGTGGCTCTGGGAGGCTCACAGTCCTGGGAGCAGGGGGGAAGTGAGCCTGCTGCCACACCCAGCATTAAAGCAGACAGCTCTTGTGCAGCCACTGGAGTGGGATGCCAGGGAAGTGGTCTTGCAATCTCTTACTCTTTCCACAACAAATACAATATGAAGAAACCGCATGGATACAGCTGGGCTCCAAGTAAATGTTTACTAAAAGCACACAAACATGAAAGACTGAGTGGTAGTCAAAGTAATGGTCTGACAGCAGCTTTCTGAAACAGGGTCAGTGAGCTCCATTAGGCTGTTTCAGTGATAGCCACCTGCTTGGGGACAATTTCCTTTGCAAACAGAGGCTCACCTTGGGATACTTGGTAGTCTGGGGAGGAATGCAGGGCAAGCAGGCGTCCTGGATGAAGCTATCCCATAGGTGGGATCAGCAAGTCCCAGCTTGGTACTAGGCAATGTGGTAGAGGAGTTAATAGCCAAATAAACCCTCTCTGTCAGCTCTGCAAAATGACCTTTTCCACCATGAACCCTGCACTCCCCCTGCTACATCTCTTTGAAATATGCTTTTCCTATCCCATCTGCAAAAAAGTGTGATCGTATTGTGGTTAGTCAAGCAGCAGGCTGTAGCATGGTATAAATACTTCTATCAACTAGGCTGCATCCCCAGAAAGCTGCGTAGTTTAGCATAAAATGCTTTATGCTTGATTTCCAGCTTCTCTGTAGTAGTTAATTTGTGCTGCGATGCTCATGTATGTAATGACGAAGCACAATCAGTTTGTTGATTGAATGAATCAATTAATGTAAAAAGTAGTAGTCCAAAGGAAAAATTTGCACATTCCCCAAGACACTTTGCTGTTTTGGGTCTCCATCCCAAGTTCCTTATTCTGTTTGGTTCTCACTCAGAAACCAGCCCTAAAGAGGAACCTTGAAGTTTCCAGGCAGATGCCCTTTAGTAAAACAAAATATATGAAACAGAGTTTACAAAAAGGAAAAGAGAAAAAACACAATTAGGTTGTTGTTTTTTTTTTTTTTTTTGAAAGTAGGCAAATTAGTGGTTGTTACTGTTGAAAACCAGACTAGTCCCATAACAAAAGAGAAGTGCTGGTGGTGATAGTGGTTAAAGTAAACTTCCACATGAAGTACTGGCTGCTGCTGCAGCATATATCTGAGTGGCTGTTATGTCAGCAACGAATCAGCGTCTAATGAGAGCCAAACGTGAATACAAACACAATTATTACTGCTATTATTGTCATTATTCAGTAACAACTGAACAGTCACACAGGCCATATTAGCAGTATGGAAAACAGTTCCCTCAATATGCTGTTAGTCTTTAAAGCAATGCAAAGAGGAGCTGTCGTGGAAGGTGGAGGGAAGTGGTTGGGGAACCAGAGCCAAGGGAAAAGGAGAAGGTGTTAGAACATGACGGTAATATTTTGTTAGCTGATGAGGTTCACGCGTAATTATAGACGTGTGGCTTGTCAAGTTACAGGGCCATCTAGAGTGCTTTTTGGCCATTTGTATATTTAGTGTATTGTAAGCAAAAGAAAGGTGTTTAGCAAAAGGAGATTAGGGAGATGAGCTGGCTCCTGGTTAGAGGAAGGATGTACCAGAGAGATAGGAAGGACATGAAAGGAGGTGTGGAGTTGTTCCATGAGGTGTGGTATTAAGTGCTGAAAGAAGAATAAAGAGCAAAGGCAGTTTTTCCCATTATTGTGTTTCCAAGACTCTGTATCCCTGAGGCTAGCCTGATGAATCTATGGCAAATGACTTCTAAATATTCAAGAAAAAATGGTTGACCCAAATTATCATGAACTTGATGAGGTGGTGCAGACAGTAATGAAAGCATTGCTATATACCAGTCAAAGCCAACTCTGAAAAATAAAAAAGAAAATAGCCCGCTTATTTTTGGCCAGTTTTTAGTGAATCTATCTACTTGTTCCAAACATTCTAAGAATACGTTACTGCAAATATAATCCCAACATCTAGCACAAGAAATACATTTTTTCTTGACTCACTTTTGTCTCAGCTCTGTGATAGCAATTTCACTAATATTATATAGATCTGCGCACAGAACTTCTGCAAAAAGGAGGAAGAATTTTTTGACAGTAAAATAAATGATGATATTATTTTTTTCATATTCAAAAACTAGTGGCATGGCAAGAAGATAAAATCTAGCCTGTGATGTGACAGGAAAGCAGGGGTCTGAAACACCAGATCCTTGTTAAGTGGCAGGTCCCATTTCACTGTTTTCTCTGCTAAAGTAATATGACAATAGGTAAAATTTGCAGAAGTATAAACCTTTGGTAGTTAACAATGTCAGACACATCTATGCCTTGAGGACTCTCTGTTCTCAATCTGCCTTCTGTTTGCTTCTGATTTAGAAAAACAAACAAACTAAACCCCTCCTCTTTTAAAATTCTTCCTTTTATTTTCATTTTACTAATGAGTGCCTTAAAAATTGAAGTCAGTTCATATGAAGATTATTGGGAAAAAAAGGGGTCATAGAAAAACAACCTATGAAATTTTGCATATCATCAAGTAATTTTTTTTTCTTGCATTCATAAAGTGAACTTTGTTCTCTCTCAAAAAGGAAACTGAACTATGGTTTTGTCTTTAAATTACATCGTTAAAAGAGAGATAAGAACCAAACCCAAACCCTGGAGCAGAGGGATAGCTCAGATACAGATCTAGATCCTAACTTTTCTACCCAAGGTTCTCTTTAGTTAAAATATATATGCAAGATTTTGAAGCATCCATATGAACATGTTAAAACAACCACCACATATCTCTTACTAAAGTTGCCTTGTAGTGCATCATGAAAATAAGATCTTTAGTAATAAAATATTCCAATCAAGCTTTATTTGATTTTGTTTATCATGATCCTATCTGTAATGTAGGTATATGTTAAACACTCCTTTTCTATTCATCTTCCTTTTTCTGGTCTTTCAGTTTACCTTCATGTATATATTTAATATACAAGGTTCAAAGAAAACAAAAGAATAAACCAAAGTCTTCCTTTCCAAAAGCCCACAACACTGAATGATCAAGGTCTCAATGTGGTCTCTGAAAGCTCACCAAATGCTCACCAGTTTTGCACATGCAGAGGTGGGTTTATGCATATGAACCACAGCTGTATACTCCAAAAACATGTAAGCATAGAAACATGCACTTCAGAGAGGTGTAGTAGGAAAAAAGACTAGCCCCAAAGACCCAAACCAGAATCCTGAATACTATGAATTTTGGAGATTATTTAGAAAATTTTCTTATGAAAATGATTCCTTGAACTTTATAGTCATAATGTGATTCAGTAAACAGATTTTGTTACTATGGCCCAAAGGCACATGAGATGGACTAAAAATGAAATGCATCAAATGCTCAGTATGTTTTACAACAAATATTGAGTGTGATCAGAGCGTTTCTTCATATGAACTTTCTTCAAAGCTTTCTAAGAGTTTTTCAGTTCTCTTAGTGCTGAGTCTTGAGGTTATCGTCAAACAGGTCAAGCTGCATAGATTGTCACCTCAGTGGTACCTTGCAGACCATAGCAAAGTGGTCCAAATTTGAGCTTTTTGTTGTGAAGCAGATGCCTATGAGTAATCAGCCTGCAGATGATTGTTTCTCTTGAGGCTTCTCTTCGCTCTATAGGCACTACAGATATGGAAACAAGGAAGTGTGTGATACCTACAAGTGGATCTACATGGCCGGAAGAGATGCTAGCACACTGCAGAAAAGGTCACATCTGAAAGTGAGCCATGGCAAGGATGCTATCTTATCCAAGAGTCTGGCACAGACACCAAGGATGAACCTGAGACCTTTGCAAATTAGACAGATAAAGATCATAGGGCAATCTTTGGGTCAGCCATAACTGTATGTATAGACACACTGGCTCAAACTAGGACCCTGGAGCCCTGGTAGTAATGCACATTAAATGAAAGGGAATAAAAAACCCTGTAACAGAAGACCCAAAGCTCACAGTAACATGCAAACAGGCTTTCAACATTCATGTATTCACTTTGTGCCTGCCCTTACCATCACTGGAGATGTAAAATAGCTGGTTGGAATGCAAAGCAGCTAATTGATCATATACATTACAAGTACAAGGCATTTATGTTTCCAAAGTAGCCGTGTGTGTAAAACAAGTCCACGTGCTGTGTTGTACATGCCCTTTGTGATGTCTTGAAAACTCTGCCCACTTAGTAGTCTTTTGATTTTTCGAGAAAAGGATTAAAAATCCGGATTTTGTTACTCTTCAGTTGCAATTATCACTTGGTATTATTTATTTTAGATTACTGTGTAAGTCTTTGACTGTAATCCAAGATGCAGTAATGATCTAAAATATTTAACATACTCTGTAGATACTTGTTCCATAAACTCCTAGCCCTGAAAAGCAGGGATTGTGTCTTCGCTGTGTACATAACACACTTCAAAGAAAATAGGCCCAGGTGAAATCTACATTTGAAGTTCAGCCATGATGGTAAAAGGGGAAAAATGGGGAAGAATCCCATAGGTAAATATGCCAAAAGAGATCCACCCTTTTGGACACGCCAGGAGGAGCTGCACTGAGCTTGTCTCAGCTAGAAGTCACTCTAAGACTTTGCATAGCTTAGAGGTGGAGTCATGGCTTAGTAGTTTCAGTCTGTTTTGCCCTAGACGTTGTTGTTGTGTTTTGCTCAGAGTGCATGGCTTTACCAGAGGGACGGCTTGGGGGCCCCCTTCCCCTATGGGCCCCTTTCCTCTGTGGGCTCCCCTTCCACGCCCCCTTAGTTCACATCAGAGTTGTGTCTATGAGCAACTATAAAAATTGGTATCAGAACAATCACTCTGATTGTACTATTTTAGGGTTCAATGACTTTCTCTGTACCGCTTCTTTGCCTTTCCCGCGTTCGAAATTTTCGTGTCATTTAATATAAGCTATTCTTGAAAAATTCTGGTTCAAAGAAAGGAGAAACTCTTTATATGGATGTTAAGATTCATTGGGTTGAATGGGGATCAGAGTAATTTATTTTCAGAGCACACCTGTAGTGCAATAAAATAATTTGCATAGAGTGTACTATACAGTGTTCAAGGTTCAAGGATTTGTAAATATGTTTTTCTGCAATGCTGGATTTGCTCCACAGGCGGGCCATGGCTCCTTGCTCTTTCCATTACCACTGTTTACTCAGAGTGGTCAGGTGGTCATGGAAGAGAAGAAGAGCAGAGCAAATGACCTCCTGCCACTGCCAAGTTGCTGAGTTGTGGCTCAGCCAAAGCTCCTTCACCCCAATGAGAGCTTTCACTAAGAGAGGCCTTCAGGGTTTGGTCTTAGAATACCACCTGATATAATCAATGTAGGTGAAAGAATTTTTTTTTAAAATGCATTAATCCCTTCTAATAGGATTCTCTCTCTAGAAAGAATTTTGCTGAACACCAGTGCACAGCTATATTTAACTGTGCTGGTTGAGTAAAGTGTTATTTGCGTAGTGTTATAACTCCAGAGATGTCACCTCTTTAGGGGAACAGAATGGGAATGTGTGTGCAGAAACCTGCCATGCACAAACATAGACACATGTGTGTATGTGTATAAAAATACATGTGGTTATATACTCATATTTCATATGTGATTTCATTTATAGTGTACCATGTCATAGTAGAGGGACAGATCTCAAGATTTTTATATTATTTGCCAAAATCTCAGCTCAGCTAGAATCCCTTTTTAACATGATTTCCAGAGGAAATTAGGCTTTTGTGGTTATTCTGTCTTTTGGCTTTTACATCTCGCCTGTAACAATCTTTGAGTTTCATCGCCAGTTTTAATTAAATTTGATATGGGGGTAGAAGTCCCAGAGATATGAACTTTTTACGGGATTAATGAAAACTGGCTGCCAAGTACAGAAGGAAAATCCATTAATACTCGATCTGAAAGAAAGAGTGACGCTTGAGCTCACTGCTTTGAGACAATGAGATATTATGAATGCCCCAACCGTGGGAAAAACTTCAATCAGCACTCGCATCTTACTAGACACTAGAGAATCCAACCACAAGATACACATTCATAGGAAACCAGGCTTCATTAGTTCCACAATTCACTTTGATACATGGAATATAATTAAAAGAAAACTGAACATCTTATGTGTCCTTCCCCTTGAGGTTTCACACCCTTTAACCAGGTTTGTCTGTACACCAGGGAGGTTTGAGCATTTGGCCCTGAACTAATGAGGAACGCGCTGCTTCCAATATCCTGACTCAAAATCTTTTCAAGTATGGGATGAGACACTGCAATAAGCATAAATCTTCCATGAATTTTTAGCAAAGAAAGGCATATACAGGATCACATGAAGAAAACCGCGGTTTAGTTTTCATACAGAAAATATTGTCGAGCATAATGCTGTATGCTTCCAAGCAAAGGTGTGGAAGTTGTTAGTAGGACTTTATACTCCTCCTGAACAAAGTGCTAGCATGATTTCCAAATAAGGAACACCCTTGCATTAAGATAAAGGAGGTGACCTGACAATTTTCAAGACACCAAAAAACTCGTTCCTTGAGTAATATGCAGAACTTTGGCAAAGCTTGGGTTAAAGCGAAATCCAGTTCTCTTTCTGTGATTAATGCCATATTGTAAATTCTCCCTCTTAGGCACAATTGTTCCTACAGATGATACTGGAAATGAATTAAGATATTCTGGTTGAGATAATTTATTTAGCTTCCAAAACCGGGATGTGCTGATTGATTAAGTTGTAAAGCAAGTTCCATGGGCATTATTTGAAAAGCACATTAATGTTTTCAGGGATACGGTGAAGAGCAACTGTCTGCTAGACCGCAACAGGGAGAGGACATTTTAAAGGAAAATAACTAAAATCCAAATCTCGGGAAAAGGCTGTCAGAGTTCTTCTTTTCAGATCTCTAACGTGCATTGGTTTTAGTTATTCCTGGGGTAGAAAAACTATGCAAGAACATGATTTGGCTTATTTAACTATCCATAGCTTCAGTTGCCGAATCAAAGTGTCATCGGATCTTTTGGTTTGGAAATTCACCTGATTAGTTATGAAGAAAAAAAAATAACTGAATTTTCAGGACAAAATTACACAGAAATAATTTCAGTTCATATGCACAAGTTTTCCCAGACATACCTGTAAGTCTTTTGCACAAGTTATGAAATCTGTGTAGAATTCCAGAAACTACAGAAGTTGCGGAATACAAACCCACATAACACAGTACTTGTAATTCTGAGATAGCTTCTGTAAATGTGACTTCGGATCAATGGATTTAAGTTACGAAGTGCATGTTACAATTTTTTAAAAAGAAGTGAATTCAGCAAACTTAAGTTTCTAAGCATGTTTTCCTGATCCTCAAGTTTTACAGTTTTCCCAAAATAGCTGGTATTCTACCTCACCTCTATTTGATACTCTAATAAGGTCTTTTTCATAAATATTTCATTCATTCATACCTAATTGTCTTTAATGATTTAAACCAAAAAGAAATAACTTGATACACCATCAACCTGTCCTACCTCAGAAGTGTATGTATTGACTGTCAAACATACATTATTGCTTAAAAGTTCTTATACATCAAGTATAGAATTTACATACATTATAGGCTGAACACCTTTATAATCATGATACTGAATTCAAATGCTTCCTCACACCTTCTCACTCAAAGTACTAAGTCACTTGGCCTTTACACAGAGCTAAAAAATGTCTTCTAACTTGTATAAATGTACTGACTGATATGATAGTCATCTTTCATTTGGCCAGAATGGGACAAGAAGTATCTCTCTCAATTTTTAATATTTTATAACCCCATATATGCCTTCTATGAGAAATTAAATCCTTCTTGCTGGTGGTTACTGAATCACAGATGGGCTAGAATTAAAAGTGGAAAGCAACTGCCAAATCATCCGTGGTTTGATTTTGCCATTCTGTGTAGCTACCAAAAAANCCCTCAACTAGTTTATACTGTAAAGCACCATTCCCTGTGATAAATTTCCTTAAACTTCCTAAGGCTTTCGCTTTTTAAGCAATTGCCAGTACCCTCTCTCTCTCCCTTTCCCCCTCTAAATATATAGGGGGTAGAGGGGTGGGGGGGCAGGGGGAAGAAATAGATACTTGTAACTTTTAAATTACATGATTTATTTTGAATGAAAGAGGAAAATACCAATCCAGGTCCTTTTCAGACTGCCCCTTTAAAACCAAGGCTGTAAGTGTTTCTATAGACTCCTCTTTTACCAAAAAGGTTGCTGACATGAGCTTGAACAGGGTAGAGATGTGCTCTCAGTGATGTTTTTCATTGGCCTCAGTAAATAAACAGCCAAGACCAGTGACTTTACCCTTCACAAGTCTATTTTGTATTTCATAACCTTTTTAATTCTAGGGTGAAGTCTAGTTGCATGCACATGCCATCCTGATGTCTAATGCTTTGTTTTTACAGACTTTGCGGCTTTCAATATTTTTGAGCAGGGGTTTGGTTTTCTTTTTTTTTTTTTCTTATGTATATAAGACTTAGAATCCAAGGCCTTTATAATGTTGAACAAATTACCTTCCCAATCTTCTCAATATCTTTTGTTATAATGTATGTTTTTAAGCTTTACAACTTCACACCAGTGAAAGATAATGTAAAACATCAAGAATACCCATCACTGGAAAATTTTGTATACTTTCATTGGAATGATTAAGCATGGGATAAATGTAATATTTTTCTAGAGTAAAGTAAGGGGGTTTTTTAAGTATAAAAAAAGCAAAGGACAATTTTACTCGTGGTGCTAATGCTAAGATACATGGAAAAGAAAGTTTCCTTAAAAGAGAGAGTACTGTCTTGTGGGTGGTGTCACTCCAAAATATTGATCCTGTTGTAACAATGGCTGTGTCATTTACAAGATCTTTGACCATCTGATTTTTTTGGTGGTTTGAAATGTATGGTCTGTGATATTTGTTACCGAGAAGTGTTACAGACACTGCTGACACAGATCAGATAAGAAACTGGGTCAGCTGACAAGATATTCCCTGTAAGGCTACCTCCCTGTAACATTATGTGTATCCTTCTGTGTGAAGGATTTTCTGAGGATGGGTTGTAGTCTACTGTATAGTTTCATCTGCAATTATTGAAAAGTTCTTTCTCTCTCCTAAAAAAAAAAAAGAAAAAAGAAGAACATGTTTAAATCATGTTTCTCTTTAAAGCAGAAAAAAAAGAAGGAAAACTATTTTATATTTTATTTCTCAAAGCTTGGCAGTTTTCATGTATTGCTCTGTCAGGATCCTTGTCTTTTCATTCGGCGTCTTTTCTGATTACAGATTATTCATTTATGGATGGGCAGCTGTAGAAACTTGCTTCTTGCATATGCAAATTAATCATGGTAATGTTTATCATAAGGAGATTTTGTGGCAGTGGAAAAGGGGTTGTGTCAACATGTTCTTGATTTCAGTTGTATCTTCTTCTACAAATGGAATTGGCCTCCTTGCTTCATCGTCAGTGGATTTTTTTTTTTTTTTTTTTTGCCATTTACCTCTTGGACTAGACACTGCTCACTAAGCAAGCTGTTTGATTCACTTATAGATCATGATTTTGGAAGGAGCTGGCAGAATGAGTATCAATTCCAGCAGCAATCTACTCCACCAGCAGCCTTCCTGGACAGATGGATATTCTACATGCAATGGTAGGAAGAATTCAACTACTCTGAGCCGTGTTCTTTTTTGGGAGGCCAGGGGAAAGGGGCTGTTATGCCTTTAAACATGTACAAGTATTATTTTTCAGTAGTACTGATTTACTGGCGTTTTACTTCTGGTAAGAAAAATTTCCATTTGTTACTTTATTTACTATACAAGTAAAAAGATGAACTTGCAAAAGGGACCAGTTTATTGTTCATTTCCTTACTGGCTGTTTTTCTTAAAATTTAATGATGTTGAAAGTGCCAGAAGTTCTCTTTTCTCAGTCCAGAATTCTTTCTCTTGTGCCTTTACCCCTCGCGCTTCCTCTGAACCAACATTACTCTTTAATGCTTATCACCCCTCTGGCTTTCCAGGGGAATAGTCTTTTTGCTCCTTTGCTGTATTTGCTTTTTCAGCTCAAATTACTAGATAGCTTTCTAATTAGACTGCCATTAGAGTGCTAGATAGCTTGTGGCTTGTGATTTTTTCTCATTTTTCCTTCTTACTGTTTTCTGATTACATATCTGTGTATATAAAAATGTATTCATATATATTCTCTCCGTATTAATATATATATAAAAACCTATATCTCTGTGTATAGTGCTTGATATAAGTTTAAATTCTTTTCATTATTCAGTGGACAGGTAAAACTGAAAATCTAAGCACACAATCACATACTGCAGTTCTCTTCTAATCCAGATAATGCTGCAGCAAAACGTAGAGGGAAAGTTCCCACTTAATGAAATGCTTATTCTTTTTTATGTGTAATTTCTAAATACGCAGGAACACATCAACATGTGCTTAATAAATATGCCTGTCTTTCTATAACAGTATCATACAGAAAAAAAGTCCTGTCTGAGTTTCACTTTTCCACAGCATTTCATGGATGGAAATGGTGGGGGTCTATGTCAAATTTCCAGTGTGAAACTCCTCAGGATTCACTAATGTTTTAGAGGGACAGGAAGCTCAAAGCTCAGATCAGCCTGTGCAGTAATTCACCACTTCACTTACTTTTACCTAAGCTAATTTCTCCTCTCACTAAAGTATCTTTGCTAACATTAGGATTCTAGTGGCCTCTGAAATCGCTTTACTCTTCTGAAGTGATAAGAATACAAATCAACCTCCTTTTCAGGGGATATTTGACAGCTCCAGCAAACCTTTTTTCTCTGACATACCACACTTTTAATAATTTCTGCACTCATTCCCCAAATCCTTCAACAGGAGGATAAAGAACACTCCTGCAAACTCCTTAAGTTACTTACACAGGCCTTGTTGGCCAATATTGATAAAAAAAGCTAAACAGCTGTGGGGATTGTTTTTGTGTTACCTGGAAACTATGTCCTGTATCTCAGCTGAAGAGACCTGAGGTCTACTGCAGCTGAGTTAAGGTGATTTCCTAAAATTTGCCAACTCTGATGCTTGTGGTCCTCTAGCAATACCCACTGTTGTCAGCGTTTCTTGCTGTGTGGTTAATCTTTTTCTAAAGGAGACTGGGAACAGACCGCTGCCATATCCTGGAGTGGGGCCACTGCAGAGCTAGGCCGTGGCAGTCTCTCCTCCTTCTGCAATCTCATTCACTCAGCCTTAAACCCTTCATGCACTTGTGAAAATTTTACCTCACCGTCACCTCTGCCTGGCCTAGAACGTTTTCCTCCTTTCCCAGGGAATAAATTGCACTGAACTCTGTGAGGATAGACCAAAGCAGTCCTGCCTTTGCTCTTATCTTACATAATGATCATACCCCATGTACAATTTCTTCCATTTGCACATGTAAATTATTGTCATGCAATGACATATGACTGAGAGCAGTTTAAGAGATTGCCAAGAAAAGACTCAGACATTCTAACATGAAAATTAGACAGCTTCCATAACTAAAAATGAGTTTTACAACTACATTCAGAAACCACCTTACATGACTACAGCAATGATGTGCATCCATCAGAATGCCGACTCTGTCATGAAGCCATGGCCCACACTGATAGGCTTTTACTGTGGAGCACTATGAGAGTGCTTTAGCTTTTAACCTTCCTTTTTCTAACTCCGCAATTCATATTTAGCCCTTACTAAGTTCTTACTCAAAGAAAGTTTTCATGTCACCTTACGAGAGTTTTGGAAGGCTTTTCCATCATTTTCTGATACAAAAAAATCATTTTCCCACATATCCCTTTTCAGCAGTACTTCTGCAAGGTATCTTCCCTCAGAGAATTTTGGTGTCTTTAGCCAACATTAAAAAGTTAATTCCTGCAAATCAATCAGCCAAGATGTGTGTAATGAAATAATGCCCAATTTTTAGTTGTAAAGCTGTGGCCAAAACCCCCACAATATCTTTTCCAACAATAGCTACTGAGCCAGTGTTAAGCACTGAGAAAAGCATCTAGATCTGTAGACTTCCAAGGCATGCAGTTTGGCTATAGATCTTTATTGCTTATGATTATTATGCTATCAGAGACAGCAATTTTTTTTTTTTCTTTTCCAGTATCCAGTAGCTTCTATGGAACCCAGTGGCACGAAATACACCCGCAGTACTGGACTAAGTTTCAAGTCTGGGAGTGGCTGCAGCACCTCCTTGATACCAACCAACTGGATGCCAACTGCATACCTTTCCAGGAGTTTGATATCAACGGGGAACATCTGTGTAGTATGAGCCTGCAGGAATTCACTCAGGCAGCTGGGACAGCAGGACAGCTGCTTTACAGCAACCTCCAGCACCTAAAGTGGAACGGTAAATAGATATCAGAGAGAGACGCATGTACAGTGGTCTGAGCTCTCAGATCTTCAGAAGTCACTTACGTTCCCCAGAGACCTGCTGGGCAGATTGTATTTGCTATGTTTGCTATTCGGCTTATAGCTCATTTACTGTATTGCTAAATTTCTTAGATATGACTTAAGGCAGAAATCTGAAGGACCAAGAGCAGAGGGTATGTTTACTTCTCCAAAATCAGCCCTCTGGCACAGGTGTAGAAGTTGCTGCTTGGAGCTAATACATGTGATTCTTCTGTGCTCATTCTCATACCTCCTATCTGCCAATTTGCTTTCTTGCAGGCCAGTGTGGAAGTGACATGTACCAATCTCATAATGTCATTGTGAAGACAGAGCAAACAGGTGAGTAACAGTTGGGTAAATTGTCTTTCGAAAAGGGGGGACCCCTCTTCCAAGAGAGACAAATCAAAATGGCATTAAATAAAATGGGAAGTGTATCATTCAGAATTAAAGAAGTAATACAAATGTCAGTCAGTGCCTTCTTCTGAAGTTTTGGGTAATGCCATGTGCATGTGGCCACTTTTCCTGGGAAACCTCTGCAGTCTCAGCAGTCTACAGTGATGTTCAGATTTGGACTAGTTTGAGGTGCTCAAGGGAGGCAGCTTTGTAGAGGACTTCATTCTGTGCTTAATTCAGCACATTTCAAAACAACTATTAACAATATGCTCAGTTGAAAGAAAGAAAGAAAGAATATTTTGTTGTGAAGTGCTGTTAATGTTTGAAATCAGAGGATATTTTAAAAAAAAACTGCTTGAAGAAAAAATAAAATGTAACATTTTAATTTCTTCATATGTTTCAATGAAATTTAGGCAATAGTTTGGTTTGATCAAATCTGCATTTTTCCCATTGCAGTTCTTTTTCTGAGTGTGTTGATAGCTATATCCCTTTCCTCCCAGGACTTTGTTTCACTGAGAAAAAAACTTAAGCTTGGTTCAACCGTCCTCTTTAGGCACAATTATTTTCCTGGTTCCTTTGCCAGATCACACCTGTACATATCCACACACTCTCTATCCCACTAGTCCCAGCCTCTTTGTGTGTAGGTGTGTCCATGAGCCATGTTTTGATATCTGCTGGCAGAACAAATACAGATCTGTTGCGTGTGGCGTCTCCAACAAATGCTGTCAGGCTGTTTATCCAACTAACCTGTCAGAGCCTCTCCAGCCAGGGACACTATCCACCTTCTCCTTGCAGCAGGCAAGGATTGCAATCTGCAATCCACTCCTGGCCTGTGCCTATGTGGTATGGGAGTTGTGCATGAGGCAGCCTTGCTGCTTTCCGTAGAGGCAACTCCAGTAATCCTTTAAGTCCTGATTTATGAGATCCTGTATAATATTATTTCCTCCTCCTACTAGAGATGAGGGCAAAGTACCTCAGCTGCACATCCTGGAAAGGACTAACTGATGGATGGTTCTCCTGGATGTGCTGAATCAAGAGTGGCCCGGTAGGGCTCTGGTGGTGCTGACCACGGGCGGTGGGAGCAGGCACTGCATGTGGGGGAGCATGTGGAATCGTGGATTAGGGCTGCCGGGAAACTTACTCTTTGTGAGGCAGCAGGGACAACGCTGGTGGTTTTGAGGGGAAGCTCGGCTCACTCCAGTAAATCATCACAGCTGCAAAGACATGGGTGCTGAAAAAGGCCAAAATGAGAAAGTAAACACTGTCCCCATGTTCTGGCTGGGTAAGGCCTGTTTTCAGAGGCAGCAGTAGGCAGATCTGGTGTCCAAGTAAGCAAAGGGTGTGTGCTATTGTAGGAACGCAAGCTCTGGGTGCCCAAACATGCAGCTCTTGGTTAGCATGCCTGCTAAATTCCTATGTCATAAGTGGTAACTTAGCCAAACATGATGATTTAGCTGTAACTCATTTTGGGGTTTTTGATTTCATTTATATGAACATGAAAAAAATTAGGTTTAACCTAGATTTGAACCTTATATCTCATCCTTTCTGACCTGGTTTCAAAAGAAAAAGAGATTTTTAAGGCTTCTGACCTTAAAAATGCACTGTGAAGGAAGTAATTTCCAGACCAGCATACAGATCATAGCGACAATACTTCTGTTCTGCTTGTATTGATCCATATGACCAGAAGGTCACTAAAAATTATTTGTCTTTACTGATAAAGGTGGTTTTTAGGTTAAGGATGGGGACTTGGCATGCCTGGAATAAAATGGCCCTTCATCTAGGATTAGGCTTTGATGTTCCTCACTATCTGCTTAAACATGAAGCTCTGTTTCAGAGAGGACTTTCGAGTTCTACCATTATAGAAATAAATACTCATCACAAGCATCCTTCTGTTTTACTAGATATTTGAGAGCACTTTCATCTCTGTGGCTCCAACACACTGTCATAATCACCAGGGGCAGAGAGTTCAGGACTGGATTGGGTAGAATTAGAGTTGATCTGGCACAGGAAACCTCCTCCGAGGCCAGGCATAAATGATATATTAGTCAGGAAAAGGAAGAGCATACTACATTTCTTCTAGAAGTCAATGCCTGAATATGCAAAACTCCATGCATAATTTAAGTGAAAGGTAATAATTTTGTACATTGCCCCTTCACTTCTTGGTTCCCTTGACAGCTTTTTCTTTTTTTTTTCTTTCACATTTTAAATTCTCTCATTGCTCAGTACTTACCTCTGTGCTAAAAAATGTTCTCTTAGTGATCTGATTTTTCTTTTGGTCCTTTGCCTTCAGATCCGTCATTAATGGTGTCCTGGAAAGAAGAGAATTATCTTTATGACAGTGGCTATGGTAGCACAGTAGGTAACTAACATCACAATACTTCATGCATTCTGAGATGGCTTTATTGTTGTCTGAGGCTATTAGTTTAAATGCCTTCTTTTTAATTCCCAGAGTTATTGGACAGTAAAACATTCTGTCGCGCTCAGATTTCCATGATGACACCTAGTCACCAATCTTCTGGTAAGAAACTTGTAATTATATTTTTAATTGTTTGTCACTTGTCCCAGAGCTACCAACATGTAATAGTCTCTGTGGTATTCTGTTGTAGGATTGCAGCTGAGCCTCCAGTAATTTTAAACTAAGCAGTGATGATTCTGACAGATTTATTAGCTGTCATTATTACAATAGCTTTCTTTAAAGAAATGCTTCTGTCTTCTCTCTGTCAAGAGAAAGATGATAAAATAATCTGTAATCTCCACATATCTTTTAAAGTGACTGAGTCAAAGGGGTAAACATTAGTGTCAGAGAGGCAAGACATTCCAGCTACACCACACTTTTCTGTGGTGTAGCAGGATATGGGCGAATGAGTGCCCTATTCCTCTCCAGAAGTGGCCGTGTTTCCCTGGTGAGCCCATGATTCATGCTGAGTAGGTGGCTGGGTTTGGGGCCAGGCCTGGGCTGGCCTGGGGAAGCTGTAGGGCAAGCACCAAGCCCTGTGCCCACATGCACCGGCACAAGGGCCTCCCCCTGCCGCCTCTCTCAGCTGACTGCAGGGTGCTCCCTGAAACCCCCTTTCTTTCCATGAGGGAGAGTAAAAATCTGCCTGCTACAGGGCAGGAGAAAGAGCAAACCCGTTTGCTGTAGTGCCTGGTGAAAGTGCAGTCTGTTCACATGTGTCGAAGGCCCTGTGGGCCCTGTCTGCGGGCTGGCACCGGGCCGGAGGTGGGACAGGAAGGGAGTGGGAAAAGAGTAAAGCAGAGATGGCAGGGGAGGAAGAAAACAGGCAGAGAAAGGTGGATTCTTCTTAGGAGGCAGTTAAGGAGAGATCTGAGGGAGAGAGCAGTGGACGTCCTGGGAGGATAAGAAAGGAGAACGCGTTGCTGTAGACGCGGCCTTGCACTGGGGGCAACCCTGTGCTTCTGCATGTGGGCAGCGGCCCCGGCCTCTGTGCCCGCCAGCCCCTGTGCCTCCAGCCCCTGTGCCTCCAGCCCCTGTGCCTCCAGCCTCTAGAGCTGGATTTGCCAAGTGTCATACAGTTTAAACTAATGCACTCAGCTACGAATTTAAAAAAAAAAAAAACAACCAACAAAAAACCCCCCAAAAAACACGAAAGAGAGAAAACTTGACCAGAAGAATACCACAAAACTTTTAAAAGCCCCAACGAAACACCCTGTTTGCTTTCTCCACCACCTCCACCCACTCTCACAAGATGGCTACCAGGATTTCAGGGCTCTCTGACAGGGCTGGGGACCTGTCCCGATCCTGGCACGGTGTGTTTATCCGCTGACTGCTTAAGCCTAGAGCTAGGGTGGCACGCCAAGGGCACAGCCTCCTGTAAAAACTAAATTTGTATATCCCGTAAAAAAATGGCTCATTCCTGAATCATATGCAAATAATGTGTAACCTTTTGTCAAAAGTTTTGCAAGACGGCTTTGTTGAAACTGCATCATAACTCTTTTCATCTGTCAGGCCCCAGCCTCTGAACATGGCATGTTTGAAACCAGTCTCCATGTAGGAGATGTGGCAGAGCAGGAGGCTATTCACACAGCTGAAATCCAGAATAAATCACTGGCTAGGCAGAAGGCAACTGAACTTCCAAGAATAAATCTCCAGCTAAGTGGAGCATAACAAACATTTGCAAGCGAATTGTGGGATTTTAAAATGAGAAGGATTTATGTGAGGGCAAATAAAGAACTGGGTCCTGCACTCCTTACCTGGGGTTCCCACAGGCTTTTAATAACATATGGGGAATCATAATCTGAGGAAAGGCAGTGAAATAAGCCTCATTTTACTTCCCCCACACCACACCTCCCCTCCAAGTTGAGTGAGGTTCAGGCTGGTTCCTGCTTTTTAAGAGTGGGAAGGCAAAATGACTCAGAGCACGTTTGCTGCTTGGGGGTCAAGGACAGTAATTTATCAGGCTCAGAATAGCAGAGGTTAGGTGCATCCCCACGGTCTTGTTCAGTTTATGTTTCCAGTTATGTATGAATAAAGCAAGTGTGTGAATAACTTTGCATCTACCTTTTCACATGCAGTTATTGCAGTAGCTTGTGCAAATCTGACAAGTTTCTATGCAAATAAATATTTCCTGTGAGTCATTTTCCCATGCAAATGCCTGGTTTCCATGAAAAGTATGATAATTGTGCATTCATAGAAGCTGGGAAAACATGCGTGGGACCTTAAGCTTTGCTTTATGGGATTCAGGGACAAGCTATGCTGAAAAGCAAACACAGAAGGGGCTCCCTCTCAGGTCTATCCCACAGATTTTGCGAGACTTAGAGCAATCAGATGAAAGCTATTCATTAAGTACAAGAGCAGAGCCAGGCTGCGGTGGTTTGGGGGCGGGAGGGTTGAACGTGCAGACTGCGAGGTAGGTTACAGTAATGAACAGGCGGAACTTCTTTTTTTCATTTCTGAAGAAATGCTTGTGCCAGAAACCCTATTCCTCCTCTGGCTGGCTGCAGGTGATAAAGTACCATTGATGAGAAACGGCTTGTTCCTATGGCTCTGAGCCACAGCAAAATATACGCTTGTCCTGCTGCCAAAAACTCCTACCAGCACAGCCCCTTTCCCCCACTCTGCCCCCCTAAGCAGCAGTGCTTTGCCAGTTCATTATGTTTTAGTCAGGTAGGTGTTCTGTGCATTGGTACCAGCACATACATTTCCCATTAGATCATCTCTTCAGAAACAAATAAGCCCCCAAAGATACGTGCTTCAGCAAAGACTAAGATAATGGGACAATTCAGGATTCCTTTTACAGATGTGATCATCCTATTTTTCTCTCTCTCACACATAACATGAGGTGAGGTATTTGTTAATCAAATTTAGGTTTCAAAAGCCGAATGTTTACCTCTGCATTCATTCTTTATTCATCAATGGTCTCTTTGAGAAGTGTGCTGATTAACATGTAGTACAGAAAACAAAACTCTCCCTCCTCACTTAGATTACCTTCCGAAAAGTGATTATCTTTAGACAGATATTTGTTCTTTTTTGTGGTTGTATTTCTTTCAACCTGCTAGTCAATGGAAAGCCTTTAATCAAATTTACAAATAGGCTTCATTTCCCTTCTCTGCAGACTCTTCAGACGCAAAAAAATCGCAAGATCATACCCCAAAGTCCCACACCAAGAAGCACAGTAAGTCAACATCCATGCTTGTAATGGTTGGTTAGTTGATTGAAGGAAAAAGAAACAAATGAAAATCGGATCCTATTTGGGAGGGAAGAGGAAGCATTTTGAACGCAAAACTCATTAAATCATTATTGTGATTGAATTCTCCAGGGATCTGACTGTCTAGTACTGCTTGTTTACATCATTTTTGGACTCAATATTGTTCGGCTTTTCAAACTTTTTTTATCAGTGAGGGCCTATGGGGAAGCAACCAGAAGCCAGCTTCCTCTGCCCTATGTTGAGCTGGGCTGGTGGAGTGGAGTAGAGGAATGATGAGGAAGGCCCTGGATTAAATCAGGAGGCCCTGTGCGTGGGCACAGTCATGCTCGTGCCTGTGCCTGCCAGGTGCAGCACACTCCACAGACCCTGCTCAGCATCTCCTTGCAGAACTTCTCATGCATGACATCACAAGCGAGCACCTGTCCCTCAATCCTGCCACCTTCTTATCCCCTGATACGACAGTCTTTCCACTCCCCCACCTACATTTTCTGCTAGTTTTTATTCAACCTGACTCTGAAGACAGGTTACCATAATTGTGATTTCTGTACATGGTTCTATTAATGTACTGAGATTTTTTCGTGCTGAAGTATCTTGTGCATGTCTTTTGCATCCTGTGCAATTCCCTAATTATAATAGAAAAACTTCATATTGGTCTTTCACTGCATTTTGTGGTATTTGGGTTCATCCTGTTTCAATATGATCTCCAGATTACTTCTCTTCCTGACTCCTCTTACTCTCTTTGGCCGCTTTGCCCAAACTGAACTCCTGAATTTTATATCTGTACACAGATATCTGGGTGGGTTTTTTTTGTGTGTATAATAAGGTTGTTAATGAAGGGCTTAGACGGGACTGGTCTGAAGAAAGATCTGTGAAGAACTGAAGTCTGTCAGCTTGTTCAGCTTGGAGAAGAGAAGGCTGAAGGGTGACCCTTCAAGGGAGGAGGGGAAGGTGCCGATCTCCTCTCTCTAGTGACCAGCGATAGGACATGAGTCAGTGGAGTGAAGGTGTGCCAGGGATAGTTTAGACTGGACAATAGAGAAGATTCTTCACCCACGGGGTGGTCAGTCAATGGAACAGGCTCCCCAGGGAAGTGGTTGTAACACCAGGCCTGACAGAGTTCAAGGAGTGTCTGGACAATGCTCGTAGTCATGTGGTTTAGTTCTGGAACATGCTGTGAGGAGCAGGGAGTAGGACTTGATGATTTTTATAGGTCCTTTCCAACTTGAGATACTCTGTGATTCTAAGAACTCAGTCACAGCCTGGGCATACAAAACAGGTCACATTGGCAGTATGGGCTAATCCCCTTCATTTCCAGTTTCTTCAGTACTGCTCTGTATCATGACCCTAAATTACTGATGTCCAGATGGGCTAGGTCCACCACATTTTACTGGGTCCAGAAAGCAATTATAATAATAAAGAAAAATATTGGATTAGTTGACTGAAATCTAATTCTACTTATACTGCACTGTATACCATTTTCAAGTTACCTTCACATCTTTGACTAGCTTGTTTCCTTCTTAATTTGGTCTAATTGCATGCTTTTGAAGTCAGACCAAAGGACTGCTGTCTTTCTGGCTCACCTTGTCACTGTGTTTGTTATTCTTCATTTGTAAACTACTTCATCTGACTTGTTGGATTTGTTTAATTTTTTCTTTTTTTGACCTGGACTTTCTGGTGCCATCTTTATAGTAACTGTGAGATGTACTTGTGCTTAAACTGGGAGGTCTACCTGTTGAACTTGGAGATCTGTTTTTCTCTTTTCTACACCATGGTCAAACTTTTTAGTACCCCTTTTACATACAATTTTGGCTGTCTGGTTTTGTCACTATCCCTCTATCCACTCTACACCTTCTTACTTATTCATTCAGAATGGCAATTCACCTCATGTGCCTTCTGTCTGCCTTTTAAATGCATGGAGGTTCGGTGCCTGCTTCGCGGTAGTCTCGGCTGTTTCATGTGCCACACAATAATATCGGGTTACATGCCGTGCTGTAGACTGGGATCAGAAGAAATGGCAAATGAGATGAGGGGAAGGCTTAAACATGTTCTCTTCAGGGCAGAAACAGCGCCAAAGGCAGAAGGAAGCAGTGGGTGGTTTGGACTCTGCTTCCCTTGGTTGCTGCGGCCCCTACCCTCCTGCCACAGGGCTCAGACTGCCTGAGGCCGACACTTACCTCCAGTGTAAAGTCTGCCAGTGTTTTTCGCCTGTATATCTCTGAGGTGGGGGTCCTGTGCGCCAGAAACTATGGCCTGAGTGTTCACCCTCTGTAGATGACACAAAAATTGCAAGCATATCCCAGAGAGCTCTTGAGACACTCCTTCCTGCCCCTTTCCTCTTTCAGATCCTCGAGGAACTCATCTTTGGGAATTTATTCGAGATATTCTTCTCAATCCTGAGAAAAATCCAGGATTAATCAAGTGGGAAGACCGGTCAGAAGGTGTCTTCAGATTTTTAAAATCTGAAGCTGTGGCTCAACTATGGGGAAAGAAGAAGAACAATAGCAGCATGACTTACGAGAAACTCAGCCGGGCTATGAGGTGAGCTGGAGTTGCTGAGGAAGATGGTGGCACATACATGGACCAGCTGGATGGAGAATTTGTTTGACTTTCAAAAATGATTTGTCAACAGCACCAGTTGCTTTCTTTGACAGTCTCTCATGCTAATTTTGAGCTTGTAGCATCATGTTCATCTTTGTCTTTTCTTCTCCTCCTGTTTCTGTATAATCTATTTATAACACAAATAATCGTTTATATACATATATATAAATTCTGTTTCCCTCCATCCAAACAACCAATGTAGGAAGGGAATATGGTTGCAGAAACCTGAAAGTTCACGTACTACTAAACTGAGAGTGTTTAAATGGCCCAGTAATGGCTGGAGACCTTGTTATTTCCAGCAAAGTTCAGAAATTAGACATACCCCACATCCATTGTCTTAAAATAGGTGTTAGGATTTTCTTTCCTCTTTGATTTAACATTTTGAGAATTTTTCCATAACCTCTGAAACTTCAAAAGGTATTTTTAAAGGGAAGCTGAGGTTTTTTTCTGGTCCGATTTTCAGGTCCTGGTTTGTCTGGAAGAAATTCCCCTGAAATCTCACAAGAGTGTGTGATAAATCTAGCAATATGCCTTGACCTGAAATATGGTGAAATTCGAACTCAGAAGTTAATTAATATAAAGTGAAAAGAAACCATTCATTTTTCCTTCTCTGTCATTCAATTATAATGATCTTAGGTATTATGTATCTCTCTCAATAAAAAATAAAGACTTTGTAGGCTAGCTGAGGGATTATCATGTTGGCAGTGGTCTTTTAGAACCATAGGTGAATTAATTTTTATATCTTTTTCTGCTTTTATTTTAACAGATACTATTATAAAAGAGAAATCCTGGAGCGCGTGGATGGTCGGAGATTAGTATATAAATTTGGAAAGAATGCCCGTGGTTGGAGAGAAAATGAGAATTAGATATATCAAGAAATAGCATTTAAAACACACGGATGTAAATATTCAAAGACTATTTTCTTATATTTATGTACCAAACTGGGGTGAAAAAACAATTCTACTTCTGTCGGGAAGAAAGAACATTATCATTATTGGTGTTAAAATTATTTTATTTGAAGTATGTCCTGTATGGGGAAAAAATGTACACAGTTTTCTGTGATATAAGTTAACATTATAGAATTATGATTATTTTCCCTTCTTGTGAAGTTTTACTCTTTTTTTTTTTTTTTAATCATACAGGCATAATGTGATTTATGAGTCATGCAAAGAAAGGGAAGGAGCTAAATTCTAGGGCATTTAGGGAGTATGATGATCCACTTTGGAAGGCAACTATAAGTGGAGGAAACACTAAAGCATCTCTGAGCCAAGTAGCCTTCTTCCATAGTCAGATGGTTTATAGCTTTCCTTGGCCAATACCACTTGTTCCTTCCCTCCTCTGATTACTGAGTGTTTTAATACTTTGCTGGCTTTCAGCTGCTTTTCTTGAACTAGACGGTGGGTTCTTCTTCAGCTGGCTTATCCCAGCCATGAGAACAGTGGCTCTGCAAGGTGGCTGTCAGCATTTATTTGAAGAACCCATACTACCTCCACCATCGTGACCTTCTTTTGTAGGCAGACATTTAGGACCAGACCTTACCTGGTTCTCCCTAGCCTCCAAAGAGCATTCAGCTCATCCCAGGAAAAAGGCTATTTGTTATTCGCTGATGTGTTTGGGGTGAACTGCTGGAAGAGACTCAATCTTGGGGACCAAAAGCTATTGAAGGAAGATTGTTTTCTGACTGGGCAAACTTATTAAAAGGTACTGGTTTCCCAGTAGGAATGTTAATCGTCCTCTCACCCTCTTGCACTTCTAATTAAAGCTTTCGAATCTGTGCCGTATGAAGAAGCGAGGAGGTGGGCAAGCAGAACATTTATTAATCCCATGGCATGAGGAAGCAGTCTCCCCAGTTACTTCAAGCTGTGTGGTCCTCCTGGAAGGTCAAGTCTCACTTGGACAGATACTTTAAAAAAAACTTTGAGAAATGCAAAGCTGAACTGTGTGTAAAATATTAGTTCCCTTTGCTTTCCTCGAGTCTAACTCTATACTGTACTTGTATTTGTCAGTTGTGCTTGGGATTCTTAGTTGGAGGATAAACCCTATCAAGATAAAGACACTGAGATTTTAGGGACATTCAGATCTGGCTCAGTATTTTGGGTTCACCTCTAGCAGTGCTACACAGACACTGAGCATTCATCGGCAGCTTTTCCTTTCTCCAAGTCACAAATGCTTTCTGCTAGCACTGAGCATATGCAGAACATAGGGAAATAAACACTAGAGGAGGCAGCACTTCACCAGGTCACTGAGTACATGAGATGTGGGAGTTGAGAAACAGGATTGTCTTGGTGATGTTAGCAGAGGTGAAACCAAGATCAATTTCAAATCACTTTTTCAGGCATGGGGAATTTGGAAAACAGTAACAGGGACTGGGAAGTCCAGGATTAAAAAAAAAGGAAAGAAAAAAAAATAAAATTAAGAATATTGAATCCATCCAATATCCATTTCCTCAGTCGTCCCCTGGGTTTGAATCCATATTAGCTTGAAATGCAGCAAGATACAGCTGGAGGTTGGGGGATATTCCGTTTTTGTTTGTCTTAAAAGGAAATAGAGATGAAACCAAGAGACAACAGAAGTATCAATATAAAGGGTATAAAATGTGCTTAGCAACAATTTGTAGGCAAACATGAGAGCCTAACTTGTTATCTACACATGTAGGGCATGTTAAACAATAACACCACCTCCTACACTGTGTATGCCAGAGCTGTCACCATCAATTACCCATACATGACAATTTTTACTTTTCATAACCTGGGTGGAGAGAGGTTCATCTTATTTACAAACCAAATAATAAGCCTGTGTACTTCAAAGCATTTTTTTCTCTCAGTCTATCTCTGGCTGTTTTTTTTTTTTTTTTTTTAACTGTCTGTTCTAGCCTTGCTTGCTTTTGCGCAACTCAGTAATTTCCTTTTTTAGCTTAATTTGCTACATTTCACTTCCTTTACCATCATTTAGTAGTTCATATAACAAGAATCAGGCCACCAAATGAGAAGAGCACTTTTACTTTGCTCCTAAGACCATTTCTTCCCCATACCTGATGGTTATTTGTAGCCCTTTGCTCCATGCTCTTCACGCCACCTCCACACCTTGGGCGAAAATCTGAGATCAGTGGTACTATCACAAATCAAAAATGCAGTTGTACCTAATCTCAGGTTAACATATATCTTATAGCAATGGACTGTTATACTTCATGAATTTGCTTTCTACTTGATCTCTCACAAAATTTCTTGGGAGATAAAATAAACTTGTGATCTATGCGTGTCACCACTTGGTTGCTGAGCAGCAGCTAAACCTGCCTTTAAAGGTTTTGAAAGATAGGACTGTACTTAGAAACATACTGTATAAATTGAGAGAGTGGTTTACATGGTGGTGCAGTATAAATGGTCTTCCACTGTCACATCTTTCAGCGCGTGGAAATCTTGCAAGTTTCTGTTTCCACCCTGCAGAACTTTGCAGAGTACTGAGTACTTGGCGTTTAGCATTACAATAGCACGAAGTTGGAATAGAAGCCAGCCAACATTTACTCTGTTTTACAAATATATTAACCTTTGCCTAAGACAAACACAAAGGACTGTTTAAAACTACAGTTCTTGCCAAGGACAGATGCAACCAGCCAAAGAGAGTCTTTTTACCAGACCTAAGAAAACGGAGAAAATGAAGAGATGAATTTTTATGTAAATTGCTATTTAAACAAAAAGCATTTCTGATTGCTCTTTTATTTTGTATTTCAGAGGCTGAGCAATCATATTTTTAGATGTATCCTTTAAGTTAGCAGCTGCTGAACTGGTAGCACCATGTGTATAGATTTTTATTGTACCATAATTTTTCATATGTATAAAGCTCTAGATAGGAAAGTATATTGTATTTATACAGTTACATGCAAATCACAATGTCAAAGGGTTGGCATGAGCACTCTCAATATTTTCTGCACAAAATTAGAGCAACCTGCTCTAAAAACTTCCTGAGAAACTGTATGTAGGCTGTTGAACTACATAGACATTAAAATGTTTAGTTACATTTTCGTCTTTCTTTCTGCAGCACATTGCATAATTCCTGCTTGCTTCTCACAGCATCGTCTTCAATGTCTACGTGTGGAAACAAATCCAAGTTAGATATTTCACTATTGCCATTGTAAATCTCAGCTTGGAGACAATGTATTCACAAAATGGTTCTAAAGACTGTTTCTATTTTTGTGAATATGATACAAATTCAAATAAAACACTCACAAAAGAAATTATTTGATTAATGTTTGTCTTCCTTTTTTTGTGTCTTATGATTGGAAATGACTAATGTGAATTCTTTCAGTACTGAAGAATATTTCAATATTGATGAAAGGACTGCTGTAACTAGAACAAAATCCAGTTGCTTTAATTTACTAATATGTTGAATAGCCGATCTATTGTGAAGATACTGGATTTCCAAACCTGTTTTATGTCTCACAGGCCTCACTGAATTAATGGATTATGTCAACACAGCTAGATTGCTTTTCTTGTTTGGCTGCTAAACTTAACAAAGGCCTTACTTCAGCACTGATTTAACTTCAAGGTATTTTGAAGTGTGTGCAAGGGCTAGGCTGATCAAGGATGCCATTACTCACACTGAGCATTTCCTCTACTGAATCAAAGCAGCTAAAACGATGAAATCCTGTCCTTCGTGTTATTTTTCCATCTAAAGTGTTTGCTACGAGAAGGGGACATCTCTCCCGATTTACTCTGCAGCTTGAGGTGAAAGAGGGAAAACGCCTATAATTAAGAGCAAGTCAAGGCAGACCCCTGTGGCATTTGCAGTCTGGGGGCTGTGGCTGTGCCAGGCAGGTGCGAGGGTGGCCTGCGAGGGGCCACCCTGCAGCCCCTGTGCTGCCCTGCTGGGTGTCCCCGGCTGGCAGCACGAGGTGGTGCAGAGCAACGAGTCTGACACAGAGAGCTGAGCCTGCTGCTGTGCCAGCATGTCTGGAGTTGGGCTGGAATCTCAACCAGGAGCTTCACTGCAACAGGACAAGTCACACCATCACGCTCTGTAATCTGCAAACGTGAAAGATTTTAAGCAAGGGAGTGATTCCCCTGCTTTTGAAATTATGCGTATGGATGTTTGGGGATGGTGGCTCTAGAAGATTTCCGTCTATATTGAATCAGCCTGTATTTCAACCTGGAATTTCAAAAGGGCTCCAGTATTATGTCCACATAAATAGGAGAATGGATTTGAATTTTGAACGCGGGTACAATCAGTGTCCTGAAAGGGTGGTCATAGTTTGAGAACTTGGGAGTCCCAAACTCAGTTTCAAAAGGAATTGGAAGTAGATTTCAGGCAAGTTCAGACTGAGGTTTAAATAAGCACACAGCTGGTTTTCCAGTAAGTGGTTGGGGCTTTTGTTTCAAGCAAGCTGAGGCCAATATTTGAGACAAATACAGATGGGAATATTGTTAGGAAACATGCAAATAAGCGCACACTTAATGAAAAAAACCCCAAACGAACAAAACAAAAAATAAAATCCAAGCACACCAAAACTCTTTTTTGGTTGTCACTTAAAATCGAGGAAAACTTCAGCTTTCAGTGCAGTGTAAGGCCACATGAAATAAAAATTCAAGGCAAAATTCATTTTGTAAATCCTATGTAAACTGAGAATAAGTAAGAGGAGTGCTGTAAACAGAGCCTACCTACATCTTAATGTGATACAAATTTGGGTGCATGTCTGCATCAAGGACAAGTGATAATTGCTTCAGGTAAGTGAAATCTAGTACTAGCAAGAAAAGAGGTGATTGAGAGTTGCCAATACTAATCGCTTCCAGTAAATGGGTTGATTACAATAATTTGAAGGATAGGTTATCTATCTGGATTTTCAGTATTTGCTCCCTTGCAGATGAAGCTTTGCATGATGCAGTCTAAGTCCTAAACTTTGTGCAAGCCAAGAATTTTCTCCAACAACCACCCTTTCCCTAGATATTTTTCCCCTTCAGTCACCTGAGTGTTAGAGAAAATAATAGGGAAAGAAACAAAGTAGGAGGAAGAGACTGAGTCGATGACCAGGTCTTAATGCACCAAGCACTTCTGTGCAGAAATACAAAGGTTGTATGTGCAAAAAAAATTTAATAACATCCAAGTCAGTCTATTTATAGTCTTTCCATCAGAGGTTGGTTGCAAAAATTAAACATAAATTAGTGTTTACAAGTTTAATTATGACTTTAAAAGAACAAGAAATTATAGCAGTATGCCTGTGTGTACTGCATCATCTTGTTTACCTAAAAAAATTTAATTATGAAAAATGACTGAAGCAGTATTTCTGCTGAAGAATTTCTCCCCTTGGTATTCAGTTTGGTGTGATACCCTCTTTGCTTTCATCTTGGTTCGAAATTCAAGAATAAGATTCAGTCTCAACATGGGGAATGAAGAAGGCGATGGATGATCTGTATTGTTGTAACAGGTATTTCAAAGCAAATAAGCAAACTGTAACTTCTTCTTTCTAAGTTTTTTGGTTCCTTATTTAGTATTTATACTGTCCCTGGGAACGAGGTGTGAAGTTGGGGATAAATACCAGTGTCAGTGACACATCTTGTGGATTTTGCAGAGGAGCCTCCCTGTCTCTCTCTAGGAGTGATGAAGAGACCTTCAGAGCCTGAAGATTGTGAAAGCCTCCTTCTTATACCTGAGTGTGTTGAGAGGCTGAACACAACACCTTAAAAACTGCTTTCTGAAGCTGCTGTCAGTGTCTTGAAAGTTTTTGACAATAATGCAACCTTCAGCATTGTGTGGCAAGGGGATTATTGTATTTCACAGCTCACAGAGAAGGCTGCATAATGGCTTCATAGCAACCAATGGGTGAGGAGAAGCGCTGTGTTTGAATCCACGCTGCAGCCTCTGAAGACTGCAGGACTCGCTCTGTACTGAGGTCTAGTGCCGCTGTACACCTTCATTTGCATTTCTCAGATGTACCGAGGCAGAGAGAGAGGCTGAAGATTTTTAAGAACACATCCCAAATGCTTCTGTGAGTGCTGCAGAAAGGTCAGAGGATTTCTGGCACTGTTGAAGTTCCTGGAGGTGATGCTGCCATGAGGATGCTAAGACACAGCTGCCTGCTGGAGATCTTGAAGTGGTCTGAGGGAGGGGACTGTACTGTTGTCAAGTCTTGCCAGTTTTGCTCTCTGTTTGCCAGCTTCCGTCTCCAATTTTTTCTCACATTGCCTTTTCCCAAGTGGTGTGGTTGTAACATCACTGGCTGTACCCATGGAAACTGCTCTTTCCCTGGAAGAGGCTGTAAAGTGTTTGTCTTCTGAGTCAGAGTTCATGGGCTAAGACCAAACCAGCCCTTTGGCTCTAGCTCACATCTTCATAGGCTAATAATTTGCCAAGGTGGGGAAATTTAAAAGTGCAACCCAAATCTGTAACCAGGGGCTCTCTTAGGGAGTCACTGAAGTGTGGAGAGGATGGAGGTTCACACCACACGTCTGATCTTGCCTGGCCTCCTGTGGACTGTGGTACTTCTCAACACAGTCATCCCATGAAGCCTGTGCCCAAACACTGACAGAAGGAGAAACAACATTCACCACCAAACACTCACAGACTGGAATTTTATGCTATCTAAGATCCCTGTATTTTCAAAGAAAGATTAAATAGACAGACAATTAATTAAAAAAAAAGGGGGGAGATCACCTTGAATTTCATCCTGCTCATAGCAGATAGAATCATAATGTCTCAGCTAATTAGCTTTGCCTGATGATGATCACTCATATTAGGAGTATATAAAATCTATGAGTTGTGATGTGAGGCATCCTGCAACTCTCAATGCATCCTTCTAGAATTCCCTCTGTACTCCTATATCTGTCTCTAAATCGTACCTCCTCTCCTGGGGAAAGGCTCACCAGAGCTTATCAGATTCAATTACTGCTGTTTCATATCAATGTTCTCATGTGAAACCAGAATACAAATAAGCCAAGACTACCTCCATACCCCCAAACAATTACAAATGCCGATGATTCACCAGTTATTCATGCCAAACCAATATTTTTCAGTATTTTATAGTTCACGAGTGAAACATTTCAGCATGTTCAGACTGAAATCACTGGCATGCCAGGAGGCATTTCGTGGAGAAGGGCACTCTGCATGAAGATGCATGGCATATCCAGCAGCTGTCATGCAATCACATTTGTCTTAAGGACACTTTTTACTTTTGCAGTAGGTTGGGAGGTGAAGGGATAGAAAAAGTTTTATTTACTTTCAAGAAAGTTTAGAGTTAGATGATAAAGCTAATCTAATCTTTTTCCTTTGCTCTGTGCAAGACAGACAAACTTTGCCCTCCTACTTCCCCAGACTTTTCTTTAAATGTAGTTTTTAAATCCACATACAATGAAAAGTTATGTGGTGGTGTTAAAGCATCTTTTTTTTTTTCCTCTGGTGTGTAGAAAGAATTTAATTCACTATGCATGGATAACCCATTTGTTTATACTCAGGTTAAGAACAAAGCCAGCTAATAAGCTTTGCTGTCACCTTAAATAAATGGTTTCACAAGATAATAACTCCGTACAGCTACGCCCAAGGGCCATCAGCATTTTTAAAGACTCTTTATGTTTCAGAAAATAAAGTCACACTGTAACAGCCAGCAACACTGTGGGAGAGCTATTAAAAACTGATATTTTGTTTGGATATCAAGTTTACGAGTTCCTGGGGACCTGTGGCCACAGAGGCTTTAAGGAGATCCCCCAACCCAAAAAGGGCGTACACCAGCAAGCCTTTCCTCAGCTTGGAGGAAGGCAAGCCTGGAAATTGAGCCTTATCACAAACATGTCTCACAGCTCAGCCACCATGTGAAACACCTTGAGCTTGATTGCATATAATAGTCATAGACTGTTCAAGCTGACTTGAAATCCGGCTGAAAGGGCAGCTCTGGTTCCCTTGTTTTATTTCTCTGTGCCTGTTTGTTGTCTAGTGTTTGTACCAGCACTGCCAGATCCGAAAGGTATTCTGAAATGAAAAAGGGTAAGTCTTTTTGTTAGAGCTCCACATCCTGAGGCCACGGGATCATCAGTCCTACCTCAAGGAGGAGTTGGAAACCTGCAGTCAGAGGAGCAGGAGAGGGAGATGGCTTCCTACCCCATTAGCAACCCTTTCAGATAGATTAGTGTAAGCCAATTTGTGAAACTTCAAGTGATCACCTGCTTCAGAGAGGAACAGGGAAAGTGTGTGTGGGGGGGAGAACCTAGGATGTGTATAAATATATGAATTAGCAATACCTTTCCTTTAATTTTGTATGTTAATGGGATCATTTTGTGTTTTGCTCTTGTGATGCTGTTTCTCTGGCCTTAAGAAGGTTTTTGTATGCTTAGCAAAGCACAAATCTCCAGGGACCGGTGAGATTGGGGCATGAAACTCTCTTAACACAAAATGTGGCAATCCAGGAGTATTGCAAGCTTCCTCTGCCAAACAACATGGCTGAGTTTTCTGGGGAGTCAGTAACACAGGGTGTTAGTTTGAGAAAGATTCCTCCCACTGGTGAGTGTCCTCACAGGATGGTGAGGAGGTCACATGAGTCATAAGGTTCTCTGAAACTCTGACATCCATGCTTGGGGAGTAAGGGAAAAAAGGGGATCAAAACTACTAATAAATGGGGTTGGGGGGGCTTGGTGTTTTTTATTTGTATCACCAAGATTAAAGAGATGTGTTATAAGTGGTGGAATATAATTTTAAACAAGAGGAACTGCAAAGATAAATTTTGGGAATAACTTCTTGACTGTGCAACTTGTCCTTCTGAAGGGCAGGTTGAGTAACTAGAGGTGCTTGGTCTGCAGAGCTGCTCCATGTTCACTGTGCTGCAGTGCACAATCAGAATTGGAAACTATTATAACTGTTATGACTGAAATTGCAGTGTGATGCATCAAGTCCTTTTGAACTCTGGATGCTGCGTTTGCCTATTAATATCTGAGAACAATTACCTCATCTCTCCTAAGGGAAGTGGTTGAGGCCCCATCACTGAGCACCAGTATGGCCTGATTTTCAGAGGCAGTGAGCAATCACCTATCCCGTGAAAAACCAAGATGGAAAATAAACTGCAGATAACAATCTGGTACCAGCAGAGGGATAGGATAGCTGGGACCTGTTATGTACTTTTTCCATTTCAAACTTTTGGGATTGGGCTATTTGCATTCACCTGATATGCTAGTAAATATAATTTTTTTAAAAAATACTCTGTAATCAACCCACACAGCTCAGTTCCTCTGCCAGTTCCCACACCTTCTTTCCTCAGCCCATTGAAAATGCTTGGTTGAAAAAAAAACTCTAAGAAACCACAAGTGGAGTGGATCATCACACCCCTGCCAAAGCTTGGTTGCAGACAATTAATTCCTTTTGGCTAGATTATTCCCAGGGCTTACACATCTGCCCAAAGGAGCGAAGCAGAAGAATGCATCTCCTACCTAATGCTGAGCAGCAACTACACATCTAGTTTCGGGTGTGGTGTCCAGGCCAGACATCTGTTCTGCACACGTGGGGATGGGCACAGAGGTGATGTGGAGACATGGCAGCGCTTCTCTGTCTCGGGTGATGGACAAGGGGAGATGGGAACTTCCCTGTCAGATGTTGCTTCTTCCTTCCCGGAAAAATTAGGAAAGAAAATAAGACTGAGTAAGCTTATGGATTTATTTGAAGCAACACAGCTACAAGTATCCTTTTATATCCTACTTAAGGAGCTTGAGGTACTAAGAGGTCCGTGGTCCAAATGTTTGGGTTGCAGAAGGTGAATCTCTTTATAGGCTGAGATACTGCAGTAACAGTGCCCATCCTCCTTTTCTTGCCATGTCCTGGTGAAAAAGCAGGTTCATGGACTGCAGTGGAAAGGGATAGCATTGAAAGAGTTCAAGTTTTACTATCTTTAGGTGTTCTTGAGTAGTTTGTTTTTTTCTCTACCAATTGCAATAAAGCATAAATCCTAACTATGGCTGGATCATTATCTGCATGTGAAAATGTACCCATGACCCATGTGTCACGCATGTGTTCATACATTAATGGGTTCCCAGAGAAATTGTCCTATACATGTAGTCTAAACTTGTCAATCACTCCAGCATGTGTCCTTTCATTTTCTCACTGGCAATGTCTGATTTTTTTTTCCTCAGCTATTGTTTTGAGATAATGGAGTTGGAGGCTTCATTCTTCTTTCCTTTAGTATAATTGCAGATGTGTTTTTCCTAAATTCTGCTTTTGATAAACAGGGTGGTGTGATTATATCTCTGTGGAGTGCTGTGTGCTTACTTTTTAGGGGAGTTTGTTGTGTTCACAGGAATATGAAAAGTGCTGCTTTGGTTTTGGTCACATGGAGGAATCTTATAGTGGATGGTGTCAACCATTTCAGTCAGAGACTCTTCAGCTCATCAGTGTGCCATGTTGTATTCAGACAAAAATCTTTCTCAGTGCTTCAGGTGATTGCAGCCGAAGTGCAAAGCTGGCTTATGACAAATGTGTATGTGGGAGAAGTAGCTGCAGCACCTATTCTCACTGAGTTATTTCTGGAGAGTGATATGTTTGAAATGACCATTTCTGCAAAGTGTTTTGCTTTATTATACAGCTTAATTTGCTGCACTAACATGGACAAAGCAACAGTTTACCACAGGGACCCAGTAAAATCCACAAATGAGACAGCTCAGGTAATGGTTTCTGGAGTTTTCTGCTCATAAACCTTTAACTTTACTTTAGGCCTATCAGTTTTATTTCACCATTTAGCCTAGGTACTGAGCATGGTATGGAAGTGGAAAATTGCTGCTAGTAGGTTTTCCTTGATGCATGTCTCAGGGGAAAAACAGGAAAGAAATACTAGGTTCTTAAATTATTTACTATGTTTTTTTGTGTTGGGTTGGTTTTATGCTTATTTTTTATCCAGAAGGCATGTTGCAAATGAGTAAAAGTAGCCATGGCTTATAACGTCTGAAATTTTAACATGCTATTTTTAAAAAAATATCTTGAACGATTTTAAAAAATACCTTACAATGTTAAAATTTTTTTTTTCAGTTTGGAATAGATTTCTTGTATTTTTCCTTTTATTTCTCTGTGTGTATCTGAATAGTGAGAGCCTTTTGAAACTTTCCCACTGGAAATTTGGTTGGAATTCGGATCAGCATATGCACACAAATGAACATCAGAAAAAAAAGAAATGAGACCTCAGAATGGAATGGTAAAAGAATATGAATTGAAAGTTTCCCATCAGCAGGTCTTTTCAAAATCTATTCAAAATGGTTTAGGAAGGCATTTGAGGCAATCTTTGAGTTTAATAGTGTGTTCAAAAAAGAAAAACAGAGCTATGGTAAACAGAAAAAATTAAATACAGAAACTGTACTGTAAAAGGGGATGGTGAGGAGAAGAGGTCCAAGTCAAATGTAGGTCAGAAAATGTAACTTCAGCTTCTCCAAAATTGCTACACGTACTCTGTTTGCAAACCACCTGTAAAGCCACAATGGATTTCCATGCACAATCCCAACCACTTTTTCACTGTGTTTGTATGACAGGCTGACATTTCTTTATAAGCAGGACAGAGAACATGCTAGGTTTACTGTGCTAGGCTTTTGACTGCTTCATAGACACTTTCATAAACAAAGTATGGAAACATGGTCCTAATGAAATTACTCTGAACTGTGCCCAAACTAGTTGCAAAATTGTACTCCAAGAGTGGCTATTAGTGATTCACTGTCAAACTAAGTTGAATTAAATGTGACTCCACTGTGATCTTTCATGGGCCAAGTACTATTCAGTATTTTCATTAATGACTTTGCTTATGAAAAAACAGAGTCAGTTTGCTGAGTTTGTAGGTCATGCCAGCTGGCCCTTTGAAA
Organism: Oreocharis arfaki; assembly: GCA_013398015.1. NCBI lineage: Eukaryota > Metazoa > Chordata > Aves > Passeriformes > Paramythiidae > Oreocharis > Oreocharis arfaki. Next base: position 680,314 of record VZRR01009431.1, read on the forward strand.
GAAAGGATGAAAATTCAAAACAACGATTATATACTACAGAAGTGATAAGTAAGTAAGTAAAAGGCCATTCCAGAAAAACAAAAGCAAGAGCAATGGCTCCGTATGTTGCACAAATATGAAAGTTGCACAAATATGAGACAGTAAATGACTTATTGGATAGTTGTTCTGTAGAAAGAAGGAATGCAGTGTTGCAGTGGATCACAGGCTATAAACGAGTTGGCAGTGCCATGCTGTTGTGAAAAAATAGACGGGAACATATAAATAGGTGTGACAGCTGTGAGATAAGAACACTGCCCTTCCATCCTACTCAGCAGAAAGTGGGACTAGCTTTAGATACAGTAAAATGTTCAGTGTACTTCTTTTAAAATTAAAAAAACCCAACAAAACAAACAAAACCTGTTGCCTGGTAGCGCAGCAAGAAGGACTGGAGAGCTAATAAAGATGTTTTATGACGAAAATTTAGAAAACTAAGGTTGTTTTACAGAAGGATGGTAGCAGTCTTCAAACATGTAATAAGTTGTGAGAAAAAAAGAAGAAAATTTTCCCCATTATTAATGAGATAAAATGAGAAATAACAAGCCAAAACTATAATGAATGAAATTTGGGTTACATGTATGCAAGAGATTTGTGATGATGTGGATAGGAATCCCAACAGCAGACATTTGTAAGAACAAGTTAGACCAACATCTTAGGGAATTATATAAGTGCAGATGATCTTTCTTTTGGATGAGGGATGAACTGGCATCATCTTCGATCTTTTCCAGCTTGGATTTTTATGACTCCGCAATATGTATTCATGAATCATGTAGGCATTGATGAAACAAAAATATCTGCATGGAAAAGACATTTATTCAAAATCTTCTGACCAAGCTACATGCATTGACAGTTCATAGAGTTGGCTTTCGTCAGGATTTCACTGTTGTATTTGGTTCACTGTTTTCTATATTTTGCAAGAAATGGTAGGCATTTCAGGACAGAAGAGTAGCATGTGGACAAAACTTAAATTCAAATATGTGCAAAATTCAAACTGGCTGCAGAGGGCAAGCGGGAGACCAGCTCACAATGATCTACTCTGAGTCACATTTGAGCCTCACCTTTCTAACCTGTTAGGTGATTGTTTACTGTGTACTGTTTCCCTGCAGGTGAGTGATAATGAAAGTTCAAATGTTAAAAGATATCGAGAGGTTGTTGTTCTCATTAGATTATGGGGAGCATTAACCTAGATTGGTCTGTAATGCTACACTGGCAGCGTCATATGCTGCAGATAACTGCCCTCCTATCTACAAAAAGACACAGCGAACAATTTCCTGTATGCATGTAACACAATTTCATAACCCATCCTGGTGCAGTATCCTAAAATGCCTTTCAATCCTGTCTTCAGAATCTTTTTGTCAGAAGCAGAAGTACAATAATCCTCACACCATTTACACATGCAAAAGAAAGCCAGTCTCTAGTTGGTGGTTTTGAGTTGCTTATGTACATGCATTGCTGTGTAGACTTGAGCTGAATCAACTTCCTCAATGACGTATGAATAGATCCTGAATGCAAATGCATCTGCCAGACACAAGCAGCTGCTGTGCACTGGGATTGTCTTTTCCTTTCGTTTAGGCTGTTGTGGAGTACTGAACTGCTTCACGAAGCACTCATTTATAGTGAAATGCTTTTGCTGAAAGTGTTGGAAAATAAAGTTTAATGGGTTTTGTTTGCTAGAAAAAAATTACATTCTTAACCTTAAAAGCTGAAAGGTAACATAGACATTTCTGGTTTGAAAGAAAAGTTCATCCCTCCAGTTAATCAGCCTGTTTAGTTGGTTTTCGTTTTGTGAAAATTAAAACTTTTAGCCAAACCCATTCTTCTTGTTGACCAGTGGTAGAGACCCAGTGAAAGGTGAATATGTGGAATCTGTTTCGAAATAAACAGAGCAAGTTAAGAGTTTGAACTGTATTTCTTTTTCTATCACATACCATGCATAGATCATCTCTTTTGCAACACTTTCATTCTCTGGTTTCATTCTCCAGTTTGTCTTCAGTTGAATTCTCAGCTAAAGAGTAAAGAAGCTGCTGAATCTTACCATTGAAGTTCCATGTCACTATCAACAAAGCAACAAGGAAAGGAGATCTAGCTATCCAAAATGCACCTGATAGAAACAAAATGCATTAGTGTCGATCTTCTAAGCTGAGTGATATTTGCTATGTAGGAAGGTAGTAACAAAAGGCTGGCTGCAGCCTCCTAAGATCAATTATCTGAGGATCGTCTGTAGTGAATGAACAGTTTTTGTGTTTGCATGTGGGTTTGGATGTGTAATTCCTGTGCTGGGAGAGTCAGCAGGCAAACGTTGCAGGTCAGCAGCACACTCTGCACGGCACTGCAGGAAGAATAAAAGTCCTATGCAAAGAAAGAGCAAGCCTATGCTGGCTGTGGTGTCAGATCAGATCAGTTTGTAGCAACAGATAAGTGCTAATGACTAATTTACTTAGTACTACTAAGTCAATTCTATTACCTAGAACAAGCCTCTCTCTACCTTGGCGCCTGGAGAATTCCAGTGCAAAATCAAGAGACAATAACCCGAGAGTTAACAAGATGGAAAAATCTTACTGTGCTTGCCAGACCACAGCAAAATGGATTTGGCAGTTGGTACTGTCCTCCTTGGGTACATGAAATTATGTTGGACTTGGATATACCAGGAAGCAAGGGCTGAGTCTCATGCTGCCGTCTTCTAAGGATAACTTGCTCTCTTCCTGATGCCTAATAGGAACTGGGATGTGCCTAATCAGACCAAACAAAAGATGTAGAGATTAAACTGCACCATTGGTATGCACTGGTGAGATGACTGGAGAAGATCTCTCACACACAACAGCTTCATTTCCATGCTTAAATGATTTACTTCTTTATTAAGTCCACTTGAATCAGCATTTCATTCCAGGAAATTAGACGTTTGTGAAAGAAGAGTTGGCATCTTGACCACAAGCTAAGCTATAGGTGCGGATTTAAATACACAAGCCTGCAGAGTTAGATATTACCAATGAAGGAAATAGAGCAGAAAAATAATTTGCATATGCCTACTCTTGGGGAAAGAAAAAGTTACAGAAATCCTAAAAGGTCAATGAAAAGTATTTAAAAGATAAAAGAAAGCAGAGCTATCACAAATATGAAATTTCCTAGAGAGCTGCTGTTTCACTTCATGGGTAGACTGTTGATTTCAGCAATGTAGGAAAGGTAGCAGAATTATCTGCTTATAATTATGATACTCACAGATTTAAGACTCTCTGAATGTTTCCATCATTCTGGGAAAAAAAAAAATCTATAGTTTGTGAATAACTCTGTCCTCCCCTGCTCGAGACCAGAAGCAGTCATGATATTTTGGCATGAAATATTTTATTTCCAGAAACTGCTAAGGTAAAATTTTGCTCATGATTACTCTGTTAATTTCATTGTCATTTTAAAATCAGCTCTTGCCTCATGCCTTCTCAAATGCAGAATACAGGAGGAGGGCTGGAGAGGTGGTGCTGGAGATGGCAGCCCTGTTAGGCATCAACTTTGTGCACCAGGCGTGTTGGTACTGCACGGATGCCATCCAGCAAGAGGTTTTAGTCATTCTTAACATCAGTTGTGAATGGGAGTTGAAGGAATGCTGCAGATGAAAGATTCCATATCCCAATTACTCACTGCTCAGTTATCCAACACTCCCAAGGTTTTAAACTTCTAATGAAAGCACACTTTGATCTTGATTCTCTGGAAAGAAGGCAATTTGTTAAGCGTGGATCAATAGGATTGCCTCTTGCCATACCAAATACTTCAGCTGTGTTTTGAGAGCTTTGTAAATTCACTGTGGCACAGAAGCTGGGAACTTCTCCCACTTAGAGTTTTCTCTAGCATTTACAGAATGTAGGATGTGATTTAACTTTTCAGTCTGGATTTCAGTTGAATTTGTCAGTGAAATGAAGATGTCAGGAGAAATAAAGATTAAGAGGCAGTCCAAGTTGGTTATGGGAGAAATCTTCACAAACAGCTATTTGCATTCATATGAAGTACCTTAGATTAATATTTATTTAATTATTAACTGATAACAGATTTACTTTGTTGTTTTAAAGTGAAGTTGTAGAGGCACATGGAGAATCAGTCATCACAACCGATGGAGAAACATTAAACCGTTCCCAGAAGCTGACAGGAAGGGGCACACAGAGATGCCAGGCAATGCACTTTGATACTTGAACTTAAAGCAAAAAACATCCCAAAAGGAGACTTGTTGGTAATTGAGCACCTCACAACCATCACCACAGAACCCAACACATAAGTGAGCCTGGCATAGGGAAGAAGAGCATATTTTTCTGAGGGCAGATCTGCACGTTGGCACGGGGGAGAACAGGGGCTGTCCCAGGCCACACAGGCAGCACCAGGATGAGGACATTCCTGTGGTTTGTTTCTGTTAATCTGATACATTTCTGTTCATCATATAGAAGAATATAGTCTAAACAAAAACCTGGCAAATGGGTGAAATTTTTGAGGTAGTTGAAGCAGTGGAAGAATTTTATAAATAAACATAGGTGATCAAGCATTTGAGAGGTTTTCCCAAGAAAATACCAACAAACCACGGCTTTTTAAAGGTTTGGAGGAAAGACTTCTGAAAGCAAGTGAAGGTCACTGGGGAGTGGCCCAGGAGTAACACGAGTACCTCTGTGGCCTTTCCAATGCCTCTGAACAATATCCCAGCAGCAAGTGGAAGATCCCTCCACCTGGTGGAGATTGGGCACTTGCTGGTAACATGGCAGAGTCCCTATAGATCACAAAAGCTTGTCCCTCTCCCCCAGGGCTTGCTCAGCAATGCTGTGGTTGCTTTGAATCAGGTAGCCAAAAGTAGCTGCATTTTTTTCCTGCAGTGACTTTGTTTCCCTTGGTTTACAGGCTGTAGTCATGCATGTTCCCAGAGGAGACAGGGCACAGCTTTGGGCAGAAGGCATAGCTGATGGCTTTCTTTCTCAGTCCCTTGTGTTCTGACCCTGCATTTCCTTCCATGTGAGCTGCAAAATGCTTGTCTTCTCTGTTGGTGGCTGGTGGCATAACCCAATGGTTACCTTGAAGTGTGGGTGCTAAGCCAAGTGCACGGGAGGCAAACCTTTGCGTCCTACTAAGTGCTCGTCTAGTTTCTGTGTATAAAAAAGGTAATTTTCTTTACATCTGACGTTTTATTGTCTATGTTACATGTAATGATTCTAGAGCAAACTTGGTGAAGTTGCAAAAGGAGTCAGTTTATCTGATTGTATTTGCTTTCCTTCACTGTTCTTAAAAAAATAATTAGATGTGATTAGTAATATTTGCTGTAGCCTGGCAATACATATAGCAGCAACAGATGAGATTCAATCTCAGGTGAAACCGTCATCCCTAGCTAATGTGTGTGGGAGAGGCATGCAGACAAGATTTTCAGCCCATTTGTTCAGTTATGTAATGGCCTTTTAAACATTTTCCATTTATGGTCCCTATTTAGTTTACTCTAAGTCACAACGGCTTCATGTCAGTCCAAGCCATAACACACACCAGACAGCCCAGCCATAAATCAGAGCAGCCTATGGTCTCTGTGCATTTCTTCTTTAATGAAAAACCAGAATGTTCATCCCCTGCCCTTTAAAATTAGACTTGAGAAAATAATTCGTTTTGGTTGCTGCATAGAACAAACTTGTTCAGGGAGACTAGATCTTTGCCCGTAACAAATGAAATAAGAGTTTAGAAACTCTTCCTTTTAAAAACATTTGAAGTTACCTTTTGTGTTATCTGGCTTCAATCATGACTGAAAGAGAAAAACATGGTGGGGAAAACCAGTCCTGCAGTATAACTTTCAAACTCTTCAAAGTCAGGAGCACTGACAGGCTCTTTTTGCAGTATTTCCATACATCTCATTAAATGAGGTTTGGATTGGTGTCTAAATTAGGATATTTACTGGACTAAGAAAACCCCTGGCTCTACTGTAAACTAGTCATAACATGAGTTTCAGCAACGTTTGCTTCTTCAATTATCTTCACTTTAGCACTTTACTTTCTTTACTTTTTCAACCACCACATACCTAACACTGAGCATGTATCTGTTTTTTATTAAACGTGTCAGTGGTGAGTTATTTGGGCTTCAGTGCTGGGCATCAATGCTTTCCCTTCCGTCTCTCCTCTCTCTGGCCCCTCACCATAGGCATGAGCCAGAATGCAAACCATGATGTTGGGGCTCTAGGGAGTGCAACCCAAACACTGTGATGTCCACCAAAGGGATGCTGTAGCCCAGCATGGACTGTACTGGGTTATGCACTGTAGTTAGGCCCTATGCATCTCATACATCTTCCCCAAAAATGAGCAGAAAAATGAGTGAGGAACATGGTGATGACAGTAAGAGCTGTGTCCTTAAGAAAATCATTGCTATGTGCTGGGGCTTCCCCCATGTCAGAGCCAGCAAGTTCAGCTCAGGTGTGACTCAGGACAGGGTGCAGTGTTGAGGTGCCCTGGGTCATCCTGAGCAACCAGGCTGGGTGCAGGCTTTTATGGAAGCAGGCTGGCCACAAAATTAGCACGGCTGCTGTGCTGAACTGCCTGTGCACAGTGCGCAGTGCAGCAGAAATCCATCCCCCGTGGTTTTTCACCTGCTGCCCAGGGCTGTTGTAACTCCTTAATTAGCAGGGTTCGTCTCTTACATCGTTAGGTGGATCTCTGCTTTAAGGTTGGTGTTTTTTCTGGTGTTTGGACTGGCTTGCACAATTTTGCATGGTGCTTCTTGTCACCCTGGCTGACAAACTGAAACATCTGATCAGATCTTTGGCCTCTGTACTGGGCAATGAAAGGCACGTGGACAATTATGCACCTATCTTGTCGAGGTAGACAACCCACGTGATAAAAGAGTGTGCCAGGTGGGTATGCAGATGCACCCAAGGTAGCTTCCATTTAGTGTGCTCAGATACTGGTGGCACTTGAACTGTGTGTGTGTGGCCAACAGCCAAACCTTGCCGGGAAATGGGATAAACCCCCTGGCAATTAGCCCATGTAGCACTCTGTGCAGCCACAGCTAGGCCTGCACGCTCTGGGTGAAAGCAGCTGGGGTCTGCCCCCACTGTGCTGCCTCCTGGGTGCCCTCGGGATGCACCCCCAATGTCCTGGGTGCTCCTGCTGCTGACAGCCAGTGCAGGAAGGAGAGGGATGGCTGTGCTGCGGCACTGCTGAGCCACCCCGATTCAACACGGATGGCCAGGGCTCAGCCCGCCCCTCTCCTGCTCTCCGGCTTCTCACTGCTGTTCACCCCACATTCGTTTTTAACATATTTCTTTCTCGTTACAAGGGACACATTTAACCACAGTAGGGCACAGGACAGACGTTAAGGCTCTGCCAGCTCACTGATTAACTGTGCGGGTGCCTCCGTTTTAGCTGCAGGCAGAGATGAGGATAGAGGTCAGTTCCTTGCTGAAGGTCTCCAGAGAGGTGCTCCCAAGAAACCAAAATGCTGCCTGGTCTGTCTGCTTGCAGGAGAGCAAGTCCTTTCCATGGCATTTCTGAGGGACGTGAGCTCTGGTGGAAAAATACAGATCTTTGAATTCCAAACTCCCAACGTTTCAGCCTAAGAGGCTGGTCACCCTGTCAGTTGGGTTAAGAGCGTGCTGCAGAGGGAGAGTGGAACTGCTGTGCCTATTTCTGTGTTAATGAAGACAGACTGTACCCTATATTTCTTCGCTGTATTGACTTTATCAGATTGAAGTCTGATGGGTCTGGTATATTTGTGAGAGCCTTGTGTGCATTGTTCTGCTGTTTGGTTTTGATAAAACGTGGTATTGTACTTGATGTTCTTTAGCTACGTCAAACCTTGCTTCATGGCTAATGCATGGCATTAGTCCATACCACAAGTTGTGCAATGCTTTACAGCAAAAATATTGATGCTTCTTGGGGATTAAGAGTGTTATTTCAGTGTAAATTCAATTGAAGAAGGAAAGATAGAATTGAGGGAAGAAAAATTTCACCACGGAATTAAATTTGGCAAGTTGTTTGAAAGAAAAATCCCCTCTTTCTTTACCCATTCAAGCATTATGCATTAATCTGTTTCTAAAAGCAGGTTGGTTTTTTTTTTAAGATTTTTTGGTTTTAATTTCAAGCTGAAGCAAAAGAGTGATGATAAAAGCAAAAAGTTTAATCTGGAGCCCTTCAGAAAACACATCCAACTCAGGCTGGGGGAGAGAATGATGAAAAATTTTACAGGAGCTGGTCTCTTTCCTAGTGGATATTTCCAGTAAAGTCTCAAGAACTGGGACAGTTTGAGCCAGCAATGTTTCTTGTATTTGACCAAATTCCTATAATTCTGCTGAAAAGAATGAGGTGTCAGACGAGGTGGATTTGGTCCATTCTGCACAGAGCTACCACCTGGACACAATCACTCTGGGAAGCTCTGATGGGAACTAACTGCGCTTGGCCTCTGTGGTTATACCTGAGCTGCTAAATTGAACAGTGAAGAAACACTCCTTGCTTTATTGTTTATGCCATTACACTTTCACAACATCCCTGGCACCCTTTTCCAGCAGTTCCCAGCATGTTTTAGGAAGGGCTGCTCCCCACTAGAAGTCTGCATGGAGAAAGGGAGTCCAGTGGCCCTGGGGACTGCAGGATTTAGTTTGCCTGCAGGGACATAGTGGAAGGATCTGCAAACTGATTGGGCTTTGCAATCCTAGGGAAGCAGGGGTGACAAAACCATCTGGCCCTTTGGCACTGCAGGCTGAAGGCTGGCTGTTTAGCTGAGCCCTTGATGAGCTTTCAGCACTGTGAGTTTTGCCTTTTTGATGAGAATTTGAGGTTCTTCTCTCCTGCCAAGTGGATATCTCCTTGTCCTAGCAGTGCTGAATTTATTCGGCTCCTTCTTTTTCCCAGCCAAGGAGGCCTCCACGCTCTGGAGGGCAAGGACCAGTGTGGATTAAGTGATCTTGCTTAGAGGAGAAATGCCACCTCCATTTCTTCAGGTAGCAGCAAGATAGTTCTCTCACATCCACCCTTTGGACTCTGATTCATGAGCTCTACCCATTCATGCTGGGCTGATGAAAGAGATTAGCAGCCTGATGGGCTGCCACACCTGTCTGTCTGTTATTGCCCTGCAACAGGGGCAGTGAAAAGGCAGAGTGTCAGCTTCGTAAGCTCTGCAGGTCATATGCTGATAAAGACAAACAAGCTGCTTTTTTGCTTTTGTGTTATGCTGCCTTAAAACAACATGTGGCAGTGACACATGACCCCTCAGATAAATAAATAAAATTTGAAATTTCATTTCTAGCATCAATTCTTTGAGACTTGATCTGCCTTTTTTTTTTTTCCAAGAAGCCCAGTCTCTGCTAAGACTAGCAGACTGTTATTATCACTGCTACTATTAACCATGAGAATAATAACAGCAGTGAGTACCTACATGAACCAGATAATGAGTTTATTAGATGCCATGAACACTTTTTATCGTGCAATGAAAGTGTTTGTGCCATGTAGCGTAGATGCCTTGACTCCAAGTAAAACCCAGACCACTGGCACTCTTCCCACGCATTTCTGACTATCCACATAGTAATTTTGGGGTCAGTGTCGCAAGGTCAGAGCCAGGCTGTTTGAATCCAGAAGGTCAGAGAAGGATGTTCCACACTTATGTGATGATTTATTCCAGCAAGATCACTCTATCTTGCTCCTAACCCAGCACTCATACATATTACAGGGATCTCTACCCACCGAAGTTTGCATGTGGTGTTTTTGCATATGAAATTCCCGAGTCCTCAGGTCATCATTTGCATTGTGTATCTTCCTCTCTTGGGCTGACAATGTTGCAGTATAAAAACACTGAGGCTAATTGTTCTACTATTACAAAGATCTCTTGAAACAAAGCAGGTTTGGAGGATGATGAGGAGCAGGTGCTCAGAACACGGGAAGTTCTGTTGTCCAGGGACAGGTACCACATGAAACCACAGATACTGTCCTTGGTATTGGCTACGTTTGTCTCTACATGTTTCAAACCTTCACAAAAAGAGAGGCAGCCTAGACAACCTCCACGAGTATCTTCCACATCTAATCCTATAAGCATAACATTAATTTAGGTTTTGCATAACTACACATGTTTTTCTGGAAGTAGACCTGCCTTTATTTTATTTACACTGTGTTACAGCTGTTAGTAAATTCAAGGACATAGATTCAAAACTGCATTTAATTTCTGTGGATAAGTCATCTTGAACAGATAAAGGAAGGAAATCCTGCAAAGTCCAGTAAAAATGTTTTGAAGTCATACATAAATACTTTTTTTTTTTTTTTGGTAGGATGTTGTAATTCATCCTTATGATTCTTAAAGAGGGATATTGCTGTGTAGGGGTTTTAAATTTTTTACAGAAAGGTTAGACATTAAATTCCACAAAATTTCCATGAGGAAAATGAGAATATATGCCACTATATGGATATTGATTCTCAGGCTGTAGTAAGAGAAACAAGACTTTAGCCAGTGAAAGGAGAGAAAGCTGAATATCACATTGCAGATTCCTTGCAAAATCTGTCCTTTTCTTTTAGCTGCAACAATTAATTGGTGACAAAGAAAAGCAAGTAAGGCTGCAGTGGAGTCGGATATAGCAGCTACCTTGTAAAGGGCCACTCCATTTTAAAAAGTAATTTTCATATTCATATGACATTAAGTATTTTTTTAGTATAAGCTTTGTTTTATTCCTGGAAACTTTGTAGTTGTAATCAAAATAGAACAAATCTAGGAATGTTAGAAATATTACTGTAAACTATTAATGAAGTACCGAAGCAAAAAATGAGATGGAAAACAAATGTAGAAATCAATATGAAGAGACTTTAGGGTTAGGGTTTTGGGTGGTTTCTTTGGGTTTTCTTGGTGCTTATTTAAAATATCTTATTTTTCTTCTTCAATACAAGTAGCATAGGATGAAGGAAAACCTGACTAAAACGCAGTAATCCCAAAAGTGATCCTGAAGAAGCTGTGCCATGATTTTACCCTGAAAGAAAAAGTGGACTATCCATGTTTAAGCTAGCCTGTGAAATTTACTGCTTGCTTCAGGTGGACATTCCAGAAAAATCTCTTCCACATAATACCTGAACAGTTCAACTGCGAACGCACTGGCAGCTGTAGCAGTATCCAATTACAGCATTCAATAGTCAAGCAACGTTATTTTATAGCAAATACCTTTGATAGCAATTTCCTGGTGTTTGTTCTATGTTTAATTCAGAACAGTCTTATAATAAACCATGCTTACAATGGCATGACTTCTTATAATATATATTTATATACTGTACCTCATCAGTAAAAAAAAAATCCCAAGAAACCAAGAGAAATAGTCATGCTTAGCAGCAGAAAGTGCAGGGAAAATTAAAAAAAAAATTAACAAAAAGCCCAGATGACATGTAAACGAGCACTTATCTCTCATCCTGCTGTGATGCCCAGATGAATAAACAAGAATTAGCGTAAGCTGTTTTTTGTTAACAGATCATTCTGTAGAATTAGATACATTTGGTTCATTATGAACTTCTGAGCTGTAATTAGGGATTTTCTTGGTGCTGTGCAATGAGCTGGTAATTCACAGTGTTGTAGTGGCTCTCACATTAACCCCCCATGTACACGTGCACTCAGTATTAGTAGCTAACTAATGAAGTAAATGAGCTGAAATTACTGCATGTGAAGAGTTAATGAAGAGTTTTTAATACACTTTATGATCGTAATTTAGTGTAGTACACAACTACATACCTGGGAAGAGTAGAGCTTTCAGCCTGATCAGAGGATAATATGGTGGATCATTTCTCTTTTATAAAGGCCTGCTGATTCAGCATTCCTTCGTTGATAGAGTTGATCTCCATAAAAATACATGGTAAGAAATAGGTAGAAATAATAACTAATTGCATAATGCTTTTGGAATATGCATTTGCCTTGCGTATATTGGTGCCTACCAGCTAACTGCCAGCTAGGAAATGAGATGTGTGTATACATATGTGCCTTACGTGAATGGGTGTATGGGTGAATGGGTTATTCATATTTTTCAGAAATTTTATAGACAGAAATTAAAATATTTATACTAGTTTTAGGAGTGGCATGAAGTTAGGCTTCTTAATAAATAGCTTGTTTTCTTTCTAGAGATTATGAATCACATTTTATGTTTCTTAACTACCTAGGAGTAGTTCATGAATAATCAGTCATGCAAAGCTGTCACACTTGGTTAAATAGCTCAGTCCTGTTTTTACTGCTTCAGTCCTTTATATCTTTAATTACCTTTATTTAGCTGATATGAATCACCCTAGAACACATACTCTCCTAGGCAGCCATATTTCTGCATGTATTCTGCAAAGCCTTGATTGCACTTCTGGCTGAAGTGCAAAATACAGCAATGTATCTCTTTTTCTTTGGCATGGTTATGGAAATATTTTCCATAGTTCTTAATCCTTTTATCTACAGAGAACTCGTTCTTCCCCCCTCCACCTTCCTCGCTTCACCCCCTGCCCCCCTTTCTTAGACATATTTCACTGCACTGGTATTCTTGCTCAGTTGCCTTCCCATACAGCTATACACGTTTTTGTTTTATACAAAATCCCTTGTGAGAACATTTTTTCCAGCAAACCTCCTGTTTGCTCCTGGAACAAACTCCCCTGGATATGCAGCCCAAAATGCCTTCATGATTCCTCTGTTTGCAATCGACTCTGCACTCCTCTGTGCCTAAAGAATGTTGACTCCAGAACCACCCCACACAGCTGGTCTCTAGCTGACAGCCTGAAACTCTGTATTTAAGACAGTAATTCACACAGAAGGGGCTTGATAACTTCAAACATAAACATTACTGTCATAATAAATGCCTGGAAAAGCTGCTTGGCAGCCTAACCTACTCCACTGCTCGAGTACTTCTAATGAAAAAGTGATGATGGGTTAAAGTCATGGTGACTAGAAAAGCCAGTTGATGACTGCCAAAAACACTCTCAGGCTAATGTGAATGTCACTTTCCATTTATTTTTTCATAATCCTGCTGTTACAGTGGACAGACAGATTTGTTATAATGGCTAGTGTCTGCAGATTAAATGTGATGAATTCTCCAAAATGAAAGGACTTAATCTTCATGCAAAAAGTTAATTAGGCTCTAAAAATTGTCTTGCAAATCTCCAAAGCAAAGACAGACAAAAAAACCCCAAAGAAGATAAACTAGCTGGATTATTTCAGGATAATTTACTTAGATCTATTACTTCAAATTCTCTCCTCTTTTTTGAATACGTTTTAACTTCTGTTCAAGGACTGCAGCTGATTATGTATACATGAATATAAACGAATGACTCTTCCCTGCTCATTGCAAGGGGTTGGACTAGATGATATTTAAAGGTCCAAACCATTCATTGATTCTCTTACTGTAGCTGAGAAGATGAGTCCAGTATTGCTGATTTTTTAACAGGCTTGTGACCAAGGACATGATATTTCTGTGTTTTCAACTAAGTAATGTGAGGGTTTAGAGAAGCTTTCTCTCTCTCTTTTTCTCTGTCCCCTCAAGCTTTTATCTTGTTTTCAAAATTTTCCCTTGAAACTTCCAGCTCATGAGTAATAGGGCAACATCTATAAAAACAACACTTACTGTGAAAATACCTGCTCAGAGAGAGATGCATAATATCAAACACATCAACAAGTCATTAGCACCCTAACCTTCTGATGCATCGTCTGACATCAGCGATGCCTGCAATCAGACTGGCAGAGGCTGCTGTTCTGGCTGGTCTTGCTTTTTCAAATTCCTCTTTGCATATTCACTGCCAACTGCACAAAACTGATACGCCTTTTTGATGAAACAAAGGAAATATTATTGGACAAACTGCTGATAACAATATGTTGTTATTTGCATATCTAAATGCTGGCTTGTGAGTAAGCGCCATATGCCTGGGAATGGGTGGGTTTCTGTTAGAATGACTGAGGCTGTACCTCTGCTTTAGCCAATCATAATCACCAAGTGTCCTCCCATTGTCTGTACACAGAGAGGTAGGAGCCACTCTTTCCAGCCCACAGAAACCCTTGCCTTTCAGTACATACAGAAACAACAGCAACTTTTTACTCTAATGCGATTTTTTTCTTGATGGTCCACGAAAAGATTGGTAATTTTCATCCCAGAAAGTTACATGAAATATTCACAGAGGTATTTAACCAAATCTGAAGTTTCTGATTTCCAAAACTGTGACCCCCACTTGAGTGCAGTTTATTAATTTTTCTAACACATATGTGTTATTTTTTCCAAGCCTTAGACAATGAGCACATTTGTGCCTCAATCTGAATGTTTTACCTCTTTAACTGGGATGCAGTTCCAATGGTTTCCCATTCTTTTTCTCCCTACCTGCCTACTTACCTTACTTGCCTTCTACAGTACTGCTCCTCCACAATTTTAGTGATAGACATCAATGTCTCCTCCAGTTCCTCTTGTACTTCCAACATTTGATCTATTTTGGTAAACGAGTTGATAAAGCTGCTCTCTTGCACACTATGCCTGGTACACCTGGCACGGCTCACAGTGCAGGGCAGGGGTTTGATTCACCTACTCCCTGTTTACTCCCTCCAAACTGAATTATGCACTTGGGAGTCAGCATGGATAGAACAGCTCCACGTACCCACCCTTTGAAGGGAAAATCCCAGGTGAAAATAAAAATGCAACAAACTCTTTATGACCTATGGATCTGTTTCTTGTATAACAGGTGTTTCCAACACTGGAAATTCAGGTGCTTTTTGCACTGCTCCAGGCTTTGGAGGTGCTCCAAAGCTGCTCTTGGAAGACCCTGGTGAAACAGGTGTATTTTGCATGTCATAAGACAATGTGCCACTAGTCCACAGTCTCTCCGAACACTAGTTCAGTTCCCTGCAGGACTCCCTCTTCCTGAAAAAATTGATCTTCCTTCCAAGTCGTTTAACGGATGAAGACCTTTCTCAAGACATTACAGCTTTCCACCCCCATAAGAGATTAATTTGGAAAATGCCAGCAGTGAGGTCTCACACTGACAAAAACTCTTCTGCCCTGCATTAAGCTGAGCAGCAAGTGCTCCCTGTGCCATCCCTGTGCACAGACAGGGGAACACGAGTCTTGTGGCCCTGTCATACCCACACCACACTTGAGTTGTGGGACTGGGACATGGGAATGATAAGCAGGGGCAACATGTACCTGGGTTTCACCCTGGTGTGAATTTCTATGTGTGTAGCACGGTCTGTAGTAAGTTTCAAGGGATCAAAATCTCCCTGACTCCCAGGTTGTATGGGCATTCTTTACCTCCAGGAAAGCTATCCAAATAGTGATGTTATTAAAGATTCTGGAATAGTGGGGTTGTGCTCATGCTTAAAAATTCAAAGATGTGGAGATGATACCCCCTGGGACTTTTTAGGAAGAACAGGAAGCAAGAGAGAAAAGGAAAAATAGAGAATGGAGCCAGTGGACCCTCTGTCCTGTGTTTGTAGTTCATGCAACACCCAGATCTTTCAACTTTTGCGTTCAGTGTAAGAGCCCTTGTGTAAAAATGGGATCTGGGTTGTGCTAGGAGTGCTGCACAGTAGGCACATATATGATGAACCTGTGGGAGATGATTCCTCCCCTGGGTCTAACAAAGCTACTCATCTTCTCATGTCACATTCAGCACTTTGTCTTTCCAAATGGTCAGGGCAGTTTGGAAAAGTTGGTAAGCGAGTGCTTTTACAAATTATCCCGCAAAGAAATGAAGGCAGTTGGTGGACAGCTCTGTTTAGTAGTGCCTTTTAAAAGAATTCTCCTCTCTGCTGCAGTCCCTGCAGGACTCCCTCTGCTAGAGCTGTGGGAACAACCGGAATCTGAGTTTTCAGAGGTCTGCAATAGGCACTCCTACAGAGACCAGCGCAGCTTCTCGAGAGTATATCAGCTCTGACCTGGTCTGCAGGCAGGATTGGGTAGGTGACGATGCCCTCTAGTGACTGCCTAAAAGGAAAATGGGATGGAGCAAATAATGAGAGAATGTTTTTGAGCTAGTAAAAGACCTATGCTGATAAAGTCTCTATTTTTCTGTCTGACTGAATGCAATTATTGTATTTATTGCCAGCAGCATGTTAAATTGTTCCAACATAACGATACCTTTGTGAAATATTGGGCTTGGTACAGTTTAACTCTTAACCTTTTTTGTTAAGGAATTCTGCTCTACTCCAGTAGAGTTTGCATAAAAGAAAATACACAGCTACATTATTCCTCTTTAAATATGGAGAGAACTTTTTATAATACAAGGTCTATGTTTTCATACTAACCTTCTTAGTCATACTATGTCTGTTTTCTTGCCATGGGAAATTCAGGTTAAAAAGTATAATAACTGGATTTATTCTCTCCACTCACCTAGTGGACCTTACTTAACTTTTTGGGATGTCTCCACAATTTCCTTATTTTTTTCCAGCTGAGTAAAATGGAATTTGAATCAGATATTTTGTAAGAACAATTTTAGTCATGTGGGCAGTGCTTTCTGAATGCAGATGAATCCCTTGTAAGGAGTGTAAGAACAGTGGATGTAAGAGGTTGACAACCACCTCGTTTGCATTTAAAGTACTCTGATCCACTCACCCCCTTTGGTACGCCCTCGGTTTTCCATGAACTGATCCATTCTCTTGTTTGCTCACACGCTCTCGTGTCTGTGCAGCTTTTCTTGTTTCTCTTGTAACAGAACTTCACAAAAGATCCTTTTCTGTGAGATCTATCACACATACACATACTACTTAACTTTAATTCTTGAATTACAATCAGGGTTTGGCTGTATCACTTCTCTTTGAAAGAGACCTCTTTTGTGTGAGTGTGTATCTGTATCTCCTCTTATTATTGAAAATATGTCCATGCTAAATGAAAACCTCCAAATCATGTCACATCCCAAAACTCTAGTAGTTTTCCTCGTTGTTTCACCATGGTTGTTCATGGCTTTGTTTAGCCTCAGTCTGAGGTGAAGGAGTAGGAGACTGAGGAGGGGAAAATACATCCTCTTTGTGCTTGGCAAAGGAGCCACCATCCTGCCTCTTCAGTGCCTCTTATTTGTTCCCAGAATGCATGAATGTGGCCAAACATTTAACAAGCAAATATTGTACCTTTACCAAATCTGCATCCTCCTTGTTTGCTTCCCCCCTTGTATCTTCAAATACTCATCCTGCAAGATCTCCAGGCGAGAGCTGTCTTCCTGGTCCGTGGATTCTCCACAGCCCAGCAAGGCCCTCAGCCCTCACTGTCACCTCTAGACCAGCACTGTACCAGTGGGTGGTGGATGAGTTTGCAAGGGCTGCATGAGAAGCCTACAGGCAAAATGAGTACCGGGTAGTGTTGGTGAGGTGAAAAGGGATGCAAAAAAGGGAAGGGACACACAGGAGAACAGAGGTGATATATTTAAAAATGTGGGGAAAACAAAAGGATGTATTTTCCTTCCAATTCAGCCAGGTTCTTTGTGTCTCAATACTCCCAAAACCCAGGAGGCAGAGGTACCGTGTTTGCAAGAGGTCAACAGTAACAAGGGCAATAGAGGAGGAGAGAAATACACAAAGACAAGTGCCCTGGAAATGAGGCAGATAAAACCCAGGTACATGTCACTACATGCCCCAGCCTTTTATCTTTGTTGTCACTTGCCAAGTGACCATCTGAAATAATCAGAGGGTATTAATTAGATTAGCAACAAGAATTCAGTGGGTGGAAAAGTGGGACAATCTGCTTACATTACGCATGTCAGCACGTATCACTTCTGTGCTAATTCAAGGTGTCTGTTTTGACAGTTCTCGGTGCTCCCTCAAGCTGACAGAAAAGCACTCTGGGTGGAAAGAGGTGTGCTTCATTAAGGGTAACACCAATCTATATTTCACTACTTACAGATCTCAATTAGAAGAGGGTAAAAAAATGTGCTAGACCCTCTACTAATAGGCCATGTGTGAAAAGGGCATTATACCTGCAGAACCTCCCATCTGAGAGGATGAAGTGAAACAAAAGGAGGTGTCTCTGTTTATTTGGCTTTAGGAATCCTCAAGTAAGACTGTCAATTATCAAGGTTAATCTTATTCTTCAGTCATACTCTTTTATTGGTTCAGTAGCTGTCCCTTTTTAGATGTACACAAATGCTTAAAAAAACTAAGGCCCTACCTTGTTGGTACTATTATAATTCAAGTTACTTTCTTAGTAAATTTTTGTGCACAGGTTGTTTTTATATATAGATAATGTTTTTGAAAACTTGAGTCAATTCATGCAGTACTGGAGGAGAAGAAAGCAAGCCTCTGCTGGTGAAAGAGCAGGTCTCTTTAGGACATGGGATGTACAAGCTTAGAACTGTATTACATGGTCTCACTGGCCTTTCTGTGTGCACTTGTGGGCATCCCTTCAGCTATCACTCTGCCTGGTTCCCTCCCATGGAAGAGTGCCCTTTCAGGATGTGCCTGACCACCGTCAGAGGACAGTTTAAACATATTTGTTGTTTTTCCATATTCATAGTTAATACAGATGGTACAGGTGCACGATGTTACACCTGTGTGCCTGCATGGGGTGAGGAGGAAGATAGGGTTTCTCCTTGTCAGGCAGGGTGATGGAGAAGCAAAAAGACTTTCCTAGATATAGATTAAATATTGGAGCAGGGATTGATAACAGAACTGGAGAATAGGCTTACTGCTATGTCTCTTCAGTTTACTGGGGGGAAAAAAACATAGAATGAATTAGTAAATTACTTCTATTAGGAATTTTTGGGGGAGTTTTTATTCGTTTAACTTATCCCAGTATAAGGATTTACCATGGACCTGGAAAATTTTATTTCTGAGTGCTCACAGTCCCTGTGTGTTGATGTATTAGGGTTTTTGGTGTTTTTAGTATCAAGAAGTAATCTCTGAAACTGTAGTTTTTAAAGTGCATGTACTGAAACCACAGGGCTTCCAAATTTATGCTTTTTCTTCATGCTAGATCTGAAAAAGAAGACTAGATAAAAGAAACTTATCACATTTTCAAGGGAACCAACAGTTGGAAACGGATGGCTCTTACATTTAAGCAAGCTTTTCTTTGCCTATTGTTGGTATATCACAGATAGACTGACAGGAATAGGTCTCTGCAGGTAGAACTGAGAGCAGGGTTTGGCTGCAAAGCCTGGATGACTGGGAAGGGTACACAGGAGGGCAAGAACCTGTGTTGTAATTGCATAACTGACAGTTGAAAAAAAAAAATGCTTTCAGTTATGAGCTAAAAAGTGCCCAAGAAACCCTGAGATAGTGATTCCTTTAATCCTGCACTTTCAGTCACATGATGGGACAGGACCACACTTCGAGGCAATCTGATTTTCTTCCTATAGATTTAGGATTCTTCCACAATTCCCTAATTGCTGTGGAATGTTGGTAATAACAAGCAGGGCATTATCACTACATCTGAATTGTACAGCACTAGAATAGTTTGCATTTCTTTAGTCTCATTTACCATGGGGAATTTAGATGTAACCTGACTGGTGAACCTACATGATTAATATTCGGTTTTATTAGGCATGCAGAAATTGAGATGAACTGTGCTGGTATTTTTTTTCCTTCCACGGTGTAAAGGCTAGTAAAGCCTGAGATTGGAACACATTCTTAAAGGGTTAATTGCTTTAACCCCTAAAGTACATGTACAGCTTGCACAAAAATCTTCATTCTCAGCTTCAGGGTCTTGGGCATACTCCAAAGAATGTCATAGAAGGAACTTCTGTAATAGTTCTTAACTTCTGTGTTCTTTAACACAGAAGAGATTTTCTCAGGCTTTCAATATACATTGCATTTTTAAGAAATACATTAAAAACTTATTACTACTGAGAATATACATAATCTCTTATTCCTGAGACCTGCTTTGGGAGCACTCTTGTGGCTAGCATGGTTATTTGAATGGTCAGATCACAGTTCTACATTCCTTCTAAGGTTTATTTCTATAGCACACAGAATTCACATGCTTCTTAGCTGCTGCTTTTAACTGCACTGTGAGAGAGAAAAAGATTTGAACCAAGCCTTACTTGAACTAAGTCAAAGTTTCAATGCTTTTAAAATCTACACAGATTATTTCTATATACCACTTCCTTTTGAGCAAAATATAGCAGATCTTTTCAGCAGAATGTGGCTCTTTACTTTCTCAGAATTGAGATTTGAAAAACGCGTTGGCGTTTCCACTCTTCCGGTGGTTGGGGTTTGCAATTTAAGTGGAAGTGAATCATGCTGACTACTTTAAAATGCTTCATTATGAATATCTCTCTTTTTTTGTTGTTTTTCCTCTCAAAGAAATACAGGTAATACAACAGAGTGGTTTGTGATTTCCAGACAGTGGTACACAAAGAACTGAATGTATTAAAGACAAGAGGACCGTGTGTGTCTGCTGGGTTTGGCTGAGATGGAGTTAATTTTCTTTGTAGCAGCCAGCACGGGGCTATGTTTGGATTTGGGCTGGAAACACTGTTGATAACACAGGGATGTGAGCAGCTGTGTGGGGCTTAGTAGCTGGCTGGGGTTGAACCACAGCACTGTGGGTTGAACTCTCTCTGTGAAATGCTCTTATGGTGTTAAAGTGAAAGTCATGAGAAGCAAAATGACAGTCTCTGCCTTGCAGGCAAGCGTACAGGCAACTAGATACCCTGTGTTGATAGGTGGAGAAAAAGATTACCTAATTTTGGGGTTTTCGGTTACCCAGCAGCACTGTTAACAGTATGCCCAACAGCTGAGCATACATTATGAGCCCACACATTATGACTCCAAAAGTATAAAATCAGACTCACAAAGAAGAATCTCTTTGTCTGATTCACCTGGTGAGAGCTCAGGACCCTGGAGGTACGGATATTTTGTATTTCCTTCTCCCCTCATTGTTATTCTGAAGGATGTGTACTGAAATGCCCAGCTCATTGCCCACGATCTCTCAGCCATCTGATGACCCCGACTAACCTCGACCAGACTGGAATGATTGTTCAGCCACTTAGCTGTGGGACATAACGTTTGTCCAAGGTCTTGGCCATAATTCCTCGGTTTCCGGGCTAGTGCATGTAGGCAAGATGAACCTATCACAGCTGTGGTTTAATGGGTAGAGACAACTAAGTAATTATAAATCAATGAGCTCTGTAACTCTGGTATTATAATAATTACATTTTAAAAGGCACTACTTAGTTACAATTCAAGAATTATTTACAGGCAATAATTAAGGTCAAACTGACTTCCTCCTGTTACACAGAGTATTTGTATGAGCAGCATGTCAAACAATAAATAATTAAAGGCAAACCTAATTGCCTAGTGTACTGAAGTGTGTCATTATCCTAGAGATTATGCTCTTGTGTCTATCACTGGTTATATTTTAAAGATAAAATATGTCTTTTTAAAATAAAAATGCAAATTGTCTTAATATGTTGCTTTTTGGTTAGAATGGTATAATTTCCTTCAGGGTTTTTTTGCTCAACCCACAGGAAAGGGAATAAAGTAACAGGAAAAAGAGTACGGCACATTCCATGTATGAAGCAATCCTGTGAAGAAAGAATAGATGAGAAAAATTAGTGCAATCATTTTACAGGATTATTCCCCACAGTTTATTTCCCAGTGCTTTGTCTGGTCTAGTTTGCAAAGATGCAAATGATGTTGGTTTTATTGCTTCCCTTAGGGGAGATTATTCCAGTCTAATAACACTCACAGTTAGGAAATTTTACTGATGTTCAAACTGTTTTTCTTTACCTGACTTTACCCCCATTGCTCCTAGTCATAAATTCCCACAGGCAATTCAGGATAGCTCCTCTCCTTCCTGGGTGTTCTGAGCCAAGCAATACACAAGTATTTCTTTTAATCTTCCATTGAAGTCTATTTACACGATGGATGCTGGGGCCGTGGAGAGTCTCCAAGCATGAAGGCAGCCTCTGGTCACTGCCCTGTGTCCACACAAGTGTCTGTGCATGGACACACTTGTGTGCAGAGGTGGGTATTCCCGAAATGCTTACCCCAGACAGGTCCTTCATGGTACCCACAGACCCATCAAGCATTCTCTTGCAAATGGATTTCTTTTCTGGTTAGAAGAAAAGTCACCTCCAAGGCTGGTAACCTTGAGGAAAGATGAATCCCTAGGATCAGCACACAGTCATAAAGGTGGGAAGGGATCCCAGGAGGTCTCTGCTCTGACCCCCATTGCAGAGAATGGCAAACTATGAAAGCAGACCATGTTGTACAAGGTTTGCCCAATCAGGTCTGAAAAGCCCTCAAAACCACACATTCCCCAGCCTTTCTTAGTGACCTGTTTGGACACTCCGTTTTGTCACTGAAATATTTTTTCCTGTGCACCCAGCCAGAAACTGATCTTGTACTTGGTAGTCTTCTAGGAATAATTTTATGTTTGAGCAGAAACAGCAGTCAAAATTTGTCTCGAGCTTTGAAAGGTAGAAGAGACTTCTCCCATTTTGGGTTGGCAGAATGTTGTCAAGTTACCTTTCCTCTTTTTTCCAGTCCTCTGACAATTCATTCAAATGTTAAACCTGGGAAAAAAAAGTCTTTGGAGTAACATCCTGACAAAGCATGCTTAAAATGCTTGTGTTAAAACACTTTAAATTTAGTCTTATTATGAGAGGCATTTCATAAAATGCTGGTAAGTTTCCGATAAAATCCTTCACATCACATGACCATGGCTGTCGCACTGTGCGGTTTTTCAGCATTATTTGTATGGAAAGTGGAATTTTCTATAGGAAATACTCTTCTTTCTGGTCATGATGCCCTCAGTGACACCTCCTAAGGGGATTTGCTTTCAGACCCTGGTGTACAACTGACTCTGTCACCACACTGCCATTCCTGCTCAGTGCTTCTCTGTTTTCACTGCATTCCTACTGCTGAATGGAAACCGAGCCTTCCCCCACTCCATCTCAATAGTGCAAACCTCATCTTTTTATTCTCCATTGGCACAGGATAATTAAGTCACCTACTGGTTCCCTTCCCTGAAATATATCACTGTGTCTCACAGTTCTGGCTGACTTGATCATCACCTGGGAATTGTGCTCCTCCCAGATGGATGTGTCACTGATAGAGATAATACCTATCCTTTTTGCAGCAGCAAGTGTAGTGCACAATTATTTGAATTTTTTTTTTAGCTAACAACCACTAGTTCTTGCAGTTTTTTGAAGACCCCTGCCTCTTCTTGCTCTCCTCTATGTCACTTCCAGATGCCATATTTGTTGAAGTGGGGTTATCAGTTCCATAGGCTCAGTATTCCAGCTAAAATCTTACAAACGCTGAGAACAGGTATTTCATGTGTCTGTCAGGCTGTGCCCTGCTTCACACATGCAAGGGTGATGTCAGTCTCTCATTTTTCTGTTGTGGTGACATGATCTTTACTTAAGTGCAGCCTGGGCTTTGCTAGATTCCCTGCCTCCATATACTCAAAATTATTTTCGAACAGTCATTCCCCACTCTCTTTTTGTTGAGTTGAACACGTCTGTGTTAAGTGTAGCATTTTCCACTTGACCCATTTTCAAGTTTTCATCTACTCTTCTTCCAGTTTCTCAATTTTTCTTGTTGATAACTACAACAGTCAGCACTTTTTTTTCTGAGGCTCCTCTCCATATTTTATTCATCGTTGAGGGTTTTGTAAATTATAGTTGTAGTACTCCCTACACCAACAGAACAATTTGACTGAGATATAAAAGCCACCGTATTTTTTGGGGGAAAAATAAGTATTAGTTTAGGAACAGATATATCTGTAAAGGGAACAAAATAGAATGCCTGCTTTATAAATAATTGCAAGGGAAAAATGATATGTCTTTATGATAAAAAGTTTCCAAAACCCAAGGATGACATATTTCGTATAAAGGCTGCCTAGGAAACCGTTTCACAAAATAATGAAATGAAAGTATTATGTTCTAAAGCAAATGTGTTTACTTTTCATTTAACAAAATACCACATTTACAACAAGATTCTTTTGTGGAGATGTACAGATATGCACAGAATCCAAAATAATCACTTAGGGATACTGGAACAGCCTTTAGCAAAAATATTTCAAAGGGGACAGGCTTTTCAAAAACTTGGCTTTGTCTTAAGAACCAAATCAACTCTCCAAGTTCTTAGAGACTTCTGGCGCACATGGCTTTGAGCACTTCTGAAAATTTGCCTATGGAGGTGGATCCCTGAGCACTTGAAGAAATTATCCTTGAGCTCTTTGGAAAATCTGGCTACATTTTAGACAAATGCCTATTCTGTGATCTCTTGCCCTTTGATATACCAAAGCTTCTCACTGCTATTTGATGAACTGCTTGTTGACAGATATTTATTAGTTTTTAGATGACTTTAAAAAAATAAGGGAGTAGGGGAATCCTGGATTTTGTTGAGATGTGGCTAAATTATAGGGGGAAAATCAGATGGCCAGCCAAGCGACCAATGAAATTTTGCAGTCCCTTGGATGACCCAAAGTGTACAGTCCAACTGCAGGCCTGGAGAGTCTTTCTTGCATTCCAATCCTTAGTTGCATCAGGGTTTCAAGGTTTTATTATTGTTACTGAGAAATATTTGCATTGACTTTTCCACCACCAAAGGAGAAGAAAGTACAGCAAAAATTTGTGCTGATGCAGAGAATGATTAGACAGTTTGGAAAGTATTTTACAGGTAAGCACCATAACTAATCCCACTGCTGAATAAGTTTTTCCTAATAAAAGGAACAAGAAGACCACGTGTACTAGGATATATCCTGTATTTCACAAAAATCTGATTTTAAATATCACCTACAATGACTATATTAATCTAATGTAGTGTAACAGGCATTTACTAAGGTTTCTGGATTGCATTCATGTTTTTCAGGTATATATTTTGACACAACACATCATGCCTATTTTCCCCCCGATAGTGTAAATGTTAACCTGGGCATTCCTTTCCTCCCACCCTCTGAAGAGCATCTAAAGTGAATGTACAGAATACACATTCCTGGAAATCTCCCTGTGTATTTAACTGACAATTAAAATCTTGTGGCTTCCCTGCGTTTCTGAACATATATCAGACAAAATGTGATCTGGTGCAAATCGAGATTGGATCAGCAGGAATATCTTGGCTGGCCTGGAAGTGTCCTAGGTGAAACTGTAAGGCTACCTGCTGCGTTATACTCCCAACTGTTACATGAGCAGAGGTCGATTCCTGCCAGACTGTCTGGAAGAGCACTATTGAATTCTTTTTCATTCATGTATATAAAAATGGACCATTTTTTTGAACATATGCCTCTCTGGCTGTACTCACAGTTGTTAACTTTACAAGAGTAGTAATTATTTACAGGACTAGGTGGTTAACTTGCTCTTGTTTCAACTACTAGTGCTACCCTAACGAATCAGTATTTAATTCTGCATTCCACCTCTCTATTGACCTTTGAAAATACTTTTTGCTATCTATCAG
This sequence comes from Oreocharis arfaki, assembly GCA_013398015.1. Taxonomy (NCBI): domain Eukaryota; kingdom Metazoa; phylum Chordata; class Aves; order Passeriformes; family Paramythiidae; genus Oreocharis; species Oreocharis arfaki. The sequence goes on from VZRR01009431.1 coordinate 705,637, forward strand.
ATAATAGTTTATAGTAGGAATTACTTAAGATCTTACATGGATGATTAATTCTCTGTTTTTCAACATGGTGAGAAGAGTAGACTTCTTCAATGCATTTCTCAAAATTACATTAAAGTAGTTTCTGAGCAATAGAAGTGGCAGAACTGTGCCATGGGTGCAGTGATCTAAGCTACATGATAGAAGACAATATTAACGCTTTGTTTTTAGAAGTTATTTGTTTACTTATTCCCCATAGCTTCTTTTCAAAGATTATCCAAGAGATGTTTAACTCTAGCAGCAAGGTAAAGATATGATCGCATAATAGATACGGTTTAGGATGAGTTTTAATCTGTACTGAATCTTCTCACTAAATAATGAATGATATGTAGCTGATGGAAGAGATACAGGAGAGAAAGAGCAGCTGGTGTTTTGACTGATTCTATGATATTGTAATTATGTTTCTAAATCTGTGCCAGGTGCTTTAACAATTCTAGCTAGGATTTATTTTATGTGGATGTAAATAAATAGAGGTTGTGGTTAATTTTCCTGTTTCCTGAAATAAGACTTTATAGGTGTCAGTGAAAACAACGTGATTGAGGCCTAGAAAAAATGGGAGACTTAATTGTTGGAACTGTGCAACTAAAGTAATGGGGTGCTTGAGAGGTTGTCTGGGTAGCAAGGGGTGATTTAGAGATGATTTAGCAGGTCATTTTAGTCCATCAAAGGGTCTGTATTTGTCTTAATAAGCACATGAAAGCTAGGAAGCGACCAAACTTAGGGCATGAGCCCATGGTGCAGACAATGACTGCAGTTAGCATGGGTACATATTGTATGAGTAAGTCACTAATCAATAGAAAAATGGCTTGCAGATTGATGACAGAAGCTAAGGAGCAGGGAATACAGGGGGGAAAACTAGAACAAACAGATTAGATGTAATTAAAGACCAAGGGAGAAGAGATTTGCATACAAATTTTTTGACTCACCTGCTTGCAAGCTTGACCAGCATCATGCTTTGTTTCTTTCTGTGCTACACCAGCATGGGGAACCGAAGCAACAGATCTGGTCTGGATTTAAGTATGTGGTTAAGGGTGACTGGCTGAGTGAAAGTTCCTGACTGGCAGTGGAGAGAGGCTCCTGCCAGGGATAAGGAGCTACTGGATGAACAGCCAAACCTAGAGTAGCATCCAGGGACCCTGGAGGGTGAGTGGGGCACAGAGGGCAAGGAAGGATTTGCAGCTGACAATAGCACACACGTCAGTTTTAACAGATCTTAATTATTATGTTCTTAAGGGTTTAACTTGATTTAAATTTAGATATTTATTTTGATGCAACGTAAGTCAGATAGCATTAAGAATAGTATGTTATTACTTACTCCCAAATAACTGCATTTAACATTGGTTGCCTCCACTGAAAGCATAAAAGTAATTGGGAAAGAAACAATCTTGTTCAACCCACAATGGAAAAGACTTGAGGTTTCTGTGAAGTGTGGTAATATTTTCTATTTCTCAAAATATATTTTTGTTTTAGTTTGTTTAAAATGTCCTGCAAAACCATATGAGATTATAACAAATCTCGTAATATTCCATTTAAGTCTCTACGACAATGGTTATTGTGCAATTTGCATTTCAACATACAGTTATGCTCTCTGGACTTGAGCCCTACTGGAACATGATCAACCTCAGGATAAACAACAAAGAGAGGGTATAATTATATGTACTCACAGGAGATGAAAATTTAAACCGTTTTCCAGTTTATGGATGTCAAATGAGCTTGAGTCAATTAGAAAAATCGTCTTTCACCATAAGTTACAGCAGTTAATTAATTTTAAAGTGAGGGATGGTCACCTAGTGCAACTTCTTATGCAGTTGTGCTTCTTTCAGCGACAAACAAAAGTATTAAATCTTTTCTCTACTGCAGTGACTAGCAGTGGAAACCAGTCCCTGCCAAAATCCATAAAGCCTTATGCCTTATCCTCCTTTAAATCCCTCCTCAGAACCTTTTTCTGCTGTGATGCTCATGAACCACTCCCATCAGTTAGGCAAGTAGTGAGCTGTAGTGAAGTCTGTTTGCTTTACAACTGTAGATCAGCCTTTCCAATCCACTCCCACCTTGTTTATCTCTTTCATCCATTGCTTTTATCCCGTCCGATAAGAACCCTGTTAGATCTGTGATGCAGGAACTCTTTCTTATTATTGTTTGCAAAATACCTAATTAAATGGAATCCTTTCATTTGGGGTTTCTAGGTGCAACTGTAACATAAATAGTAAATAGTAACTTTGTGAGATTATCATTATCTCTAATCCAAAAATCTCAAAATAAGACTCCATTAGTAGGTGATGTGCAGTGCGCCAGGGTGCCCCGACAGAATCTCAGTGCCAGACAAATCCTGCCCAGTAATATGGAGGAATGTTAATAGATTTGTGGAACTGTGCATGTGTAAGTGTCTTCAGCTTGCTCTCAAAACACCATCCAGACCATCAAGTTGGAACAAAAAGTATTTCCATTGTAGGATGTGTTGTAGCTGCTTAAGTCTGTTTTATTGGCTTTCTGGTTGACCACCTGTGCCCAAAGAGCCTCCCACGTTAACAGAGCTTAGGAATAAGGTGTAACCTGAGATTTCTCACATTTGGACCATAGTAGAGTATCTTGACCTGCAGTGAAAAGCGTTTCATCGCAGTAGCAATGAGATCATTAGTTAAACCTTACAGGAGAGGTTACAGGTGAAAGTGCTGGGTCACTTCTGTGTGACTGGGATTTTAGCCTGTCAACATGGCTGTGATATTGATAATTAAGTCAAAACTGGCAATGAAAATGAATACCCAGGGCATCACTAAGCCAGGAGGAGAACACTATGCCTTTTGAGAAGTCTGTGTAACTGGTCATACCTGTTCTAAAATGAGTACATTCTTTGAAAAGCATTAAAGGAAACTGGCCTTACCTTAGTGCCTAATCATAATAAATGACAGACTGAGTTAATTATTACTTGGCAATTCTTTATTTAAACTTTGTACTAAGATTCATTTGCAGTATATTCTTTCATGCAGAACATAAAAGATGTAATTGTGTACAGAGTGGGAGTGGTGTTTCCCTAGGTCAAGTAAGGAATAATTCTTTTATGTATTTGCCCTGTATGAAAAATACATGCATGCTGTACATGAGTATCCCAGTTTATAGGACTGCTTCTAGTAATTGTTTGCACAAATTGAGGACAGTCACTTTCCTAATGCTTCGGTGTCACTTTCCTTCTAAGACTGATAGAAGGGAGCAAGATCCTGATTTGTTTGCACAGTGCAGCAGAAACTAGGTAAACCCTTCAAGACCCAGACTTCATCCTTCCCCAGTCTATGTATCAGTATTCCTAAACTAGCTAGCCTGATCACTCCACCTCATAGTAGTCTTGTAGGATTTGGTAAAAATTCAGGGCCCAGACTTTGCTCCCAGGTTGTTGACTAGCCATCCTCAAGGATAAAACAAAGCAATTTTTACTGAACCTGTGTATTCAAGCCAGCCTTCTGCCTTAAGAGACCTGTTACAGGCATTGTCTCACTGGATCACTTTTCTGACACAGAACATATGTGTAGCTTTTGTATGCGTCCCACATGTGTAGTTGCTGCACAAAGAAATTTTTGTGAATTGACAGTATAGAACATGTGGTACGAGACGTAAGCAAATAAAAGCAGAAGTCACTTCAGAAAACATTAAAGTAATTTTTTGAAAATAATGCAGCATCATGAGAAAGGGGTAATACTAGCTAATACTCTAGGGTTTTCTTCTGCAAAGCAGGATTCCTCTTTTTATTTAATCATCCTCTTGCCCCCTCCCCAGCTCTCCCACCCTCCAAATAACAAGCTTCACCTCCCTCCCTCCCCCAAAATAAAAACCAAAAGACAGCCCTCTAAAAACTTCTGAACCTGACATCCTTGGATAACCACCAGGCTTCTATCAAAATCAGCAGGATCCTGTTGACATTAAGATAATGCCAAACTTGTAAATAATTCTCGGCCAGGCATGAAAGACATCTTCCAGCACATTGCTCCTCAAAGCTGCTGCCTTTTCTCCCGTCTTTGCGCCCTCTTCCTACAGCCCAGAGTCATCTTTTGATCTAAAAGCCCCTGGCCATTCCCTGCTTTGGGAACTGGTGTCGAGCTGGTAGCATCTCCCTGTGCTTGTTTTCAGCATAGCATGAAGCTTACCATGCACGAGGGAGGGTGAATGACCTGAGTCAACACTAACACAAATGTTAAGAATGAAAGTCAAACCCAATCGCTTCAATCACGACTGGCTGATGTTTGTTAGTAGTATCTAGGCTGGTACAGGTGAATTAGAGAACACCTACCAAAGCCTAGACTCCATGCAGCTTTAGAAGTTTCCATAGAAAGGGGAAAGGCGGAAAAGTAATTGCCTTTGCTCCAGGGCATCAGGAGTGATGTGCTAGCTGCACTACATACACAGAAATAAGCTGTAAAAGTCATCTCTGGCCATCTTGTGGGAGACTGGAACCACAAAGCTGCTAACAGACACTTTAATTAGTGCTAAAGTTACTAGCCCTCAGGGCAACTTCCCTTGGTAGCCCTTCTCTGCAAGTACTTTGGGTTCACCTACTCTGCTCTCTGGGAGTCTCTGAACTCTGGAGCTCTCATCTCAGAAGGGTCCAAGATGCGTGGCTATATCACAGAGAAATGCAACTAATAACAGAGGAAGGAAACTTGTTTTTCCAGCATGGGGAAAATGCATGGTGTGCCACAGAGTGCTCATTGTTTCATCACAGAGCCACTGTTTTTTCTGTTATCAAATACTTTTAGAAGGTAAATGTTTTTCTAAGCTCTACTATTTTTCTGCCCTTTAGATACTCTTGTTCTAAGTCCCTATATTTTTCCTAATGTTTTCTTCATGTGCGTGTTTCCTAATGCCCCCTTGACATCTAAAGTCTTCGTCCTATTTGACTTTTTCAATAGGCTTCCTTTTTCCTTCTTTCTTTTTTTCCCTTTATTCTCTCTTGCATATTCCCCTCCCTTTTCCCCAGTATTATATTTATTTATTAACTGCACTTAAGCAGCCTCAGTTGACCACAACTGACCTTCTACCATGAGGGCATATTACACTGGTCACAATCTACAAAGCACAGCAGAAAGGAATTTTATCCTCTTTTCACAGATAAGGAAAACGTGGCTCTGGCCAGTCAGTGTCCTGACCTAACCCATGATAGGCAGCCAGATGCTTTTGGGCTTGAGATCATTTAGGATAGGATAGACTAGACTAGACTAGACTAGACCAGAATATTTCGGTTGGAAGGGACCTACAGTGATTGTCTAGTCCAACTGACCACTTCAGGGCTGACCAGAAGGTAAAACCTATTATTACGGAAAGTGGCTATGTTATTAGGGAAAGTCCCAAATGCCTCTGAAATAGACAGGTTTGGGGCATTGACCACCTCTTTAGAAAGCCTGTTCCAGTATTTGACCACCCTCTCAGTAAAGAAATGCTTTGCAATGTCAAGTAAGGGTTTATGTCCCCTGACACAGCTTTGAACCCAGTCCCATCTGTCCTATCACTCAATACCAAAGAGAACAGATCAGCACCTGCCTCTCACTTCTCCTTCTCAAGAAGTTGTAGAGACCAAGGAGGCCACAGCTCAGCTTCCTTTTCTCCCCACAAAGCCAAAGACAGCCGCCTTCCTCTAGGACATTCCTTCCAGCCCTTTCGTCACCTTTTTTGCGCTTCTCTGGGTACATTCGAGTACCTTCACATCCTTCTTAAACTGTGGTGTTCAGAACTGCCCACAGTGAGCAAAGTGAGGCTGCACCAAAGCTGACTACAGTGGGTTGATCACCTCTTTTGACTGGCTGGGGATGCTTTTTGATGCACCCAGGATGGAATTTGCTTTGTGGGCTGTCAGGGCACACTGCTGACTTCTATTGAGCTGCTACCAACCAGCACTCCCAAATCCCTTTCTGGTCTCCAGCCACTCCTATCCCAATTCATATTTGTGCTCAGTGTTCCCCCATCCCAGGTGCAGAATCCAGCATCTGGACTCAGTAAATCTCATTCCAATAATTGGAGCCTAATGCTCCAATCTCTCCAGATCTCTCTGCAAGGCCTCTTGTCATTCAAGCCAGCCAACAGCATCTCCCAGTTTGGTACTGTCAGCAAACCTACTAATGATGCATTCAATTCCTGCATCCAGATCATTGATACAGATATGGAACGTGACTGATCCTAGAGCTGAACCCTGAGGACCCCTGCTGGTGAGTGGTTGCCAGGCAGATGAAGCCCCATTCACTACAATCCTGGGGGCCCTGCCCTTCAGGCAGATTTGTCCCAGCACACTGTGTACCTACTCATCTCACAGCTGGACAATTCGTCCAGAAAGATACTGCGAGGGACAGTATCTAAAGCCTGAGGAAAACCCAGAAAACCCAGATTTTTCAAGAGTCCCACTGATACAAGGCTATCAGTCTTTTTTTTTTTTTTTCCTTAACCACACCCTCTTTGTACTCTTTCTTTTCTCTTTTGTACTTTTCCAGAGAGAACAGTGCTAACCCCTGGCCACTTTGCTGAGTGGATACCTTTCCACCCATTCAGTAGCAATGGTCTCAGGTTACAGGATGTTTCATCAAATACAGAACACCTGTATTGCATAACTCAAGCAAGTTGAACAGTACACCCATCTTGAAATAACACTAGACACACAAGTTAATTGCGTAGCTGCTGTGGAAAAAACCTCTACTAAAATTAATTATTTGGTGGTAACTACTCTGTGACTCTATCAGCAGTGGCAGTAACTTGTATGTTTAACTTAAGATAACATGTTCAGTGCTCGCTATTTTCCAGTAACCGTGTAATTGACTGATATTTAAGTGTTTTAAAGTGACATTTTGGAAGAATGCTTGCACAAAAAATCCCAAGCTAACACAGCAAGAAAATGTTACTCCCACTACCCCTCTAAACATTACTGACAACTCTTATCATAACTTATTAAAAATTAAATGGAAAAAAATAGAGCGAGTACCCTTGTTTAATTTTACCCATATACTGCTGCAGGGCAGCGGGGAAAGGCGCACAACCGGGCGAGAAGGAGGAAGAAAATAGGTACTTGATTGACATGTACAAATGAAGATCAAACACTCTTTTTTGTTTTGTTGTCCTCCTTTGTGGCAAATGATTTGGTTGAAGACAGGTTTTTTGAGTTACAGGGTGAAATACATGCTCTATCACATTTACAAAGCAAAAGGAATACTGTCCTTTTACTCTGGGTGACATTACCTCTTCAAACCTAAACTTCTAGTTCTGAGAGCAAGATAGAATCAGCTTCATTTAATGGGAGTGGAAATTAAATATCCAATACATCCAGAAATTAGATTCTAAGTTTCTAACATGGAAATGAATTTTTGGCTGTTATGAGAGAAAATTAGATCTTTAGGCTTTCTAAAAATTAGAGAAGGAACCATTTTTTTCACTTCTCTCAATGGTTTTCTCAATGGATTTTAGCATTCATGGTTGCATGTCAACAGAAAGAGCCATGTTCAGTCTATATATAAGGGTCACCATCAAAATAAAGTAGGGTATGAATAAGAGGTTGTTTACTCAAATCCTAAATGCATGCTTGTATTCCAAGATAAAAACTTACCTGTATTAAACCATTTCTTTTAGAATAGAAGACTCCACCAGTTACAGCGATGCAGTTACATAGGTACAACAAACTCCCTTCCTCTCACACCACACAAAGGCATTTTTTCTGCTTTTGTTTCAGGTGAACTTAACCCTTTTCTAGTCAGAACAATGCAGCATTTAACGCTGTAACATTCCCACATGCACAAAAGCACCATATATCTGTGTTACTGTATTATCTTGAAAGTGCATTTACTCATTTTTATACATGTCAGCAGTTGAATTGGGCCTGTTATCATTTTTCCTGGGTGTCTGGAAGATAGGGATTCAGTGTCTTGAGTGCTAATGTAATACAGAGATCTTGCAGAAATGGTATCTAGCAAAAGTTCACAGCAGCTGTTTTTCTGTCTGTATTTTGTTAAGATGCTTCATTATTAATGGAAATTCTAAGGGAGTTGTTATCCCATATTAACACATAACAAGAGATTTCAATCTATTATTGAGTCATAATAGCTACTGGCATGGTGTTTTTTTGAGTAGCAACTGGTTGGAGAGCAACTTCTGGACATGTTCCTGCAGCAACACCTACTCTTCTAGGGAAAAGGATTATCAATGCAAATTACAGGGGTGTGTTTATTAAAGGTTACTAATTTGAAAAATGAAAAATTTGCTGAGATGAATGATTGGACCAAAAGAAGATTATAAGAAAAATGGAAAGCAAAAGAGGGTTTTGTTAAAAGGGTGGCCTGGAATCTGTAATTGCTCATTTCTTTAGATTTATTCTGAAGTGCCTATTCAAACCTCCATTTCAAGATCAAGGACTTTTCTCAAGCTTCTTAAGTATTTCTATTAGAGATATTTAATCCATAGGTTCTTTTCCTTGTCATCTAAATTTCTTCTAGAATTGTGTACAATAATCAAAAGCCTTGAATAACCAAGCACATACATCAAACCTAAACCCTTTCAGGAACCAAATTCTTGGTATGTCTTTGAAGGGTGTGGGCACATCTGGGTCAGGCTCTGAATGAAATGTTTTTCATAACTGGCACAGAAAAGAAGCTTTTTAAATTCCATTTAATATAAATGACACTCATTCAGAAATCTCCTGTACACAGCACACTGTGATTCCCTCTTCTGCTGGACGGTCTTTATATCTGCATCTCCCATGAGAAAAGCTTTGCTGAGCTTCCTTCTGCTTGCTCATCTTCCTCTAGCTCAGGCTAAAAAAAAAAGAAAAAGTAGGACACAGATTCAAGAATCTATCTATAAACTAAACACAGAGTAGAATTTAAGACTCCCGTGTCCCATGACCTATTGGTTGCTTGAGGTTTCATAGGTACCCACTGCTATCTCTTTCTGAGCCAGTGGATACCTTCACAGCATTTTCAGCCAAAAGCAATGAGAGTACTCCCTCCAAATTTAGAATAACTAAAGTTTCAGCTCTCATCTTGAGGTGGGGGAAACTTGGTTGTACCTCCTTATTACAAAAGGGTACCAGATTTTCATAACTCTGAATAACTGCCTTGAATACAGCTTGATGGAGCTGGTACTTCCTTCTCCTCAGGAAATAAGTAATAATCCCTGGTTAAATTTTATTCAAAGATAGTGCTTAGTCATCCACCTTTAGGAATGGATTCTAGGCTGGGATTTCTCAAATAGGAGGAGGCTGCTATTCTGCTCTGTTCAGTCTAACACCCAGATATGGCTCAAGATTAAAGACCTACTGTTGCTCGTGTTCTGTGCTACTGGTTCTTTATTTTACTTCACATGGAGCTTGCATTTGAAAAATGTAAATTTTCTTCTACTTTTGAATACAAAATTTTTACGAGGGAGTTCATTACAGGTGTCAGAAACTTACATCCTTTTTTTGGATAGCACTTTCAAGCTATAAATGCTTGAAAGATGATTAAGGAAGAACAAAACATTGACAGAGCTTAAGTGAATTACTGAAGAGTCAAACAGCTGATATTACTTCTCTGAACAGGAATTGATTTGTACCTGACTTGGAAATCACACCTTTGTCTTTGTGCTGGTTTCGGCTGGGATAAAGTTAATTTTCTTCATAGTCCTTGGCATGAGTCTGTGTTTTGGATATGTGCTGGAAACACGGCTGATAACAGAGGGATGGTTTTTGTTATTGCTCAGCAGCGTTGCACAGAACCGAGGCCTCCTTGCCCCACCCCACCAGCAAGGAGGCTGGGGGTGCACAAGGAGCTGGGAGGGTACCCTGCCAGGACAGCTGACCAAAGACATATCCCATGCCATATGGCATCGTGCTCTGCATAGAAAGCTGGGGAGAGAAGGAAGAACGGGGACACGTTCCTGGGATGGCATTTTTCTCTTCAAGTCACTGATCTATGTCCTGCTTTCCTGGGGAGAGCTCAACACTGCCCATGGGAAGTGGTGAATTAATTCCTTGGTTTGCTTTGCTTGTGCTGATTCTGCTTTACCTCTTGGACTGTCTTTATCTGAATGCTTGAGTTTTCTCTTTTCCCCCTCCGGATTCTCTTCCTCATCTCACCAGGGAAGAGTGAGCAAGTGGCTGCCTGGAGCTGAGTCTGGGATTAAACCACAACAGGACTTCCTCTAAGAACTCAAGTGTTGAAGTTATAATTTGGAGAAGGATGTTGTGATTTTATACCGCTCTTGTGCTCTTGAAGCCAAAATGACCAAATATTTTAGGTAATCCCAAGAGCCTGTTTGGGTTATAGAAGCTAATTCCCAAGGACATCTGCAAATCCTGAGGAAGTGTTGTATCTCCTGCTCCTGAAATCACTGTCTGTGCCCAGCCCCTCAAGGAGGGTGTGCAGGAGTTCTGCAAGGAAGGCTTCAGTTTTTTACATTATTCTTTATCCTGTTAAAATTATCTCAGGCCTGATCGTAGCCTTTTTCAAGTTTTAGTCTTTTTACTCAATGTAAAAAGCATAAAAAATTGTGATAATTTCCTCTGTAGATGGAATTAGCCCATCTAATTAATTAGTAATATTAAAAAGTACATTTTCAGTGCGGAGCTGGCAAGGTATAAAAATGCTGCTCATGAAACTATTCTGACTTTAACCTCTCCTGGATAACAGCATTTTAGTGATCTCTGCTATATTACTTTGATTTTCTGGGATTTTAATGCATATTACTTATGGCTTTTAGCATGCCCCTTCCTGTTCATCTGCACCCTGTCCCTCTGTTCAGGAATCTTGTGCTCATGATGGAATATTTTTTACTATGTGTGAATATTCTGTATTTCTTCTTTCATCCTGAATTAGTTCTTATGTGTGGACACTTCTTCTATTAAGAAATGTTTGTAAAACTGCACCCTGTGTTGTTAGGATCAATTCTGGATACGGTATGAGGGAAAAAAGTCAGAGACACATAGAGATAGGTAAGGAGATTGGAACCCTGCAGAGATTTGGAGGATTTCTGGAAGTGAAGCTGTGAATGGCCTAACATTAATATCAAAGGAAATAAGCAAAGTAATTCTGGGACTTTTTTTCCCCCTGGAGATTAGGCCTTCTGATAAATTTCTTCGTATAGATTTCTGCATAGATTTCCAAATGCACAGAAAGATGATAAAGGAAAGCTCATGTCTTGCATAATGCTGCTATATGGCATAATGCCACAATTTTGGTCTCAGTGTTTCAGCTTGGGAGCCTTTACCATGTCAGAGTTAAACATAGGCTGTATTTTATGGAGAGACATTAAATATAGCTGGGATAACTCTCCTCAGTGAGTTGTCTCCCCATGGGAACAGGTTGCAATGTATTGTCGTTTGGTTTTCTTCGGTAATTCATTTTGTGCAATGTGAGTTTGGAGTTACACTGAGGGTTACACTCAGGTTACACTATTGTTTATTCCATCAGCCTTTGCTCTCTTCTGGTTTGAATAGAATTAGTTCTTAATTTTCAGTATTGGATAGTTTTGCTTTTAACATTTCAAAAATTTAGTAGGAATCTGTGCTGTATGAACAACTTAAAACCTGGCAGCCTTCTTTTTCATATATAGCAGTCTTCCTCACTGAGGACTAGAAGTTTCAAGCAGGACAATATATCTCCATGTAGGTTAGTATACAACTCTTGTATTAATAATATTGAAATATTCAGACTACTAGAGCTGTGCTGTTTTAACCATAGTTATAGCAAAACATGGTACAATTTTCTAGGAGAGTGGAGGTGTTTTATTAGTGTTTAAACTGAAATGGGCAGTGATCATCATGCTATTGGTTTAACTGTGCTTATCTGCTAATGTTGCTACCACTGCTACTGGATGCTTTCTTGTTTAGGTGTCTGAGACCTTAATTATATTCTCTCTTCTTGCCTTTCCTACAATTAAATGATTTGCTATCATGTTTGCTCTTTCCTTACTTGAAACGTTACTCTCATCTTATGCTATGGCTGGAGGCTTGACAGCCTGAGCTGTCCCTGAAATGTTCTTGAATGGCTTCTCCTCCCTCGGCTGCTTTTCAGAAACAGCAGCTGCGCTCTTGCTACACCTGCACATCTCTTTGTATCCCCATTTGTTTTAACCACGGCAAGCAAGCATGACAGCAGCCTTGGGATTTTTTTGCTTTTTTTTTTCCTGGCAGCTGGACTTCCGGATTCAAATCGCTTACTCATCCAAGATGAGCAAAAAATAAATAACCTTTCAGATACTACTACAGCACCCTAGCCATAAGCCTCTAAGCATGTTTACCTAGAGGAAGTACCAGGTGAGCGTGACAAATTCTTTACTTTGACAATGAGATTCTCCAAATAAAAACTTCAAGCATGCACCTGAATTTAAAATGGAAATCATGAACCTCCAGCCCTAAGTATTAACCCATTCAGAAACAGCACTGGTAGGTGCCTTGATTTTCATTGCTAATGTACTTTCTCTTGAAGCCCTTCTGCTAAACGCCTGTGTGGACACTTCTTTATTTATATACAGGTTGAAAAAAGTACCTGCATTATGAAATCTTGTTGGTTTTGGTTATGTTTTTCATAGGTGTAGTCCCGAACCCCTGTTTTTGTGGTGCATGCAGTATTTCTGAAGTTATCATAACCTGAAGGCGAGGGCATCAAATAAAATGATGACCCAAGAAGATGCTGTAGCTTGATTTTGAACACGTGACAGAAGTCATAAAAGGAATAATTTTTTTATTGTATTAATTAAGTTGCAGGGACTGTTAAGTTAAACTTAAAATAACCCTTTTAAAAGTTGTTGAGGATAATGAATTACCCAGGAGGAGTTAGATCCTGCTGCTGCCAACTAAAGTGCTTGGAGACTTGAGATAGAAGTGAACGATAAGAAGCAGCTTTCATGCATTCAAATAAATTACATGTTGGGCTTGGCTTAATCCTGGCAGCAGAATGATCTCAGGGGTTTTCCCTACATTATCTTAGTCTATGATTATGCAAATATCCTTTTAATGTAGCGACTCCTTAACAGGAAATTAGTCTCATACTTGCTCATATGCTCTTGCAATCAACAGACACTTGCTTGCAAAATCCTAGTGTGTCTGAGATACAAAAGGCACATTAACTGTTTTAAGTACCAAAATTTTGCAAACAGACAATAACAGGACATGCCCAGATGTGTCAGGGATGTAGCAGATGAATCAGGAAAGAGATGTTTGCTAACACAAAAATATTCCTGGGTTTGAAAGTTCAACCAGAATGCAAATGGTATTAAGTTTACATTTGGTTTCAAAGATTGTAAGGAAAACATGAGAAGGAAGAAAATCTTTCAGAAAAGCAGGATTAAAACTGAATAAAAAACAGAAATGAGACAAAGCATAAAGACAAAGGAAGTGGAATCTTTAGTGTTAAGTGCCCAGCAGCCTGCTGAGCCCAGGTAATGCAGCGTCATCATTCGCACATATTCCTTATTGCAGTCGTGTTCTCAGGAACTGCACTGAAATAGGGACTGTCAGGGTAACCTCCTTTGTCTGGAGAACAGGCACTTAAAAATGACATCATGAAACAGAGGTTTCATCTGGAAAGACAGAGAGATGGTATCCTTCGGGAGACGAGAAACTGAAGTCACAAAAATTGTGCCGTGTTACTTGTGGTAGTCTTAATGTACATCTGAGTAAGCAGGACAGCTGAGTTCCTGGTTTCTCAGGTTTGTAAATTCCTTCTAGGAGAAATCAAATTACGTAACCTTTTTCTTAACTGCAGGATTCTAGTATGGTAAAAAAAAATACCAGTTAGATATTTGATATCAAACTGGGATACAGCAGTGGTAAGTGGGCAGCTTGTACTTAAGGTGAACCCTCTGGTTTTTTTCTTTTCTACTCCTCATTGAAATAAAGACAGCTACATCCTTGGAGTTAAGAGGGGAGCCTAATGAAATGAATCCCCTAACTTTCCAATGGGATTTAGGGTAGTATCTGATTCATTCAAAGGTCTTTTGAAACTCCCATCAAAGTGAACTGTTCAAGGCATGACCTAAAGGTAACAGTTGAATCAGCCACAAAATCTAGACTTCCAGCTCTTTGTTTTAAATATAAGACCTATTCTTTCTTCTATATCCAGTGTATTCTATTTGTAATAACCAGAAATTACCATTAGAAATTGAAGCTAATCTGAGGCTCATTAGGAGCAAGAATTTATGCTTAACTACTTAAATAAATTCTTGTTGATCTGGTTCCTGGAGATTACCTGCAATTTTATCTGTCATAGATGGGAGCAACTTGCTAGTACAACAGCACAGTATCTTAGAGTTAAAAAACCCAATGCACACATGTAAGTACAGAGAGAGTGCTTGTAAATGCTACTCAGATATGAACTTCCATGATTCCCCATCCAAACAAACACGCTCAGCCCATTTTTTGTACTGAGCATTAGGCAGTCACTGGTTTTCTTTGACTGCTTTGGCAAAAACCAGCAGATGCTAGATTAAGTCTGAAGACTACAGAAAAATTAAAAATTTAATATTTGGAATTGCTTTTGATTTCAATAGATTAAAATCCTAAGAAATAGGCAATGGCTGTGGGTCCACTAGGGGTTTCACCTCCAAAATAATTTTGCAATGGTGGACTCAGTGTATGCTGAAACCCAAGCACCCATATTTAGCAGAAATTCAACCCTTTACTAATCAAGTCAAGCAAAAAATAGGTTTTATTTACCATCCGTTTTATGCAGCAAAACCTTAAGCAGTACCAGGAAAATGCCTGAGAGCTCTTTTTCAGACTCAAGGACTTAGAAATTCAGTCTTTTAAAAATCAGGTCAGGGAGCATTCTTCTGGAGTAACATTAAGCTTTTAACATTAAGCCAGCTTGAAATTAAAGCAAATGTCCAGATCCACAAAGGCTTGGATTAGTTGGTAGCAAAGTGCAGTCACAGATACATCTACATGCTGTTACAAAAGTCTCTCTCAGCTCAGAGGGCTGTCCTCGGACACAACCTGGCTCTCTAAGGCACAACTTCTATTTCCCCTAGAACAGGTAGGAAAACAAAACAAAAACAAAGCCTGCAAGGGTTCACCTCCCCTTAGAACAAGACTTAAATATAAATGCAAAGAGGCTTGAAAAATGAAGCATTTTCCTTTTTTTTTAATTGCTTATGAATCTGTAGAAATAACTCCCTTCAGTAGAAACACCTAAACGTGTGTCAGCTCAGAGGTTTTTTAACTATTTTAAAATCATGAAGGATTAATATCAAAGTGTCTATTTTCTTCTACTCCTCAATACAAGAGTAATCCATCTAAAGTGTTCCAGGGATCTCTTTTCCAATTTGCCATCTTCTGCAAAATAGCAAAAAATTGTTACAAACCTGTTTGCCAAAAAGGGCAGCAAAAAGACAAGTTAGAGGAAGGTTACTGGTTTATTTGTAATGTTCCACTAGTCAGTGGGCCTTTTTAATGTTAATTTTTAAATTACAGTTTCAGAGTTAAAGAAGATGCCAATTGTTCGGCATTACAGCATTCACGACAGAACATATACTGGCATCATAACTGCTTACGGTAAGTTAAGAGTTCTATCTATTCACATTTCATATTCTGCAGTTTTATTTCCTCCTTGGAAAGCAAGCAGGATGTTTGCTAGGAAGTTACTTTTATTGAGAAACGTTGGAACTCACCTAGCTTTTTGGATGAGCCATCTGAAATGGGAATTATGTCATTTTGCCATAAGCCTATCTGGTGATACTAAGCCTAGATAATCGGCTTCGATGGAGATCAAGTCTTTGCTGCAAACACAGAAAAATATCTAGCTGGCTTATAAGCCTGCCATTCACATCAGAAAAAGAGATAGACTTAAAATTATGTGAGTTAAGAAGCTTTGAATCATATGAGAAATTTTCCTATTTTTCTTCTACATAATTGGAGCTGAACTGCAAGAGCTTTCTGAGCACTTCAGGAAACAGGGATCAGTTCACAGGGTTATGAAGCCACCAGAGTTGTGAAGGCATTAATTTCTTTGATGAGGGTTCATGTGAGAAGGCATGAAAAGAGAGCATTTAACTCATTTTCAAATCACTGAATGGGACTCCAAGCATCTGGGAATCCTGTATGAAAGAACTTAACTACTACTGTAGAAATGTGATGATTTACAGATTTCAGAAAGTCTACAGAGTGGCAAACTGTAGCTGCATGAAAAAAGTAAATATTCTAATTAACACAACCCCAGAGGAACATATTTGGCCAAAAAAATCTTTTCTCATGAGTTTTCTTTTATGGTTTGTCATTATATATGCTAAACAAAAAGACATGACGTGTAAAATGTTCTTTATCCTTACAAAACATCAGTATTACGGAATGATAAAATTATCACCTATTCTAAAATCATCATCAGAATGCCACATAAAGTCACTTTCTGCAAAAATCAGGCAGTTTAAATAAAAAATTAAAGGCCACAATAAATAGGCGGCAACTTGATTTCAAGACTAATGGGATTGTCACATTAAGAAGTATTTTTATTAGTACATCTACAGGGAAGAAAAGCTGAGAGAATTACAGTCTGCTTTCCCTTCAGGTCAGTTGCACCTCTCAAGTCTGGAACACACTTCAGATACTTTGTGCTTAAGTGAAGCACCCTGTCCAAAGCGACTCCCTGGTCTAAAAACCAGCATTTTCGCTCAAGTTCTTACTGCTATCCACATACACGCAGAAGATGTGGAATCACTGCAAAATATTTGCCACTGACAAACAAGTGCCTAATAATGAAAAAAACCCCAAAAAACCATATAGCCAACAACCTGCAGTTACCTAGTGATAACCACTATTTCACAATAACCAAGGCCCCCTAAGGATTAAAGGTTGCACACTGCAGGTACAGAGCTATGCACAAGAGGGAAGGGCAAACAAGCCTAAAGTACACAAAACACTGACCTTAATTGTCATCACCAGGAAAAGGAGGAAGTAGTGTCTGCCATCTCCGGCATCAGCCATCTCCTCTCTTGCCCTGGCTCTGGCTCCCTTTGGACCCACCTTTGACTTGATTCAGTGTTTTACTAGTGGCTTATTAGGAAATAATTTCATAATTTTCTTTCCCCCAATCCACAGTAGTTTTTTTTTAGGGTGAAGAGTTAATTCACCTAATGGAAGCTAAATATAAGTGCCAGAGATGATGGAAGGAGAAGTGGAGGGAATGCATGGCCCCTAGCAGAAAACAGGGTCAGCTGGCACTTACCCAGTGTCAATTCAGCCTCGGGACTGAGGTCTCAACACTCAGTTAGAAAGTTGGTCAGTCGAGGCTTACACTGATACCACTGGATGGCCACTCCAGAAGTTTTTGAAAGAAGACACTAAGTGTCATAAATATGTGAGATTGTATTTTAATGAGCAGTTTGATTAAATCTACCTTGGGGGGGACTAATCAGAGGTCATAAAAAGCTGTTATTCAAAGTGAAGGAATTTAAAGAGGCAAGACCCAAAGCAGTCCCTCAGTAACAACTACAAAGTACATGCTATAAAATTATGTGTTTCACTCTCATTATAATGGCAATTAGGAGAATCTAAAAATACATATGCTACAGGCTTAATGTTAAAAAACAAAAAACGAAACCCATAAACACTAACACGGTATGAAGGAATCAACAGTTCAAACAATGCTTTAAACTTTATTAACTTCTAATTAGGGGTTGTCCTCACATTCTTCCTTGAAGAAGAAAAGCTACAATAACTTCCAGAAATGGAGACTTATTTCAAGTTACATGATGTAGCATTAAATCATCAAAAAGGATCAACAAATGCAGGTAAACGAAATATGAATTTTTAAGGCACAAAACCAAAATGTGACATTGGTTCTCCAAAGTTTTTCAAAGTATTTTTGCATCTGAATTTTCATTCCTCCTACTGCGGCATTCGACAGGATTTGTAAATTGCAATGATTGTTCAGTAGTTGTTTTTTTTAAACTCTCCTTTTCTTCTTGGATGCGTTTAACAGTTAGAAGTGCCTGCTGACATCTGTCAATCAGCTGAGGATCAGCACCCCCTTCTGGCTTCAATAGTGTGGGGTGAAAGCTGCAACTCCCATCATCATGTCAGAAACCTGTACAGGAGAAACAAAGTAAAAGCAAAAACATTCTAAAACTAGTCATAATAAACAGGCAAAGGAATATTAATACCATGACAGTAGCCCAATTTATCCAACTGCAGAGGCTGAGGAGCCATTTTAGAATGGTTCTCAGGGGCCATGAGGTAGCTCTGCAGGTGTGGCAGCCAGCGTGTCTCCATCACGGCAGGCAGCGGCAGCACCCTAAACACCTGCTAAGGCAGAGGCTCACTGACAGCAACCCTCCTGTCCCACTGCTTCCTCCTCCAGGGTGGGCATAAAGGCTGAAGAGCCTGTCCCTATCTCTTCCGGGCTCATGCTGCCTGAGCAAGCATTTGTCATTTCTTCTGAGGAAAATGTGGGTACAGTGGATTAACTCTGCAACATTAGCCTATTCTGTTTAATTACACCACTGCTTTGCTCAAGAAACTCCTTTATAATCTCAGTGGTGGTACCTTTCACCTTGCTTGTATTTTCCAACCCTGCAATGTTATGCTACCACTGCATTTTGCCATACCAAGCTGTACGTTACTTAGGTGAGAATTGTTTCAGGTATCCTTGATGTAAAGTACACCCTGATCATGTTATCGATGGGCTTTTACTTCAGAAATTTCTTATGAAAACTTTCAAAACTGATCATTGCTACAGTAGAAAACAGAAAGTCAAGGTGATTTCCTGCATGAGGTAAACAGGTGACACTAATCAGTGAAACTCAAACCAGCCAAGCCTGCTGAAGGAAAAAACAAAACCTCTTAAAACCCCCAACCAACCCACCATGTAAGTAATACCACTGAGATGGTCTGAAACCAAATCTGATCCTGTCAGCTGAAAAAAAAATGTGGGTGCTCAGACATCTCGGTACAGATCAGCTCACTAGGCTCTGGCCTTTTCAGTGTGTTGGATTTTCAGGTAATGCTTGATACTATTTTGTTTTAAAAAGAAACCCCACTCCAAGCTGTACATTGGTACTAAATACGCACTGGACACACCTAGCTATTAATACATATATTTTTTGTTGCACTGTATGGAAAAGGAGCATTATTTCAGGCATAGATACAATTGCAGTGGTAACAGAGCAGACTGGGGGAAGATGAGCAATACTGACGTTTCCTAAGTGGGAAAGCAGACTGAAGTGATGGTGTCATCTGTAGACTCTCCCTCCTAACAGATCATCCTTACAGATAAATTCACACCTGAATATAAATGTTGTTGACATTTACAAGATCCCATTTTCTCCAGCTGGATGTTTTGAAGGATCTAGCCCATGCTGCTTCATCTGCACTGCGATATCAAACAAGTAGTCATAACATTCACACCTAAAATAAATAGGGAAAAAAATTCAATGTAACTAAGGCTCAAGTCTTACCATGTTTTATGAAAATTAGTATCTTCCTTCCTTAAGCTTTTTATCACCAGTCTGACTGTCTGACTGCACAGCTCTATTATTGTTTACTTCCACATTCATGGAATGGAAAGTGCGTGGAATGGAAAGTGCCTAGCACTGATTTGCTGAAGTAAATTCCAAAAATGGGATGAGGGAGGGCTACACAAACTGTATTGGCAGGCGTCATACAAAAGCAGAGATTGCCTGCATGTTTCATATGAGGAGGGACTTGTTGATTTATCTGAAAGGAAATGTTGGGAACCCTATCAGCCAGCATTGATATGAAAGGAAAACCAAGCAACAGAATCATGGATGAATCCATTCCCAAAAGCTCCCTATACATGCAGTGAGGCCTTAATATTCTGAATCATTGTCCATGGGCTGGAAATATACATAGCATTAAGTTCATTAAGATCTTGAGGCAAGAGATAGCATATTCCTGAATTGTACTCACATGGTTTTGGCTTTTTCCCATGTCTCTCCCCATACATAAACACCGTGACGTCTGACCAAGACAGCACAAGAGTCTGGGTATTTTTCCATTGCACGTGCCATTCTCTCCTTGAGATCCTTCTCTTCTGGTGTATTCTCAATAATAGGAACCACTAGGGTATCATCATATCTACAAAAAAACCCCCATGTTCATGTATTTAAAAAACCCCTGTGCTTGAATGTATGAAGCTTTTTCCTAAGAAAGGGATTATCCTCTGCCTGTGTAAAATGTTAAATTCTCAGCACTAGATTTTATGCTCTTCTCTTGTGAGTCATGCTGTAACATAAGAATTCTAGGGAACACCTCTCACTCTCAAATAGTTACTACGCTGACAATACCTGAGCTACACTTAAGGCACAAAAAGAAAACACTTTAATCTATTAGGTGTAGCTGTTTATTCCCATATCACTTTGTAGTTGGGTCCCTTTACAACTTTTTCAAACTTTTCATCCTGTATTGGCATCATCTACAAGCTTTACCTCAGATTAAATTATTTAAAAGAATCTATCATGAAGAAGGAAATGAAGCTGTTTGCTGGAGAGCAGAAAAAAATTAATTTAGGTAGTCCAAAAAGCCCCCGGAAGATTGTCCTGCTAAGGCATATAAATAGAAGGTAGAGTCAACACATGAAAAATAAATTCTCTGTGATGGAGTCATTGGTGGGCTACATGTGATCTTAAGAGAGCCTGAGAACCCCAGTTCCAAAGACAAGATGATGCACGTTACTCAGTGGAACTTGCCTAAGAGTTTCTTCTGAAGGAGGACTGGGATATTTGGCATTGTTTGAACCTTAATTAACACTAGCAGAAACTTGTTTAAATAGTTTTAATAAGTCCCCAGTTCAGGTTCAGATTTATCATTGAGATCACATAGATATTTCATGAGTGGATGCTAGTAGTTCTTTCTTTTGTAAAACACAGAAAGAAAGCAATGGTAAAAAATCCCAACACCAACAGCTTACATTTTAAATCAAATATGCAGAAGATAAAGTCTCATCCCTTACAGTTCTCAGTGCTGACACTTTCTCAAGGAAGGCTATAAAAGTAGTGAATTAAGAAAGTGAGGTGGCATTTGAAGCTTTACTTTGACTCTTATAAACTCTGATCACTAAAATTACACTTGGAGTGTTTGTTACTAATGAGGCCAAACAAGTTAGTGGATCGGCTTCATAGGTTCTGCTTTCTACTTGCCCATGAGCTTGGAAGCTGCTAGAAACACCATAACTGATTCCTAATCAGGACCATAAGCTTTCTATCAAGAATTAATACCCAAAAAATGTCAAGAAGACTCTGAATGAGCTAAATACTTGGTAGCTCTTTTTTTTTAATTGAAAGATAAGTAGCCTACATTTAATCAAACCTTCATGTAAAATACCTTGTGACAGTCTGACTTTCAAAGCTGTTTACTACTGATCTAATGCTCCTCCTATGGAAGTCAAAGATAAAACTAGTCTGGGATCACTGGAGTCATATTTAGGCCCACATATACTTCTGATTATTCTATCTGTAGCATTTTCCTGGACAGCTTCCAGAAAAGATTTATGTAACTAGAAACAACACACAGTCCCTTTTTTCGAAAGGACCCATTTTGTACTTCGAATTCAAGGTCCCATTTTTCTTTTGAATTCAAAGGGGAGACTTGTGTGAGGTAAGCCAGTGGAATCAGTCTAGTATGGATGAACACGTGCTTATGAGCCATATAACCCAGAGCTTTGATTTCTTTAGTTTTTCTGGTAAATGAATAAAATGACACAGGACAACTTGAAGGTATGGAACCCAATAAATACAATGTTTCCTGACTAACATTCAGGAATGTCTGAGAGTTCAAAATGCACCTAAAAAAAGTTTGTTGTGGATTTTTTTAAAACCAGTGTTGTTAGACAATTAAATAAAAGGGCATGTATTTTACCACATTAAAAATGCACATGCTAATGGTGACAAGAAAGTAAAGTCGGCAAGTCAACCAAAATGGAATAAAATATGCCTGGGCGTAAAATCACATATGGCTTGTTCCTGTGCCAAAGGGCAATAGTTAGATACAAAAATTAACATCAAAAAGTGGAAAGAATTTAGCATTTCAATTTCTCATCTCCTTGTCACATGTTATATAAATGTTGTTTGCAGATCCCAATTCAACACTCTGTGGGTGGAGACCTCAAAACAAGCCATCACACATAATTTGGAATAACTCAGCACTTACCTCAGAGCTCATCCTTGAAAAGTAGTAACATTATCTTTAATGAGCTGTTTATTCTGAATTTTCTTTCAAACTCTGTCAAGTAAATCTGAAATCCTCTACTCTCTTAACATGCCCTAAACTAGCACAGGCAGTGATATGTGAAGTCCACCCAAATGCAGTTTGTACACGTTATCAATCCAACCTAGTGTTGGCTGGCTCCAGTTTCAGCTGAATGTTGTACAGATGTGGTAACATCTCAGGACGTAGCTCTTTACTCGTTTTGTTCCTGTAGCTCAACAGACCACAGCAGCCTTGGCATTACAAGATTTGTCTCAGATCTCTTCCACAGGCTTCAGACCTTACAGAAAATCAGTGACTCATTCATTCCAGATGTCTTTTTGCTTCTTATTCCTAATACTTTATATTACACACTTTCAAGTACATAACTCAAATGACTTGTATTTATATTGCTGAAAACAAATGATAGAATATCATGCCTCTTTTCCTAAATATAGAGAAGTACCTGTAATAGCCTCCTGAAGTACACTTCTGGATTCCTTTTATCATCTCCTGATGGGTAATAGAGAACTCACTCCCTGGGTAAAGAAGGGTTGCCATAACAGCAGCCTTGGAATGTGTATGGATCACTGCACCTGCCCCTAAGAGCAGAAAAAGAAAGCAAAATGTAGAATTAATTTTAAAATGTGTCTATTAAGAAAATTGTATTCATATACTTGATTAATTTCCTTTGATTAGGTGACTTAGCAAATGGTGATCCGCTGTATGAGAGGAAAAAATATACAGCAACCTAAAAGAAGGTATGAGGTAATTACTGACCTATAAGGGATAATTATGGATTGTCTTAGGACATTGGTGTTAAATTCTAGCTAGTGACAAATTCCAGGAGAGACACTCCTTGTACAAATTCAAGCAGAAACACTACTTGTACATTTCTTTACATACTGCAATGACTGAAATACTCTTAATTTTATCAGAGCTCTGAGGTTATAAAGAATTCCCAAACCTATTTGTGAAACGGAAGTTTAAAGCCTTTTACGTTCTTTTTATGTCTTCTTCAATTATCTGCTGATTCTCTGAAAAAACACTCATCATAATCTTATTGTGTCGTGATGGAAAGATAGGTAGACAATAATTATAATCTACTTATAAAGATGCAATGTTGCTTTTCCTTGAGTATGCATGTAAGCTGCTTGTGCAGGAAGATCAGAAGAGACTCCCTAAATCCCCTCTAAAACAACACATATAAATTTTACCCAACATCAAAAGCTCTCTGTTACTGTCCACCTGCAAAACAAAAGTTTCATACTGTTTTCACCTATTCATAATTTATAACTGTTAATCTCAGCCAATGGATGCAAAAGGATTTAAACCATAACAGCTGAACTGGCAAAACTACTGATATAAAACTGCTGCAAATCTGGGCTTCCCCTGCAACCTACCAACATTCTGCACAAAAAACCAGTGCTGAAAAGATGACCACAGGCACAGCTACAAGAGAAGATTAAATTGCAAGTGCCACTGACAGGATGTTACTATGGATTATATCCCACTGTATATACACCTTTGCAAATCAATTTATTTTATAGTTTCATGTTTATTTCACTGTAATTTCTATGTATAAAGAATATGGTAGTCAATATCAATTCTGTGGATGTACATATACAATGTTTCAGTCACTGCTGAACTACAAACATTGCTGCATACCTCTCATAGTGTAGGCATTCATAAAAAGAGGTGTGCACTGGCTTTTCTTCAGTTTCTTGTGCAGTGGAGGACCACTGATGTCCTGTTCATTCATGTCACAAACAAACATATCTTCTGGCTGTAAGAAAGAAGAAATTATTTTGACTGGGATAACTCAAATAGTTTTGTTTTCCCTCTAGGGAAACAAATACGTACAAACCACATATTTAATATAGAATGTGATTTTAACTTTGTAAAAGGGCTGTAATGCACCACATTTATTCCAGGTTCTAATACTACTTACTGACATCATTTAATGGAAATTAATATTAGGTACTCTTTTTCCTCCGACTGATGCCAGGCAGATATCTGTAAAACTACAATTTTCTCAGAAAAGGGACAGCCTGTAGCTCAGTAATAGAAAATAGAATAAAAGGAAAAGTAGTAACTGATTCAAAATGAGAAACATAGATGGAATTCTTACTTTAAAGAACTAACTAAGGACACAAACCTAAAAATAATATATTTAACTTGTAGAACTATTTTGTTTTAAACCTTGCTTTTAGTAGCTGTACATGAATTTTACCTTTGCATCAATTAGCTATTCGTAATAGTGTAGAGAATTGTTCAGGACAGTAATAAAATTTTAACGTTATTTTAAAAATCAGCAGAAAATACAATTGCAAGAGATTTCCTCACTCACTGTGCTTAATCCTCTGCTACTGCGAGCACAGATCAGACCATCGTGGTTATCTCACATACCTTTGCCTGCCTTACTTCTTCACATCCCCAGCAAACACTGCTGTGAGACCCTGAGTTTCTATCAGTGAAGAAATTCCTTTCACTCCTCACTGTATTTATCCTCAGATTTATGAGATGACAAATCCTTTCCATGTATTACTCTCTTCTGGGGGAGTACCTGCTGTCATAAAATAGTTATCCTTTACCATTCTCCCCTCCTCCGACATTTTAGGTTTTTTTGGAAAGCAGCGATAGACAAGGTCACCTTTTCACAGGGAGAGCCCAACTATTTACTGAGAAAGTCAAGACAAATATCTGTCGCAAACACTCAAACAAAAATAAACAGCGATGAGGTGTTAATGCCTATTTACGGGTGTACCTCCGTAACTTGAAACTGTAGCCAGACAGGTAGAGCCGACCAAGCTTGACAAAGAATAAAGCTGGACTGGGGTAATGCTCCACTCTCACATTGCTTTGTGTCTATTTAAAGCAAAGAGATCACCAAGACTGATCTACACTGGCCACTGAAACACAAACTGGCTTGCTACGGTAGTGGAGTACCGGGAGAAATCATCAGTTGTTTCAGTAATGTAGTCAACAGAATAACAAATTTGTAACTTCACATAAGGAAAAATTAAACTCTAAATAAAGGCACTTTCATCCATCTCAAGATGAGCTCTGAGGTAAAAGTCGAACTTAACATACCTGTATTCTTTCCTTCTGGACTCCTGAAGGAGCGATGTAGATTTCATCCCTAGGAAAAGTTGCAGATGGGAAAAGTCAGTAAACACAGTTGAGCAATGACTGTTCAACTGCACAGGCATTAGAGCTCCTGAGCCACTGAAAAAGAAATAGCAAATCTAGACCCTCACAATTTAAAAACTTTCTTGCTCTTTCCATACATTGACAGGTAGATTATTTTCAAAATAGAACCAAATTGTACAAGGGCAAATAAAATCTCTAACTTGCAGGAGTACAAAACTATCCTTTCGACTTGACAGATATCTGAAAAAAATGTAAGAAGTGCAGCCTTATTTTTCCAACAAAGAAAAGCAGCCTCTCCCTGCAGTAACTCAAATTCCTACAATTCAGAATAAAAATTAAATGAGAAATTGCAAGCAGATACTGATCTATGACAAGACAGGTGACAAAACCATTACATAAAAATCCATACACTATCTATAAACAGTAATAATTACCTGTAAGATTCAACATTGTAAATACTTTCTTTTTTAACTGTGCAGGTTAGGTTTCTAGTGCGGTTACATATTTATTTGTGTTGATAAAGAGATAGCACTAATTCAGTGCAATTAAATAACTGAAATTTAAGTAGAAGCGCATCACCTCTTGCAAGGACTACATGAACAAAAACTGTAAAAACTGATTGAAACTAAAATGACTTCAAGATGATATCTGCATTTTTTTCATTATTAGCACAAAAACCCTAACTAGATTCTCTCTCTCAATTGCAATCACTATTCGGCTTCAGCAGTCACATACTAAATACAGGAGCAGAGAGACATCTAGTGAAGAACTAGTCAAGTTACAGATACATTTCCTATGGACCACGGGATGTTTGTATTTCTGGACAAGAGTAACGGAGCTGGGGAAGGGTCTGGAGCACAAGTCTTGCGAGGAATGTCAGAGGGAGCTGGGGGTGTTTAGCCTGGAGAAATGGAGGCTCAGGGGAGACTCCATTGTTCTCTATAATGCCTGAAAGGAGGGTGTAGCAAGGTGAGGTTGGTCTCTTCTCCCAGTTAACCAGCGACAGGGCAAGAGGAAATCACCTCAATTTGCATCAGGGAGGTTTAAACTGGACATTAGGAAAAATTTCTTCACTGAAAGGGTTATCAAGCACTGGAATAGGCTGCCCAGGAAAGCAGCTGGCTCACTGTCCCTAGAAGTATTTAAAAGACATGTAGGCCTGGTGCTTAGCAATGTGTTTTAGTGGGCAACTTAGCAATGGTAGGTTTATGGTTGGACACTCAAGGATCTTAAGGATCTTTACCAACCTAAACAATTCTGTGATTTTAGTTCTTCCAAAAATAAAACTCTTAAGATGATGTACTATTCATAGTGGTAAAATGTCTGTGAAGTACATAAAAATGTGGCTTTATCATATTTGTAATTTTTAACATTCATGAATTAACACTGCTGGCATTGCATTTAGTCTTAATTCATTTGCATGAGCAAGATAAGAAATCAAGGGGTAATTCAGTTACTTGTGACAGACACACAATTTTTCTTAAACCAGTTTTTTTCTTTTTCAGAACTTAACCAGAAAGGGAAAATCTGACGACAAAATAAGGTCTTCAAACACAAGATACCTCACAAGGAATTCTACATCCATTTTTAATATGCTATGCCAAATCCAAATTGGCTTTTTTTTCCCTGATAGTTGATACAAACTGCACAGTGAGTAAAGCTGAGTAAGATTACCTGGTAAAAACAGTTGCTATATTTGAATCAAATTTCAACTGTTCTTCCACATTTTCCTATGTAACAATTCTAAGTAAATAAGTTATAGAACTACTAAGGAAAACTGTATTACTATAATACTGCATTCTCTGATAATGCCATTTGTCTTGCCACAACCAACAGGAGTTGCACTGGAATGACAAAGAAAATAGGCTACATGTAGCTACTGATGACAAATTAGTGCTAGAAAGATCTTCCCATAGACAGCTTTAAAAACAAGAATTCACCCTCTTTTCACTCATCTCATTATTATTACTGTTGTTGCTTTGCTTGCAAAACCAAGCAGGGAGGTGAAATGACCTGCACAACGTCCAAACAGCACAAGTATGAGTGTTTAATGTCTTTTCTTTGTATATATATAGAATATATATTTGAATAGCAATGACTGTTTGTGCATGCATGTGAGTGTATACCAGAAAAACGACAGGTCAGATACTTTCAAGTTTGTGTCACAACCTTGTGACCAGATACAGAACTGCAGGTAAGGTTTTTTTTAATGTGCAAGGTTTTTTGAAGAATGAGGTCTTTTCTTTTTTTCAGTGGCCACTGAGCGGAGCTCTGTTTCCACTAAACGTTTGGGAATTATGGATAGGTAGGAGACAAGCAAATTAAAACACAAAGTGGTGCTTCTTCATAGGAGATACAGACCAAAAATTATTGCTGTTACCTGTCCTGCTTTAATTATATGTAAAGTATTTATCTCCTTAGAAATTATCTTAGTAGAATAGTAATTTCCTTCCTAGAGGAAATACCTGGCCTGCAAAATGTCCAGGGATTAATCTTATTTAACCACAGGCATTTGAAAGCCACATACCTGATGTAACCCACTCTCAATTCCACAGTCAGTGAAACGTAAAAGGGGGAATGCATTGTTCTTTAAAGACAATTCATCTACCTTAAACAAAGGTAGTAAAAGGATGGGATAAGGTCACTCTCTGAAGTTGTCTCTCTCCATTGAAGGGTGTGCAATGATTAATTCAGACTATTAACCTCCCTTCTATATGGTTAAATTTGGTATACTGTCTATTTCCCCCTTTAACTTCCTGCTCACTCTTGACTTGCAAACATTTCTCATGGAACTGAAATGCCATCATCAACTACTAAACACAGCCAGCCTCTTTCTCTCACCACCACATTATTTCTCTTTCATCTTTACTTACCCATGTTTCAAGCTGATTCCTCCACCGGTTCCTGTTACCCAGCCTAAGCCATAAAACAGCCTACAAAGCTCTGGGATAAGATTCCTTGGATGTAACCCATCCTAAAAAGAAGTTAAATAAATAAGTGAAAAACCATCAGAAACACCTCAAACCTAAGAATTTAAGTTCTCAAACTGAATTTAAAGGATTAGTACTTTCATACTGCAGCAAAAAGGTCGAAGTTATGCTAATGAACTTCAATTACAAAATAACTATATGTTTACAAAACGCCTTCTATGCTCTGCCAGGGACATTCACACCTCAAAACAAACAAAACCCCCGAGTAAGGTTCACGTCTGACTAGCCTTTACAGGAAAGGTCTCACCTAAAATTCATTTGAGTGCAGTGGCCCATAGATAGTACACCAGCAGGATTATGTTATGGACTACTGCACAAAAAAAAAGGAAAATAAATGCATCTAACATTATCCATCTTTAAAAGCTCAACTAATAGTTTTCCTATTAAATCACTTTTTTTGTAGGTTTATTTTGCTTGATTTACAAATTTCAGGAGAAGAGAGTCAATAGCACTCAAAAATACCACACAGAAAATACATGCAAATTATTTTATGAACTTTACATTCCTACATTTTTACAACACGAGGTTACTTTACAGTTTAGCCAGAAGGCAAATTGCATTATTTCAATATTTCTTCAGAAAGAAAAAAAGGTTCTTGTACTTTTTCCATATTCCATTTTTTTTACATTAATATCTATATCTACATACTAACCAAAGGTATCTCTAGCGTCAGAGGTAAGATTTCTACCTACATTACCACGGTAATACAGCTGCTTTTATGGTGTGCCTTTATTTTTAGGATTCTTTTTTTTAATTGAGGCAACTAGAAGCTCTAAACGTTTTTCTAAAATGTCAAAGGATTAGCTGCTCTACTGCTCACCTTGGTTATCAGTACCCATGAAACGACACTTCAAAAAAAAAAAAGTTTTGTTTAGCAGCAAGAATCCCCATGGCGGGGGGCGGGGAGCATTTTGTCAACACCCACAGAACAGAGAGAACCAAAGCAAAAGCAGGGCACAGCAAAAATGGTAGGCAGGTGGTTACTTGGTGCCAACGCCTTTGCTGAAATACTCAGGAAGAAGTGCTTCCAGATGGTGTTGGACTTGCAGAACTAGGAGTGGAGAGGCAGCATGGAACAGGAACATGAGGCAGTGGTTGAGACAGGAGACTGGGAAGGTGAATTACTGGAGATGGGAGCCTGGGACAAGTTTGTCAAGGTTTGGAGTCTCCTACTTTAACCTCATCTTTACAATCTCCAGTGACAGTGAGATACAATACTTGTTCTCTCTTTCTAAAGATGATTGTCTTCTCTTCCACCTCTGTGACAATGTTTTACATATTACAACAACAACTCAAATTGCTGCTCTTTTTTGTTTGTTTGGGGTATTTTTTTTTTGTTTTGTTTAGGATGAAGTAGATTCTTTCCCTCTTTCCTGACAGGCCACATTATCTAGTCTGCTGATAGCTCGCATCTCCCTGCTGTCAGCTCTTGCTGGCTTTGAAGCTTGGGCTGTTCTCTCGACCAGTGTCACATGCAAACTGGAGAGGTGCTCCGAGCCTTGTCCAGGCAGTACCTCCATGTGCTCAATGTTCACCTTGTTTGATGAAGCACAGCACTACCAACCCATGTTCTGGTTGTGATGATAGATAAAACCCCAATCAAAGACCAATTAAAAAAAAAAACGAAAGAAAACCAAATCACAAAACAAACCTAAAAAACCTCAGGTAACATAAAAAAGCCATGAGTCCTGTAGACGCAGCCAGACTGACAGCCGGCAACATTCTGGAAACCGTACTGAATTTTGTAACACGTTTGTTACAATCTGAATCACAGAATACTTAGGGCTGGAAGAGAATTTTGGAGATAATCCAGCCCAATCTCCCTGCCAAGGCAAGGTCACCTTGAGCAGGTGACACAGGAAAGCCTCTAGGTAGGTTCTGCATGTTTGCAGAGACTCCACGACTCCCTTGCGCAGCCTATTCCAGTGCTCTGCCAGCCTCAACGTAAAGAAGTTCATCCCTATGTTGAGGTGGAACTTGTGTTTTAGCTTATGGCCATTGCTCCTTGAATGCTGGACACTGAGTACGCCTGGATCTTGCCGGCTGAATTTCCTCCTGGCCGCCAGGGCACACTGCCGGCTCACAGCCAACCTGCCATCCGCCAGTACTCCCAGGACCTCCTCATTAATTAGCAACTGCGAAGCTACGGGCCAGTTACCAAGGTCCAAGAACAGCCTCAGCACCCGCGATTGCGGGGAGCTCTCCGGAGCGGTGGCGGAGCCCCGCCGCCCCCCGGCCCCTCGTTACCTGCGCCGCATCCCCACCGGCGGCCGCCATGGCGCGGCCAGCGCGGGGTCCTTGCTCGGGGGCTTCTTTGGGGAGCCGCCCGGGCGCCTGCGGAGCGCTGGGCATCCTCCGGCCGCAGACACCGACCCGAGCCGGCCCCCGGCGGGCGGGATGGAGAGGCCAGTGCCCTCCCCCCGGGCCGGGAGCCGACAGTGACTAGAGGAAATGCTGGGGCGCCCGGGGACGAACAGCCAGGCGGGGCGTGGGTGTTCGTGCCGTTGCATTTTCCCGTGCCTGGGGCGATCGAAGCGGCCAAACCCACGGCCGGGTCTGCGAGAGGGGCAGGCGGGGCACAGGGGCTCGGTGAAGCCGCCCCCCGGCGCTGGGGGCGGGCCGGGTTATTTCTGCTCGGGCAGTGAGTGGGGCAGCCCCGGCGCGGTGGGGGCGGGGAGGGCAAGATGGCGGCGTCCCTGTGGTTGAGCGGCGGCGGGGAGCGGGTGCTGAGGCTGCTGCGGGCCGGGCGCTCGGCGCTGGGTGCGGGGCTCTCCCTCCCCGCCCGGGCAGGATGGAGGCACCTGCACGGCACCCGGGAGCTGCTGGGTGAGTGGCGGGCTGGTGCGATGGCTGCCCTGCTGTAGGTGCGTCTACGAGCACCTGCGGCGGAGAGAGGGTTGAGAGCGGGTAGTTGCGGTGGGTTGACCCTGGCTGAATGTCAGGCACTTGCCAAAGCCCCTCTACAGCTCCGCTCCGCAACTGGGCAGCGGAAAGAAAATACATCAGAACACTCATATGTTGAGATAAGGGCAGGGGGAGACCACTCGTCTTTTACTGTCGTGGGCAGAGCAGACTCGATTTGGTGATACTGAGTTTATTGGCTATCAAAATCAGAGCAGGATAATGAGAAGGGGGGAAGAAAGCATTAGAAAAACTTTCCTTCACCCCTGCCTACTTCCCAGGCTTTACCTCCTCCTTTCCAGCTGCGCAGTGGGACGGCAGAAACTGAACAGTGACCCACTGGGAGGTGGGTGCGAGGCTGTGGCCGTGGGTTCATTTGCAGGGTGTGTTTGGTTTGGTCTCTGCAGGTACTGAAAGTACATCAGGATGTGTGTGGGCTGGTAGGAGAAAACTCGGAGAGAAATGTGAGAATTATTAAAGATCTAGAAAGGAAGAACGCTGAAGGAATTGAAATCTAGAGAGGAAAATAAATTAAGCCTTCAAATATGAAAATATTTTGTTGTGGATAAGGAAACAATCCTCACCATTGAAAACAGGAGTGTATTTTCTAAGTGTAAGTATAGCTAAGCACTGAAAAAGTTTTTTGTTTGCTTTTTTTGGTCTGTGTTTGGCAATTCCACTACATTTCTGTCATCTTACTCTCCAGGCAGTGTTTCAAGTAACTGGAGAAGGGTATGTAATGTATATTTTATGTAATTTCATTTGGTTTTTAATGGAAAAATTGAGTTAATTAATTGCATGTCTAGCATCCTGTCTTGGTTTGAAAGACAGGCGTCTGTTTAAGTGAGGCAGAAAACCCCTTTGAAATGGGAAATTTCAAACCCCCTTCCCTCCCGATTATTATAACTTTGAAATTAAGGGGCTTTCAGGCAAGGATATGAGAAATAGGAATAACAGTTCTTTACTAATTTATATATATAAAACAAAACAAAACAATAAACAGCAATGACTATGGCAGTTGTAACAGCACAGTCACCCAGAAGGCTGCCAGGCAGCTTCCCCTCCTGGAGCAGCGCTGGTCACAGCCGGCAGCAGCACTGGTGGCTCCCGGTGAGCAGGGTGGGTGCAACAGCTCCGGTGAAAAACAGTGGTCCTGTGGAAAAGGGTCTAGTCCTCGCCTGAAGGTCCAGCGATGCAGCCTCCCGTCCTCTGGAAGTCCAGCGGAGAGAAGCTCCCTTCTGCCTGAGAAACCTCTGATTATATCTAAGTGGGAAATGTTCAGTGCCCCCTCCCAGGCAGAGCATCTCACAATGGGGTGGTGAGGCACCGATGGGCCCATTAACAGGAGATAGTCCAGAGCCCGTTATCTATGAGTCCTTTGGCAAGGCACAAATGCTCCCATTAACAGAACATAGTCCGGAGGGAGGAGGCAAAGAAACACTGCCCCACCTGGTTTCACAGCTCATGGAGATGGTAATAGAATATACTGCAACCCAGGACACATCCTTTCCCACATAGAAGTCAAGGTGTGAGGTTATGACAACACCCTTTCAAGATGCATTTTTCAGGAGTTTGTTGTTACACAGTTATCAGACAGACCATCTACACTTCCATGTTTTCCTCTGTCTCTAAGAGATGTGGGAAGAGTTACGGATGCTGAAATGAAATGTGATCTTTCCCTGCTTGATCTGTAAATTACAACTGGTAAAACATTTAAAGGATGATCAGGTGTGTTGTTATGAGGTCCTGGTGTGATGCTCAGCATGAAATAGCTGAACTCTTTGGGGTTTAAGTGCACTTATAAAAACGTGAGCTTTCATTAACCTTGTGTAATAAAACTCAGTAGTAGTTCAGAGACAGACTAATCATTGTCATTTACACCTCAGTATTCCCTTCTTTCCAGCACTGGTTGCCTTTGCTGCTTTGCGGTATGAAAATCTTTTCCTTTGTAAAACCTGCTGTGTGTGATACAGGGAAGTCTGTCCCTTTCTTGAAAAAAATGTCATCTGTTTTCAAATTACATTAGAAAAAAATCACTTCTTTCTTCGTATTATAGTGTACGTATATAATATAATGCAGCATAAGCACTTCTGAAGTGGTCTTGTTATTCGACTCCTTAAAGAACTTCTGTCTACAGTCCTCCCAGACAATCTATTGTGTACTTCACGTTGAGAGTACTTAATATATAGCTGGAGTTAAATTTCTAAATTTGGATATGCAAATGACTAAAATCTTTTTTAATTCCTTACAGTAAGCTTTTAAGTGTTAAGGTGGATAGATCACGCCTTTAACTCATTCAGGCTTTCCTCATTCAACCCTTCTAGTGTACTTACAGCTTTTCAAGGTGGTGTGTATTTTGGTGACACCATTTTAGGGTTTATTGTTGCCTCCGAAATGAAAACAAAGAGGAAAAGTTACAAGTTCTCTGGTAAAATACAGCTCCTTTGGACATAAAACTCTCTCTTGGTTCTTACTTTGACAATTAAAGGTTAAGTCAGTTTTATTTTAGCATTAGTTTTATTTCTCTGTTTTTCTGTTTCTGAAAAAGCCACTATTTGAAGTATTGGTTCATGTGGATCTAGTTTTTCATGTCACATGAATTTTTTGTTTCTCTGTGTGTTTCTGTCCTTGTCTGTGGTGCTGGTAGCGGAAACGTTGTTTTGAATAATTGAAACAATTAATTCAGAATGCAATTCCTAGTTTGTTGGTCACAGAGAAAAGAAAAATACAAAACAGAAAAAGTAGAATGAGTAGTAGAGAACCTCTTTGTTAGAGGCGTGTCAATTTTTCATTGTTTTTAATGTTTCAGAGTCTTATAATTGGTGTTAAGTTGCAGTACATTTTTCAATTCTCTACTGACTACAGAATGTGTGTAGGAAGTTATGGAATATCTCTCTGGTGGGACACATTAAAGCATTTGTCTTCAGGTCATTGTGGTTTTTTTGGATTGAAAATGCTGTAGCTGGGTCCATGTCAAAGGAGGTCAGAAATAGGCAATGAAAGTGTTGAGTAAGTACAAAATTCACTCTCACTGGGATTCTTAGATTGTGGTTTATAGGAAATGCTAGAGGAGTACTGGTCTGCTGTTCTCTTAAAGCCCTGCTCTTCAGTGTGTTTATATGCAACCTAAATATCCATTGAATGCCTTCATGGGGAGGGAAGGCAGCAGAAACATTCCCAGATTCAGCTTGATGCTTAAAATGTGTCACTGAGAACAAATTCTCTTGGATACACTAGGCTGTCTTTAAAATAGCAGTCTCTTGTTCATGTGAAGTTTGGTTTTTTTTTTTTTAATTCTCCTCCTTTTTTATTCAGATAATTGATGTGTACTAACACAGTTACTGTTGATAGAAGTAAAGATCAGTGGGTGGTGACTGGGAGTTCAGAAGTTTTGCACACTTATGGTTGTAAATTCTAATGTGCCCATGAACTCAGTCTTTGAGATTCTGTGCCAGAACTTCTTGCTGACCCGTAACTACGAAGGAACAATATTTACTTCTCAGAGTGCTTGTAAGGGCTGCCTGTACAGTGCAACTAACTTACATGAACACAGTGATTCTTTCTATGATCCCCTTTTTTGATTTAAGGAGGGCAAATAATATTTGGTGAAGGTAATTCTTCATTGTAGCGTCGCTTTTCTTCGTAGAGGCACATTTAAGCCTGGTTTTTGTATGTGTGTGGTCATTAGCTAAAAAGTGACTAAAATAGCTTTGAAAGCTTTGTTGTAGCTAATGTTGTGGTGTGTCTCGTGCTCAACAAGGCTTTTAATTGCAACAGCACTGAAATTCTCCGAACATGGTCCTCTCTGTTCGTAAGCATTACATGGATGCACAAGGTCCTGCCTTCTACTTTGTATCCAGTTCTATTTATTTATTGTTCATTTCGTGGGAACTGCTGCTGGAGTTCCTCTTCTAACTTGATGAAAGGACCAGAATGGATTGTGTGTTTTGTGGTAGTTGCTCATAACATTGAAGGGAAAACGTTGCAGTGGCAGAAATTTGTTGCTCGCTTTTGTATTTGTGCCAAAGTATGAAGCATATTCTGGGAAATGGATCAAGTAGCTCTTTATGGAAGAGAAATGTGAACCACCATGTTTAAGAATTAATTTTTTCCTCATTAAAAATGTGGATTATTTTCACCTTTTTTTTTTATGAGGTCTGCCCACTAGTTCTCAATAATCCTAGGTATTTGTGGGATATGACTTCAAAACAGTGTTTTGATTGTCAGAGTTAGACTAATGAAACTGAGAACAGTCTTTGCATCCTATGATGTATTGCTTTCTACTTGCTGTTATTGATACACGTTATTTTTGAATAAATATGTATAGTGTAAGACAATTGTTAACTCATACTTTAATTTGTCAATCATACTTCAAAGACTACAAAACTTTATTTGGTGAATAAACACAGATAAGCATTCACATACATAACATAGTTCATTTTTCAGTATATTAGTCCAAAATGAGAGGTTCCAAGAAGAAACTTTTTGAAGAAAGTGTTTGGAGGTAATTCAGATAGGAATTGTGAGTGTTACAAAGAACATTGTCTGGATACATTTCTAAACATTACGGTCATGAGTAGCATAAAACTGAAACTACCATGGAAAGACTGATGCAGTCTTCTGGGAACATCAGCCGTGCAGTTGAGCTCATTTCCACGAAACTCATGTGTTTTGGGTAGCATGATCCTGGTTGTGTTGCTGTCCTGGGGGCTTTAGGGAATAAATAACTCACTTTCAGCTCTTGGTGCATTTTAAAATGTCAAGATAATTGATGGCTGCTTTGGTCATTAGAGGTTTGCTACATGTTTCCATTTCACATTTTAAAAAAATTATAGTGTGGTTTGGATTGGAAGGCGCCTTGGAAGGTCATCTGGTCCATGCCCCCTGCAATGAGCAGGGACATCTTCAAATAGACCAGGTTGCTCAGAACCCCATCCAACCTGACCTTGAATGTTCCCAGTGATGGGGCATCCACCACCACTCTGGGCAGTCTGTTTCTGTTTCACCTCTGTCATTGTAAAAATCTTCCTTACACCTAGTCTAAATCCTTCCTCTTTCAACTCAAACCATTGCCCCTTGTTCTATTGCTTTTGGCGCTATTAAACATTCTGTCTCCATCTCTCTTAAAAGCCCCCTTTAGTAAGTATTGAAAGGCTGCAGTAAGGTCTTTCTGGAACCTTCTCTTCTCCAGACTGAACAACCCCAACTCTCTCGATGTTTCTTCATACAAGGGATGCTCCATCCCTCATAATTTTTGTGGCTGTCCTCTGGACCCCTTCCAACAGATCCATGTCTTTCCTGTGCTGAGGATTCAAGATCTGGATGCAGTACTCCAGGTGGGATCTCACCAGAGCAGAGTAGACAGGCAGAATCACCTGCTTTGACCTGCTGGCCACACTGATTTTTATGTGTCCCAGGCTGTGTTTGCCTTCTGGGCTGTGAGCCAGAACCTGCCACAAGACAAGCTTTTCATTCGCTAGTTTCTCTAAGAGGCTTGTCACCAGTGTCCATGGGGCACTGAGATGAGGACAACTACCCTCTGCATGCAATCATACGACCGATTCCCCACCTATGAAACAGTCCACCCATCAAATCCTTATTTCATCAATTTACAGAGAAAATTGTTGGGGGTGACCATGTTAAAGGCCTTGCAGAAGTCCAGAGAGGTGACATCCATAGCCCTTCTTTGTCCACTGGTGTGGTCATTCTGTCATAAAAAGCCACTAGGTTGGTCAGGCAGGACTTGCCCTTGGTGAAGCTGGGCTGGCTGTCCTAAATCACTTCCCTGTTCTCCATGTGCCTTAGCACAGCTTCTGGAAAAAAAAGGGGCTAGGGAAAAAACTAGAAGAATTATGAGCTGAAAAGCAGATAATAAGGAAAACGTTGAAAAAGGATTAATTTCTAAGATTTTTTTTTTTTTTAGCTGTTCCTGACTATTCCAAGCAATGTAGCAACTCGGAGAAATGTGGTGTTGTTTCACAATTCAATGATTGTAATCATTGAATGATTACAATCCTTAATGCTAGGTGTTAGAGAAAAGGGAATATGAAGCAGAACTGAACCTTGCCATTGTATACAATGTGCCTTCTATGTTTCTATTTCTGTTCTGTAACTGAACACAAATGCAGACTTAATAGCTCAAGAAAAAGCCTCAAAAATCAGGTACTGGAAAGCTGCTTTTACAAAATTGTATCTAAAAAGATACTTTTTCTTGGCCTCATAACTATTCTTAAAAGTTCAGAAAGGTAGGATCTCTCATATTAATGTCAGAATACTCCTTTGGTACAGTGGATCAGATGACCAGAGGTGTAATTTGCTGTGAAGCCAAGGACTGTGCTGTATCCTGAGCTCTGCCCTCAGAAGAATCCCACTAATATGGCACAGAGTTGCTGTTATGCAGTGCTGCTTCTGTGTATGGGCTTACTGAGCCAAGACGAAATCACTGAAACTGGAAATCAAGCAATTTCTGCAAAGTAGATACAATTTTCTAGTAAAAAGAATAAATTAACATTAGAAAATTTTGTCAGTGAACGAGGTAGATCATCAGTGTTTGGAATACTAGGATCACAAAGGCTTTATTAATTTAAAAGATATGCTTTAATCTGGAAAAAAGATTCCACAGCCTGGGTCAAGGAGAAGGAGGACAGACGAAAGGAGGATGTGGTGCTTTTGGTGGGCTTTGAGACGATCAGCAAAACTTCAGGTCTAGGAATTCAGGGCACTTGAATTTCCATTTCTGTTGTAATGTGCCTTGTTTTCCTTTGTGCTCTGTGGTGGGCATGCTTGTATGTAGGCTTAAAAAAAGGAGCATCATAGTGAATCTTTTGTTCAATTATCTTTCAGATTAATGTGCTTCTAGTTTCATTTGTGTTAAGCACTTAACTGAGAAAAAAATTACACTGAAAAAATACTACATTGAGATAACCATGTGCTTGTTTTGCAGGTACACCTGGTATTAAAGTTCTTATGCCTGCACTTTCTCCAACAATGGAAGAAGGAAACATTGTGAAATGGTTAAAAAAGGAAGGTAAGATAGCATTTTCTGTGGTCGCGTTTTCCGTAATTTTTCAGCTATGTAAATCTATTCTGTGAGAATAAGATCATTCTTCCTCATTATAGATTAGTATTTTGAAGCAAAATGTTTGGTATATGGATGCTGTCATCGTGAACTATACCTGCTTTGAAAT
Source organism: Oreocharis arfaki (assembly GCA_013398015.1). Taxonomy (NCBI): domain Eukaryota; kingdom Metazoa; phylum Chordata; class Aves; order Passeriformes; family Paramythiidae; genus Oreocharis; species Oreocharis arfaki. Next base: position 744,033 of record VZRR01009431.1, read on the forward strand.
TGTCAGTTCTTGAAATGTTTGTTTTGCTTTATTGTCTTCCACAAGGTTGCATTGATCATATTTTTGAAAAATTTCCATTACCTTGTTCCAGGGTGTGAGTGTGTGTGCTGTTTTTAATTCCCAGTGTTGTCATGCTGATCAGTAACTTTGGAAATCTGAGAGCCATTGACTTTGGGGAGGGTCTCTGTTTCATTATTCTGCTGTCTTATGGAATAGCATGAAAGATGTGGTATTTTTTAATATCTTAATTATAGTCTACAGTTAAAGCTGAAAGAAATTTAAATTACTTTCATAAACCTAATACCAAATGGCAGAATTTTTCCCTGAAAGAACCCCAACTGAAAACCAATCTATTCATCGAAAAAAAGCCTGAACTCTGTGCTCTGACAGCTATGTGCTTCTGTTAAAATATTTTGGAGCAACTAGATAGAAAGTCTGTCAAGTTTTGTCTTCATGTAGGTTGTATGCAAATGAAAAATGATCTGTAGAAGAGTCAGCGGTTGCTGTTCTGTCAGGAGACCTTTCTCCTGTTTGCTCCTGCCTTGCGCCTTCTTCAGTTTAATATTAAACCTGAATTTTGACTGTAGTTTTGGATTCCAGGTAGCAGTTGTCCGTTGGTATAGGATGCCTTTCAGGGTTTTGGATGGCAGTAGGAATATATCTTGTTCGCAAGCATTTTTCGATTTGTTAAAGAGTTGAATACATCTGGAGAAAAAAAAATATCTCAAAGCTTATTATCTTTGACAGACACAATTTGGATAGCTAAACATGTCTTGACTATTGTGCCTAGATAAGCCTTTTCCTTTGGGTTATCCTTCTAAGTGTTGATACAGCCTCCATTATTGTGTTACTGGAGAACTTTGCTTTCCTACATTTTGAGAGGCGGCTGGAAGGCAGCTTTTTGCTCCGGTAGTGGACTTGACCTTTTACCCATGAAACTTTTAGTATGAATTTCTGCAGAATTTACCAGGACCAATACAGAAGTTTATGTCTTAAAAAATTTGCACCAGTGTTCTTGAAAGTTAAAGCTTCAGTTAATCGAGTCCAAGATTATGCAGAGAGGAATGAATGATCCAAAGTCTTTTTTATGTTTGTTAGTTGTTGATAATTGTAAAACATTAAAAATCAACAGTAGCCTCTTTTACAGGAATTACAGCATTCAAAATTGGAAGAAAAAGCAAAGAGAGCTTGGTAGGAGTTGAAGTAGACTCCAGTTTGCTCCCTGACATCAATGAATCAGCTTTCCTCATAAAAAAGTGTTAGAATGTAAAAGCTATACAGTGGTTTTTCTCAGTCTTTCCACTAGCCTTCCAACCTGACACAAGAGAAAAAGAGCTCCACACCTGTTTTAATTAAATTAAAACCAAAACTTAATTGATGATTGGACTTTGAAAGAAAACTATTTTAGTATTCTTATTGCTCTATTTTCTATTTAGAAAGAAGACCAAAACCTGTATATAGTATTTTGTCTTTTTCCCACATCTGTGACCAGAATGAGTTCCTACCAATACTTTTGTTTCCTCTAAGAGTCTGGGCAATAAACATAAAGACAATACTGAAAAAAAGAAGTGAAGATAAATTTTGAAGAAAATAGTGAAGGGATTTAATACTCACACTCCTCTCTGTAAGGGATGCTCTTAACTACTTAATTCTCCAGATCATTTGCCATGTAAAAATAGTGTTATTGCTGAATATAAATGTTTGACAATCTAATATCCAAGAAAATAAATATTTTTAAGCAGCTGACAGAAGCAAGCTGCTTGCATATGAAATGTTTTCCCCGCTGTATAACCAGAAGGGGTCAGTATAATACTATTTTGATAATTTTTCTGTTCTTTGTGTAAATACCAAATGTTTTCATTTTATGGTTTCACAGGATGGACAGATAATTTCACTACTGCGGAAGGGAAAGCGCTGGATTTAATTGACGGCTTTGCTTTGCCTTCTCATTGTTAATGCAGTTTCATGTTGATTCCTGTGGGTAATAAAGTCACTCTCACAAAGATAAAACTGTTTCTTAAAACTTGTATTTATTATGTATGAATTTAATGTTGATGAAAGATGGTAGACTGACAGCCCAGGAGACCAAAATCCTCTTGTTAATGTGGGCAGAAAACAGGATATACAACCGTGTTGGCAGCATCCACACGCAGTGTAACTCTGCTGCCTTTTGAGACATCAGCTCCAGGGACTTCACTATCTATGTTCAGTCAACTCTGTTTTTGTTTGCAAAGAGTACATTAAGAAATGCAGTTTGTATCTTGTGATTTGGATACTTGCCTGTCAGTAGTTGAACAGAGCACCAAGGCTATTGGATGCCAATTGGATCTCTTAGAAAGAAACTCTGCTTCAGTTGAGATGCTAACCATTCAGCCTAGCTGTAAGAATTTAATCATTCAAACCAAAAACAAAGAAAGAAAAAACCCAAAAAACAAACAAAAAAGCCCAAACCCCACCCAAGATTTTTCGAGGGCTGCTGTTTAGGCAACTTCTGTTGCAAATGCTGCTCTCTCTGTTTAAAGTGTAAGAGCAAAGATATGCTTTTTAAAAGTGTTCTTTCCTAATCCTAATTATTGTGAAAGCTGATTTGTAATTGACATCAAAGTGTGCATCAGTTAGGAGCTATCAAAAGTTTTGCAATCCCTAATGAAAATAAGTATGGTCCTTTCTGTTGCACTTGGGTACTGAAACACACGTAGGACTTGAATGCTGTGGTGAAGTATTCCTATACTGCATTTAGTCGATTGCCTCTCAAATTCGTGGCAACTTTATGGCTGCAGCAATGAAAGGAGTACAAGAAAAAAGTAGTGGAAAAGTGGTTTATCCAGTTCTCTGAAGACTTTTCCTTTTGCCTTCCCTGTGCAAGGCAACGCTTAGTTTTCTGTGAGCAGCCTCAGGTACCCAAGTTGAGATGTGATGTGTGACAAACACATGGATGAAGGTATTTGCCTTGGCTGGCCTGCCCTGCTGGAGATACTGCTGCTGGTCTCTGAGCACTGAGATTTCTTTTTAATAGTGCAGAGCATTTACAGTCTGGTGGCAGATTAAGATACAGAGTTAAGCTCCTTTCTGCTTGCCAATCTGTAAATTACAGAATTTGCCCAACAGTTTGATTTCCTAACAGCTGAAAAGTACTTGCCTAATGATCTGATATATGGGCTACTTGAATTAACGATCCAGTGAAATTAAAATACTATTATAGAGCCTGGAGTTTTGACTTCCTCTTATAAACTGTTCATGCTCTAGTTATTGCAAAGTGTAATGTGGCTGTTAGATTATTACATTAAAAAGATGAAGTATATTTCTCTACCAATTTCTGTAATAGGAACATTTATGACTTATAAAACTGTGTAAGGTGACTGAGTTTTTGATGTTTTCATTTAACACAAATGAGGTACAACACCTTATTTTCCCTTTCTAACTCATGTAGTCGTGAAACAGGAAATAATTTTTATTGTGTTTGTCTATTACCTAAATATAGATGGTAACCTGCACTAGGTTTTAATTCTGCTCCTTAAGCACGATAGAGTGGTATCAGTAGTTAAGCTAAATGCTTAGACAGGTAATGCTGTTGCAACATTTCTGGTAATGGGGAAATATTAAAATTTTACTTCCTATAAAATTGTAGGCATGTTTTAGGCTGGTATGTGTTGTCTCTATAAGGAAAAAAGCTGTATTTTGTTGGAAGCCAGAACATTCAACTACCTTACAGTTTTTAATGTAATTTCAGTTTTAATGTTGGCCATCTAGTCAATAAATAGATTGACAATAGAATTTGTGAGATAATCCAGACACATAATATCTTTATCATCTGTTAGCAGATACAGATATTCCTCAAAAGCAGAGGTAGAGTATGCTTCAGAATTAATCTTGGATTTGTGTAATGTAGCAAAAGCGATTGCTGGCACTTGTGCGTATTTTTCTTTCATGAAATAAGTATGAATGAATGAATGCTTAAAAAGACCTTTCTGAACCATAACAGGAGATTAGGCAAGCTTGCAGCTGTACTTTCCCGAAGACATTAAAATTCCTGAGGTTTTTATTCGAATGTCTTTAGTAGTGTAGATACCAGTTACAGAACTATGATACCATTGTCATTAGTGGTTTTAGATAGCTTGCTCTGACTGGGGGCTACTGGTGAGTATGGAAGGCTCGGTGTTTTATTCATGGCAGTGCTACTGAGTATGAGGTTCTGGAAGTAAATTTCACTGTGTGTGTACTGCTCTTGGAAAGTCTGCTGTAAACATCAGTACTGAGAACATGTCAGTGTTCTGCCACAGCAGTTTGGGTCTCTTGGATCTTGAGAATTTATTTGGAAAGGAAAGATACAATATGATAAGTAATGATGAGGGATCAACTAGCTATAAAATAGATTAAAGAATACAAGAGAATTATATTACATGGTGAATATTTATCTTCCATGGTTAAATAAATCTGAAAAGAAGCTTAGGGTAAGTATTCTTAAGTTCTGTTGTATTTTGCAGGTGACACAGTGAATGTTGGAGACGCATTGTGTGAAATTGAAACGGACAAAGCAGTAGTTACCATGGAATCAAGTGATGATGGCATATTGGCTAAAATACTGGTAGGGATCCTGCATTTCTGAGTAGGGTAATGTAACTTCTCTTCAGACTGTATATTTCCTCAAAAACTAGTTTAAATAGCTGAATTTCTGCTTGGCATTCAGAAAAATGCACTTGCTTGCATTCCTAGGGGGAAATAATTGTCCTGTTTGTTCCATGTGTGTACCAGACTATTGGTACATGGTACATGATTCTATGTATATTTAATGGATTTTCACTTAACCTGATTGAATTAGGTTGTTTTGTATGTTTTCCACCTGGTGAATTATGTCCATGAATTGTAATTTATGACACCTCTTACACTGAGTTATAGGAAAACAAATAACAATCAGCTGGAATATGGAATTTTGGGTGGTACTTTATCCGGGATGTGTTGTGTGTGTGTTAGATTGTCCTGTGCTAGTCATTCAGGGTGGAATGTTATACAAGATGGGCTGACCCAGAGAACAGTTCTTGGAGTTAATGATTTCCTCTATCAAAATTAGATTGATTAAGCTTAATATAAGGGACAAGAACTGGGATGAGTTGGAAATTTTCCAAACAGTCTCAGCTGGTGGTGCATTGCAGCTGTTTCTTCTCTCCCTCCACAATAATTAAACAACAGGCTGCATTGGAAGAATTTGGAATAAAATACATTAAAATATGAGCGATATGTACTTAGAATAAATATTATGTCATTTGGGTGGGGAGTCACCCAGATGACATCTAGGGAATATCTACCCATGAGATGAGATCACATAATTATGCAAACCAGGCATACTGGTATTAATTGCAATCCAGCTACTTAGGAAACAGCAGAATGGGCATAAGTACAAACTAGTTCTGGAGCCGTGAGAAAATTCTCCCCTACACACAGTGAGACACGTGTTTCTGCTGCTATTACAAAAGCTTTTTGGATTGGTATATTACACTTCCTGTCTCTGCTACAGTTGCATTTCCTTCCATCAGCCTGTATTTGCACAGTTACCCTTTGCAAAAACAGAAAAGGGAGAATAGTTTCCTGTGTGGCAGCATTTCAGAAGCGATGTTATGTTTAGTATCCTCCTTTTTTGTGTAAGCAGAGGCAACATCCTTTGCAAAAGTGAAAGCCTAAAGATAGGGGTGGGGCTGAGTGGGAAGGAGAGGGGATGTAAGATGGAACTCAGCTGTAAGTGAGCTCTATCAGGCTTGCAAGAACTGTCATTAGTGTTTCGTTTCTACAGGATAACTTGCATTTAAGCGCTAGTGTATATAGACAAGTAAGAGTTTTTAAAATCTTTTTCTTTCTTTTAATTGTGTTGCTAAGTAGTATTTTTTCCCAGATGTTCAGTCTTTTTGTAGCACCTTAAAACTTCTGAACTTTTGTGTTCAACTGTGGAATAACACATGTAATAAGTTTCAGAGGATCTATTCTGCTATCCCAGGATGAAGTCTCACATCAGACATATTTTTTAATGTGTTTTTAATGTTAACTCCATGCAGTTATTTAAAGAATTGCTGGGCAGTGCTTTCACTATTTTTAATTCTTTCTTCTTCAGTTTTGAATGTTTCTGAAAATTCACTTGCCTGTAATAGCCTTGACAAAATCTTGTGCAACCTATTCTGCTTTTGCAGACACTGCTTCGTTAGGGTATGTGAGGAGGAGATATGGGGATTCTCTCTGTCAGAAGTATTAAAGAATTAATCCTAGAGAGATATTAAAAAAAAAATTGAAACGTGCTAAGTTTCTTTAATAGTAATTCGTGATGGCTACAAGTAACATTAGTATTTCAGAAGCCATGGGTTTTTTGTTTCCTGTCTTGTATTTCAAATGCATTGCAAATTTCAAAATTTCTTTGTGTGTATTGCTCTTGTGGCACATTTTTTGATAGATCAAAGCCAGGCTTTCCAGCAGCTGCATAGCTTCCATACAGACATTTCAGTGTCATGGAGCAGTGACCTTCAGCCTTAGTTACATCCATATCATCCAGTAACAATCCTATGCCAAGAGCTGAACCTGAGAAGGAGATGCCAGGAGGCAGAAAATAGCTATAATGTATTTCAGAATAAGGAAAGAGAGGCAGCTTTATTGGGGTAACATGAACAGATCATTATGCAAACCCAGTCTTTAATGGATTCTTTTAATCCTTGGAATCTAGAAATGGTGGGCCTGACAATTAGAGTGCACAGTAGAGAGGCTTTTATTCCAGTCTCCTAAAAGGTACAGAAGAAACATGATGTTTTAGGAACTGAAATAACAAGAAAGCAAGAAGATCAGAAATCTTCAGATTTTTTTTCTTTTTTCCCTAGCTCAGGTGTGATCCTTGGTTGTCTTTCTGTAGTATCTGGTGGATATTTCTGCCCTGTATTAGGTGTTCAGTAGATGTTTGTGTAAGGCTTATAAAATGAGCTGTGTCAGGTTTGTGCATGGGGTGATGATTACTTATTGAAAAGAGTGTCCTCCCAAGGCCCACTCAGAAGTTTCAGATGTGATGTAGTGGATGGGAATTTAAGAATGTTTTGTGCCTCTGAGCTAGCATCTGGCCAAATTTTACTCCCTTCCTAAAAGAAACGAGACAAAAATGTTGTGCCTTTTGATACCAGCTGCAATTCTGAACCATCTTGATGGAGTTCAGTATGGAAAACTTGAGTCAAATAAGTACACTCTCTGCTTAATGCTTTGGGTTTTGCATTTAAAGATAGAAGGTTCATTAGGTTAAATTAATTCAACTTCTGTAACCCTTCTTGATGTTTCTTGACTGTATAATCTATGTATGGTTTAAGAAAGAGCAGGCTAGCAGTAAAATAGAAACTCATGCATATATATTTCTTTTCTATCTGAATAGGTCTTTTAATGACCATGTCTGATTCAGTGTAAAATGCAGTAAAAGATTAAGTAACTGAATGAAATATTAGAAGTGTAATTTCAGAATGATGATTATTCTTTCAGTAGAGCTGCTTCTTAAATTAACACTGATTTTTTTTTATACTTTACAGTTCAGTTTGGAGCAAAACAGATGATGAATGGTTGTTCGAGAACTGTAATTAATCGTTGAGGAATAGACTTAGATCAGGTATTGGGTGTGCAGCTGCAGTGGGAGCTGCAGGTTGTGCCCTGGGTGGGGGACATGGTGAGAGCCCCAGGAAAGGGACCATGGCCTGGTGCTGACCCTTTGCACCACAAAGGGCACAGGGGCCTCTGGCACTGGCCGGGTGACCGGGGACTTGGACACAGCAGGAGCCAAGGGCTCAGCAGGAAGGCTCCAGACTACTGGGGGCACAAACTGCAGGTATAAAAGCACAGGGATTCTTCTGTTTGGGGTCCTTCTCCAGAGGCACCAGCTCGAGCTGGTTTTGTGTTAGTGGGCCACAATTAATTTTTTTTTAATTTTAGGGATCGAGGTCTCTGAAATTCTGCTATGGGAAACCCAGGGTCAATCTGGTGAGGAAGCATTGCCTGAATGTGTAGGCAGGATGTGCAGGGAGCCAAGCGGGGCACCCGTGGGGTCACTGGAGCCACCCACTGTAAAGGAGCTTCAGTCCCAGCTCACGTGGTGGGACTGTGACTGCCAGAGTGGCTCCTGGATGGTCAGACAGGAAAGTTTCCCTAACATTAGTATCCATTACCATTTTGTCATTCGTGACCTGAATGACAATTGGTATGGAAGCCACTGTGTATAAAAATTCCACTGCAGAATGAGCCAGCATAAGTTCTGTCCATTCCTCCCAGTGGAGGAAATAAACATTCACTCTAAAATATATTTGTTAGTGACTAAAGCACTATGCTGCAGTGGCAAAAGCCGCAAGGAAATTTTATTTCTTTGTGCACTTTATCTCCAATTTTTTCTCCCTGTGCTTTGCAAAGCAACCCTGTGCTTTGTTGGTTTATCAGCAAAGTTAGGATTTTTTTGACTCTTCTTGGCTACATAGAATCAGTGAATGGTTTGTGTTGTAAGGGACCTTAAAGATTGTCTCATTCCAACCCCCCTTGCAGGGATGCCATTCACTAGATCAGGTTGCACAGGGCCCCATCCAACCTGGCCCTGAATGCTTCCAGGAACAGGGCATCCACAACCCTTATAGGCAACTTGTTCCAGTGCTTCACCACCTTTAAGTAAAGTGGTTTTTTTTCTAATATAAACCTGCTCTCTTTGATTGTAAAACCATTGCCCCTTATCCTGCCTGTATAAAAAGGCCCTCTCCCTCTGTTTTATAAGGCCCTTTTAGGTACTGGCAAGCTGGTATAATGTCTCTCCAAGGCCTCTTCTCCAGGCTGAACAACCCCAGCTCTCTCAGCCTGTCATTGTAGGAGAGGTGCTTCAGCCCTCTGGTCATCTTTGTGGCCCTCCTCTGGACCCACTCTTAGCAGGTCCATGTCTTGCTGCGGACCCCAGACCTGGACACTGCTCTCCAGGTCTCACAAAAGTGGAGTAGAGGGGCAGAATCATCTCCCTCGCCCTGCTGGCCACACTCCTGCATTTGCCTTTCTGGGCTGCAAATCCACACTGTTGGCTTGTGCCCAGCCTCTCATCCCAGAACCCTCAAGTCCTTTTACTTAGCTCTTTCTACATCTGAGATCCTAGGGTTCATTGAGTTTTGTGCGGAGGTTTTTTTATTGTGAGTAATGAAAACGTAGCAGTGACTCAAAAGTCCAGGAGATGAAAAGTTAAGCAAAATTGTAACAAGTTTTCTTTTTCTATTCTAGTTTTGAGCTGCAAAGGCTGTGTCTGTAAAAGGTTACTTTGATTTCTGAATGCTAACTTTAGGTGTATGGGATTTGGGGCATAAGGTAATTTTCCTCTCCTTATAATAGCAATGATAATTAATTTCAGTCTTGAAATATCTTATTAATAGTTGCAATAAAATGGGATATATCTTACTGATGAATTGTCATTAATATGCCTGAAACTTTGACATCTGGTTTTAGTCATGTTAGAGCAGACAGAGTAATATGTAACTTAATGTTCTTAATTTAGGTGGAAGAAGGAAGCAAAAATGTTCGCTTGGGCTCACTGATTGGTCTGCTGGTAGAGGAAGGACAGGACTGGAAGCAAGTGGAAATGCCAGCTGATGCTGGGGATCCATCTTCTGTGGCTCCACCAGCACCTGCACGTGCCTCTCCTCCTGCAGGTCCTTCAGTTTCAGCCCCTCCTAAACTACAACATCAACCTGGGAAATTGCAGTGAGTTTCTATGTTTGTTATGAAATGGAGCTCTTTAGTAGATCAGTAGAACTGAACCAAGAAAAATCTTTTGTCATTTTTACCTAGTAGGCTGTTAGTTTAAGAGTGTTTCAGTATGAGTGAGGTGATAAACCTTTCAGGCCTAGAATATTTCTTTACTCTAAAGCCTAGTTAGTCAATTCAAACAACATAATTTTATTAGAATTAAGTGTGATTTATTCTGTCATGCAATTGATTTATGAAGGATTCTAAGCTTACAATTAGAAAGAAATTGTACTAATATAGGATGGACACCAGTGCTTATGCATCAGGTGCTAAGTGTACCTATGACTTGTTTTCTATTTATTTGAGGAGAAAAAATAAACAAAGAAATGGCACACTCCAAAACCATTCCAAGCTCTTGCGTTTTTGATATTAGAAAAAATTTTTCTAATATTTTTATAATAGTGGAATGTGAAAACTTTAAAACAGTAGATTTATATGCTCGTCATTAGTTTGGTTTGGATCTCTTGGTATTCTATGCATTGCAAACGTCTTGGAGAGGGAGTCAGCCCCAGTGTTAGTCAGGCAACAATAATCCATAAATCATTGCTTCATAACCCAGGATATATCCTGTTTGGAGGTATCACTCTTTATTTGTGCTTCTTTTTTTTTTTTTTTTTCCCTCCAAACCTCATAACCTTTTCTATCTGACTTTGCTGTGTTCTAAATGCTGCCAGCATTTAGGCTTCTCTCGTGCAAGTGGAAGACAACTAACTCAAGTCATTGCCCAGGCATTACCTGTAGTAGGAGGATGATCCATAAAAGGATTCTTGAAAGGATTATGTCTTTCCTGTCTAATAACAGTTTGGTAAGGCGTATTTTTGTTTAGAATCAGAACATCAGAAGTGCTGTTTCACTGTAACTGTTAGAGATGTACCAGCAGGTTTGGAACCAAATGATCATTTATGACATGGGATTTTTTGGCAAGGGCTTAATGGACCATTCTTAAAATTCAATGAGGTGCAAATATAGTCTCCTTTAGGAAGTAATGAATAGGAGATTTTGTGGAAGGACTTGAAACCAGGTATTTATTCTTTTATGAGTGTGCTGTTGCTTTTGTATCTAAGAATTCTAAATTATTTTCTCTAGGTGTTGGCTTTTCTCCTAATTTCAGAAAGCAAATCATGTTAAGGTGCACTGGGTACTTGGTACCAATGTACTCTGCTTTTTAGTTGACCAGAGAGAAATGTAGTTTCTTGTGATGTGCATTAAATGAAATAAGTTAATCTTTCTATTTAAATAATTTATTTTTTCCCCTCATTTCTTCAGGGTTCGCCTAAGTCCTGCAGCTCGCAACATTCTGGAGACACATGGACTAGATCCAAGCAATGTTACACCTACTGGGCCTCGAGGAATCTTCACTAAAGAGTATGTAGATAATTTGGTAAACCTACAACTTCTGATACTAGAGCAATCTCCATTAGATTGAAGTTTATTTATTAAAAAAGCCATGTCTTTGTTCCATTTTTTGCTATGGATGGGCTGAGTTAAATTTGAGAAACCTGTTGAAAAGAGAGGGAGAATGGGTTAGGAAATATTTGAAGAAGCCCTTAATTAGAAAAAAACCCAAAACATTTATTTGTATTTTTTAAGTCCCATCTTAGCTGTGTGGTACTGCTGTCACATTTCCTGCAGCTCAGCCTAATGGTGGCTGTTGCCTCCTAAGCACCAGTTAGCTACCACTGGGGATCTCAAAAATTTTACTACCCAAGATGCATACAGAGCCAAAATAAAATATCAGTGGCCTGTTTTCTTCAACTCCTTTTCTTTGGGGAGTTCAGATCTTTTGCTTTTTTTGCTGCAGTTCTTTTCTGAAATCTGTTGGAATTTCATTTTCTCCCATTTTTATTAGGCTGGAGGAAGCAATGAAGTGTAATGATAAGACATTCCAGAATTCAGTTTTTCTCCCATTTTTCCTTTTTTTCCTCTCTATGATTTAAAGAATGTTTGTTTACAAAGCTGTGGTTTGTTATGATCAGGCTTCTAGTAGTTTATTATACCTTTTGAGTATTCCAATGTAATGATTGGCACTCAAGCCTTTGATTGAGGAAGTTGTGTTTAAAAAATATGGTAGGTCCAGTGCATTTAGCCTTGAAATGATGCATGTATGTTATTGGAGGTGAGGATATTGGCAGAAATAAATATTTTTCTTCTCAGTAAAATTATTCCTTTTGATGAATGCCATCATTCACTTACACAGACTTTGCTGGCTGCTGTTACTTTAGTTCCATTCGAAGACAACCAGCACTAGGTCAGTGTAACTTGGAACTGGAGCTGGAAAAGGAGCAGACAGATTTTCAAAGCTTTTTTTTTTTTTTTTTTTTTTTTTCTTATGGTCTTTGGCCGAGTTGAGATGTAATGAGCAATTGAATAGATAGAATATCCTATGTAACAGCAAATCATCAGAGAGAGTTCTTTCTTAATTATGTAAGTGTAATGGTAATTTATGGTGTGTAACGAGGCTATGGCAGGTGGAAACCCTCTAGGACTTTGAGCTGATGAATTAACATTTCCTAGTTGTCATGGAGATCTAGCAAAGATTTTTCTGTAGTTATGAGAATTATCTATCAAAACCATTTCTTTTTAAAACTGCTTTTGTCTTACAAAAGATTTGACTTTGAAATGTCAATTTATGATTAAGAATGTCTGGAGTTTTCTAACCATTCTTTTGAAATGGGGTTAATCTTTCAGATGCCTACAGACTCTGTTATTATATTCAGTTTGAAATGAAATGTGCAGATTTTTATAGAGAGCTGCTGCAGATATTCAGGGAAATATTTCCTTTGCTGCACTCACCAGATTACGAGAAACAAAGATAGCGAGTTACATAAGCAAGCAGGATTCTTTCCCCCAGCTTTCAATCTTTAAATTCAGTTCACTGTAAAACTTGTAACAGCAGTTAGAACTTCCACTCTACTGGTGTTCTCTGTCGTGATTGACTCCCTTGGTAGGCCAATATTTTATTTATCTGCATACTTTTATTTATATCTCTCTTATGGGTCTGTTCAAGGTTGAATTTCTGTAGTCTTTTTCCTGCCTGTTTTGTTGTTGTTGGTTTTGTGTGTGATTTTTTTTTTTAATGGAGTGGCAGGGTTTTTTTATTTGTTATTTCTAAGTAATGTCTTCTTATATCACTTAATATCACTTTCGTCAAAAATGTCCTAGGAGATTGGTGTGCCAGTACAAAGTAACTCACAAATTCTGTCGAAGATTGTACCATGTTTCTACTCATCAGCTCAGATGCTGTTTGGGAGAGGGCTATATTAAAATTGATTGTTTTAGCTGCTCCTGCCCTTTCTTTTCTATTTAGTGGTGATCTAGGGATTTATAAATGCAGCCATGAAAAGGCTGGTTACTGAGAACTGTGTTTTTCTGAGGCCGTGTTCCTCCCAGCTGTTGCTAAGTTAATGTGTCTTGGGATCTCTGAGCTGCTCGGGCATTTTCAGCTTGCAGAGAAAGCCCAGCACACACATGTAGTGCTGTTTTTGTGGAGACTAAGTTCACGTGCATGTATTGAGTATGAACTGACCCTGGGATCTCTGCTGTGTACAATTTGTCAGCTGCCATGTGGGAGGAATGGATTCCTTTGTAATGTTGGTAGTGCAATAGGTCTGATACCTGGAAGCTTCTGATGTGCTCTGGAGTTCTGTGGTGTTCTGAATCTCTGCTAACCATATTCCTTTTCCCAGGAAATCGTCTCTGAATTGTGTAAACATGTGAAAGGGGAATATGAAACATATGAGAGGGGTTGGGTACAATTAATAACAGTAACTGTTACCAGAGGAAGCTTGTGTCAGTCCATGAATCTATTGTTGCACCCTTGGATCCTCAGTGATTCTTAGGTGTCTGTGTAAACTAACTTGTCCATATCAAGAAAAGTAGATTTTGAACACAAAATGCTCAGTTTGCTTTCACCATTCTTTGGATTTTGGCTAACATGAAGTGAAAAGACTACACACTTCTGTATAGTGGTAAACTGAAGTGTAGCAGAGTTGCCAGAATCTCCATATTTCTAATAACAGTTTGGTAAGGTGTATTTTTGTTTAATAAATGTTTACCAAACTCTCATATCTCTTCTGTGAAGCAGGCTGCTCTTTCATGTTTGTTACCTCATGTCTTTCTCTGGTACTGTCTTGCGTTGATAGAAATTTATAGAGTTGTTGGAAAGCTGTGACCAATCCTTCTTTTTCCAGTTCTAACAAAATATCTATTTACCTGTCTTGTACTTAAGCCTGTTTAATTTTATTTGCTTTGATTCCTCTTTTAACTCTACTTATATTCGGGCTTTCAGTGTTGCAACTATGACAGTCATAACATTGCTGTACTTGTTTTTCTTAATCAGTTAAATCCTGTGGAATTGGTGGGGGGAAGCTTTATTCATATGATTGTATAACAAATATATCTGAATTTTCATTTTTATGTATGTGTCATTTGTACAATACAAATGAGTTTCAGAAAGTCTTAAGCAAATCTTTTAATCTAAAAATAAGCTCAATTTTGCAAATACATTTTTCAGTTAACACTCTAAAACCCATCAAAACCAGATGGTCTCTTATGACTGCTAAGTGAAAACCTTTAACTAAATTTTGGTACCTTCTAATATGTTAACAAAAACCTTGCATTATGTCATGCATGTTTTTTGTGTCTCAAATTGTCGTGGTAGGGAATGGTTTTCATTCTATGAAATCTAATTTTTTTCCCTGATATAGTAGTTGTGTTAAATACTAAACACTTAATTTTAAAAAAAATTGGCTAGCATGTTAATTTGGGAATACAAGTAACAATGTTTAATTAGAAAAAATTTATCTTGAGCTCATTCGCTTTTTTGTTTTCAATATTGTTTGTTGAAGGATGTGTTGAAGGTAAGAATAAATTGAAGCAAGTCAGCAATGGTAAAAGGCATTATGTAGAGCTTTTCAATTTTCAGTTGTTTCTGGAGTGCTACCTTTTGGGAAGAACTAAGAATGCGTAATGTTCTGAGATTTTGTTCGTTCTATAAAAATTTAATAACTCTTGGCTGCCACTCAAGCAGTAATCCCCTGAAATTAGACAGCTTTAGTATTTATGGGTTGTGTTTCAAAACCTTGGTAGGGTTGTAAGGAGTCTGACTTTTAATTTTTTTTAATTTCCTCTGCCAATTTGTGGAATTAAACTTTTGTGTACATGCAGTGTCTTCATGAAGTGATAGAGATTCATCTAGGGTATATGATACAGGCTTCTGTTAGCAGATCTGGAGCATAAAGAGGGAGATCTACAGGAAATCTACAACTGACTTGCCTTGCAGTTGGCAGTGGTGGTGGAAATGCAGTTATTTCTGTTCAGCCTCGTAGGTGCTGATCTGTAGCTTGCTGCTGTATGAATGCAGGGTACCTAGAGCAGGCACAGTGTTGTGGCTTGGACATGGGAGTCTCTCATGTCTGTCATACTGTGCCCACAACTGGGAGATTTTGTGGTGGTGGCTGTGTCAGTGTAAAATCCTGGGAGGATGCTTTGGCTTTTTCTAGTGTGGTGTTAGGAAGTATGGGCCTGTATGACATTGTGCCCAACTCTGCAAATTTGTGTCAGAAAGGTACAGAAAAATGAGTCATAAATCTATTAATAAATTTTCACTTAGCACTGAGTAATTACATTAAATTCAGATTATTACAAATATAACAGATGGAACAGCTTTTACTTGAGACTTTATAACCTGAATAAATGTACTGTTTTATTTAAAAGAATTGTTAATGCAATTCAAAAATCACTTTGCATGCTCACAATTAGTGATGATGATTGTTATGCTTCTCTAACACAAATGTTTTCTGTGACTGCATATTCAGGCCCTTTTATTCATGGAAGTTAATGAGCAGTTACTAAAGAGATGCCACAAAGGCAACACAAAATTAATATCGTTTAACAATAATCGCCTTCTTAATGTTTGGTTTGACAACAGAAATTTAAATGTACAGAAATGGCTAATTAAATGGAATAAGTGATGGAATAGTAATACTCAGGGAATTGTTAGCTAGTTTCTTTGTTGTCAATATTTCACTGTGTTTGATCTCCAGGGATGCTCTCAAACTTCTGCAAGAGAAGCAGAAAGGTAAACCCGTTGAATTGAAACCTGCGGTTTCTCCAGCTCCTGCAGCAGTGCCTTCTCCTTCAGTAGCAACAGCCGTGACTTCTCCTTATCCAAGGCCAGCAATTCCACCAGTTTCCACTCCAGGACAACCTGCTGCCCTGGTAACACCTCTGCTAAGATTTCAGCATTGCTACAGCTCAATAGTGCAATAGCTACTTAAGTAGCTCTGAGATTTCTAGATTTGCAGAGAGGAAGGAAGCTAAGGCCACCTAGGTGTCAAGCTCAGTGATGTGCAGTTTTTAGTACGTTTCAGCCATTCTGAGGCAATGTAATTAAAACTGTAAAATCCTCAAAATTATGGCCTGCATACTTACTATTTTGTGTAGCTTGCAAATTGGAGTGATGAAAAAATTTATATTGCAGGCCTTGGAGAAACTAGAATGATGATTTATTTTTGCTGTACTTGATTTGTTTGCTTTCCTGCAAGATGTAAGTGTCCATTAATGAGTTGTCAAGAAGTGAGGAGGGAAAAGGCTTCTTGGTGGCTGCCTTGGAGAGTAATTTTGTAAACTCTAGGACCTAAATAAGTTTCTGTGTTAAATTGAAATGTTGGAAATACCAGAAAAAATTTTTTTAAAGAATAAATGCCCTTGCTGAAATATACCTTAGTAGAAATTGAAAAGCTTTTGTGAAAAATATTTTCTGGCTCTAGAACTAAATTTGATGTATCTTTTTAGGCTGAAGCTTACAATGTAGCTATTCATAATATTCAGAAAATGCTGCCTTTTTTTTTTTACTGTACAAAGAACCAAACAAAGAACACAAAAGCTTAGACTTACATCCATTACAGAATAAAACGTTTCTATGATTGCACCAGAATATACATATTGCAATTTACTGTGCATTGAGTACGTACTAAGGATTCTATGAATATGCTCAAGGGATATGTGCTAAAGATTAGGCATACAAAGTAATGTTTTACAGAATCATTTATTTTCTTGCTTTCTGACGTCATTAATATTTTGAGAGATTTCTGGCAAGCTGACCTGCTTCTAGGAAGAAGTTCGCCAGTGAAACATTATTGGGTATATCTGGAAGGAGAGAGAAGAATAACAGAAAAGATGCAGTATAACCTGTCTTAAGGAACTACTCAGGGAACTGAAAAAGTAGCAGCTTAGTGAGAAAATGTTCTGTTCTAATTTAAATGGAACAATAGCATGATCTGAGCAATATGCCGAGTCTGGAAGATGGAACAGTGCTTATATACTCTGGCTGAAATTTAATGCCTCAATATTTGGATTTTTTAGTTTTGAAACAGGGTTAATTCTGTAGTGTAGAATGGAATTATTCTGTGAAATCCCACTTAACAGGAATAGACTAGAACGCTCATTGGTCTTAGTCACATTAATTTCAGTAGTAGGAATGTATCGCTTTTAGATACCTAGAGGATAGTTGAAACGGGCAGGGGTCAACTGATGATAATGCACAAATGCTGGAGTACTGTTTCAGCAAAAGAGGAGTATATTTGCTCTCCTGATATTTAATATACAGCATGTGATTTCTTTCAGGGCACGTTCACAGAAATCCCAGCTAGCAACATCCGAAGAGTTATTGCTAAGAGATTAACAGAGTCTAAAACTACCATACCTCATGCATATGCTGCTGCTGACTTTGCCATTGATGCTGTTTTGAAATTAAGAAAAGAATTGGCCAAAGGTTAGTAGTCTGATTTACTTTAACATGAGGTAATACTAATGTGGTTATACTCATGTATAATTTGTCTTGTTTACATAAATTTCCCCAGGAGGTGTAGACTTTGTATAGGCAGACCACTATGCATTCAAATAATTTCTTTTTCAGTATTCTGAATGTTGGTCTCAAGCTATAGTTCCTGGCAATTACTGAATTGGACAACTTGTCAGGATACAGGAAGACAGAGGTGTTACTTTGCCAACTAATACAGCACTCTGAAGTCTCATTTTCCACAATGATCAGGCTGCATAAGCAAGTAGTGACACTGTTTGGTGATGGAGACACACAGGCATGCACCTCATAGACTGGTACTAAGTCTGTGACATGGGTAAAAAAATCAGAAGGCCTGTTATTTAATAAAGGGAAGAAACAACAGGCTGGTTCTTCTCCTACTATACTTTTTAAGATCAAAGAGTGGTTCTAAAGAATGAAGATATTCATGGGAGGATATAGCTGTCTGCACGAGAGAAAAGTACATGAACAATTTTGTGTGGATTCTTCTTAGTGTTGTTCTATTTGTTCTTTTTTCTGGTGCCATTTGCGTAGTTTGTTCTCAATAGTTCAGCTTTGAGATGTTTCTCCTCATTATCACAAGAATGAAAAATGAATAATTGTAGGTCTCAGACACTTCAGGTTTTGATCTAAAGCTTCACGAGTGCCATGGTTTGAAAGCTTATAGGTTCAAATGGTAGCTTTCCAAGGCCATGTGAGCTCTGCATTCAGAATAACCTAGCAGAATAGATTTAATTTACATTTTTATTGCTGTACTGATTGAGAAGCTCAGGCCAACTGTTCTGTGCTAGTGACTAGCCCATACTGGTTTATCTGTTTGTGTGGTCTTAAATTAAATTTGACTGGTGTATTCAGATTTTCTAGATGATGATAGAGGAACTACAGCTCCTTCCACTGGAGTTTTGAGTGACTAATTTTTAATGCAACAGTACGCAAGTCACCTCTCTACCTGTTTGTTTTTTTTTTCCTAATGCTATTTTATTTACAAATTAATGTCAAAGACATTTTATGATGCTGATATTTTCTTTAAACAGCAGCAGTTCATAAGGAATGAACCAAAAAAGGATCTTAGGAATGCTCACTTCAAATCTTTCACACCTCTTCTGCTGTTGTCGATTCTTAATGAATGTTTCCTTTAAATGGAGAAGTGGAAAAGCCATATGTCTTTGCATGAAATTGAATTGCAGAGATTGTCCTGGTAGATGTTTATGTTTTCTCTGATGGAAATGACGGTGTTTTCTACTACTATAAACTTCAGTGATGCAGGGTAAAATATTATCAGACATGGATCATTTAACTGTATTCCTGCTCTACTACTGGACAGTGACATTTCTGCCAAGGGTTAGGAATGTAGTATGTAAATAGAAACCACTGTATATTTGATGAGCAGGATACAAGTTTGTCTGATAGGAAATTCTGTCAGTGCAGCATAGTAATTGCAAATTCCATTATGTTCTGTTGGAATGCTGTCTCTCTTATGCATAGATTACTAATCATGGCAAATGTTGCAGGCCCGTTATGTGGTAAGTGGATGCTTGATTCGCTCCTCTAAATTTGTGATGACTTAAGGATGTTTCAGTTGATGTAATTATCTATAAATAATTTTCCCCTGCAAAAATATTTCTAAAGGTATGTGTGTTACATGCCATAAACCAGATTTGAAAATTAAGCAGTTTTGCTGCTTGATCACTTTTGCTAGCAGCAGTGATGGTGATGGAAGGTAATGTAGTTTTTTTTAAATTGTGAGAATGGTGAGTTTAATATAGTGTAAATATCATACATTTCAGGGTAATCTTACGGCATAATCTGCATTGTATCTATTATCCCCGCTTCTGCTGCCACTCCTGATTTTAATTACCAGTTTCAGTCTCCTGAAACTCTCCTGAGTGTCTCTGCATGAGATTTTTCTTGATGGATATGCCTTTTGTCCCAAGGGGGAAAAAAGTTTTCTTGCTTTTATTATTGGAGTTTGAAGATGAGTGACTTTCTGGTAATGCTTCAAAGGAGTAAATCTGCTGAATCACTGGAATCTTCTCATCACAGAAATGCTGATAAACAGATCTTATGAAAAATGACTGTTGTCCTTTTTTTAAATTTTTCTTTTTCTTCTTGCAGATGACATTAAAGTATCTGTAAATGATTTTATTATCAAGGCAGCAGCAGTTACTCTGAAGGTAAGCAAATAATTGACTTAAAAACTATATTTCAACAGTAAACTGCCAAAGAGACAAGAAAAGTATTTTGTGAGTGTATGTGGCGATATGAATGTGATCATGGTAAAGCTGGTAATTCTGTATTGCTTATTGTCAGGTTTTTTTAGGTTTCCAGGTAAAATTCTCTTCACTGTCAATGCTGTGAACTGTAAAAACAAGAACTTCTTAGTGAAGATCCATTTACTGCAGTTAACATCTGCAAATCACAGTAGTTGCTTTGTCAGCAGACTAAAGCAATTGTCTAGATCATTCATCTAATCATAGTTGCATCTTATTTCTTTTAGGTATAAACAAACATTTATCTAAGTCTTACACCAACCTTGTTATTACCTCAGGTGTATTCTGATGGCACATTGAGTGATGCCTGCTTTGAAATAAAAATTCTTCGGGCAACCAGTCTTTGCTCACTGCTAGGAATTCTTGTTGCCTGGATTGTGTCACAGTAATACAAAAACATTGGAAAAGATGTGAGAGCTGTTTTTCTTATTTGTGAGGATAATTTTAACTATTTAAAAGTTGAGGAAGGAAGTTATGTTTTAGTTGGGGGACTATTCCTATTCCTGTGGATGTATGGAATTGAGAGAACACTGGACTGGAAAAGACTTAACGGATTTCTAGCTGAACATGTACTAAATATTAATGTATAATTTTAAGAGGTATAGCTTAATGTATAATTGCAGTTTGGACAGAAAATAGACAGGATGCTAGGCAGTTTCATAAGCAAGTGCCTGAGAGAAATTTGAGAGAAAAAACTCTGCAAGTTAATACCAAAAACAAAAGGAGGAGCTATACATGTGTGCTGTGCTTTTGTTAGACATGTACATAAACAAGAAGCTTCTTCTAGTGGCCTAATGGAACCTTTTGTGAGGAAGTGGTGACACCCAAAATTTACTGTGAACTCCTGTGAGTGTTGAATAACAGATCTCTGCACCAGAGAGCAGGTTGAAGGAATAGGAGACAGAGAGCAAGAGGTTTTGTGTTCTGTTTTCTGAGGGGGTTGTTAGTTTTTGAGATGATAATAATATCATGTTGATATGGAAGTAATCAATAAAATTCTTCTATCCTATTGATTTGTTAGAAATCTATGCTAGCATTTGTTTGACTATTAAAACAATACATTAAAAAAAAACCAAACAGGTTTAACTCAGTATATCAGGAAACAAGTTCATGATCAAGCTCATGTCTCAGCATTCTGTCAGCATTTCAGGAAAAGAAAAGGCAACTGCTTTAAAAAGAGAAAACCCACCTCCACTTGTGCCTTCCCCCCCTGAAATTGGGTGGCGTGAATCTTCAAGTTTAGATTCGAGGCAGTTTCATTGACTCTTTTCTGGGCACTCTTCAGAGATTATTTTGTAACTATTTTATTTCTGAACGTTGAAAAATGTCTTCTTCTAGCTTTAATGCGCTGATTGCAGCTGGTTTGACAGTTTATAATTTTTTGGCACACACCTCAAGAAACTGCTTGTATCAGTTCTTGAACATGCTAAATTTCTCTTTCATTTAGGATATCACAAGTCCAATTATGGGTTCTGTGTTTCGGCTTGGTCTTGCCATTTGACAGCCAGAATTTTGTGAATGTGCCAGTGGGCTCACCAGATGATAGCCCAGTTGAGCAGTTCTGTCCTGAAGGATGGAGGAAGGACCTAAAACTTCCAGGCTCATCTCCTCAAGTGGTTCGGCTTAGTAACAACAGCTCCTATAGCAGCTGTCGTTTAAAAAGAAATCTTTCATTGTTGAAGTGACAAATTCTGTCCCTACCATCTCTTTTGAATACCTTTATATAAAGAGTTATAGTTGCACAGCACCCCTTTGAGGGCATCTTACAACTGTGTAAACTGTGGGACTTCTAGGAGTTTATTTAGCTGACAAAGAAGGATGCTACATGCTTTCTTCCTCTTCCCTCTCTTTTCTTCTTTTTCTTTTTTCTTTTAGACTATACATTCCAGTGTTGAAGAATAGGAACTGAGAGTACTGTCACACCACTTCTTCCTAGGACTGCAGTTACTTTAGATAGATAGTAGAGTCACTTTTGATAGTGTATCCCTCCCATACTTTTTTCTGGAATACTTTCTTCATTTCATTAAACTCAAAAAACTAAATGAAATTATCAGTAAACATCTCAATTTTAACTTAGTCCTCCCACAAAAAAAAAATCTGATGAATTTTAGAAGAACTTCTGAATAACAGTGAGTATACCTGCAGCATATTTTATTTGTTGAGAGTCATGCTTAAGACACCAGTGGAAAAACAACACGTGGGTGTGTAGTAGGATGTCAATTTCCATGCTTTTAAATTCAACATCCTGTGATTTATTTTGAGAAAGAAATTGCACTGCTTCGAAGCTTTACATGCTGGGCCATCATAAGGTGGTATCAGTGAAGGAATTTGTAGTAATTTAATTTCTTTTTTTCATAGCAACACTAAAAAAAACTTCTGTCTGTCCTACCGTTTTCAGTTTCTGGTACATAGATTCATGCTTTTTGACAAAGTAAATACAAATAAAATCAGTGCACACTAATTAACATGGTGGATACCTGTATGTAGCTATGTCTCTTAGAGGAATTTCCTTTTTCTTAATAACTGATTTCACTGATGTTCTTCTAACAGCTGTCTTTTCTCATTGTCTGTCTGTGTTTTAGCAAGTGCCAGATGTGAATGTAACGTGGGACGGGGAAGTCTGCAGGCGGCTGCAGTCCATTGACATCTCCATTGCCGTGGCAACAGACCGCGGGCTCATTACGCCAATCATAAAAGATGTTGCTGCCAAGGGAATAAAGGAAATTGCTGCCTCTGCAAAGGTAGGTCTGAAATGTGCAGCAGGCTGAGGAATACAGCAGCTGTATCGCTTTCTGTAGCAGAAAATGTAGCGTGACCCAGATACACATCACTAATAACAAAGGCAGTGGATCTCAGGCAGTTTCAGCATTACTTACATTTCTGAATTCTTATTAATTTTGCAACTCTCTTAATTTTTAATTAACAATAATATTATTTTATTTAATTGAATGGTGGCTGAACTGCTTGAAAAATAAATCTGTACAGACTGTTGCAATTTAATGTAATTGTATTTCTTTAATCCTCAAGAGAAAGCTACTTTCTGCTAGTTTCTCTAGTATTTCCAGTCTTGGGGTTTGAGGTTTGGGTTTTTTGGTGTTTCTTCCCTTTCCCAGAAAATTTCTTGTGTCTGCTTTTTTTACTCTTTTTGCAGTTATTTAATGGAACGTATTTCTGTCTGCATTTTTTTAATAGGCAGTTCAATTAAGGATGTAACATTAAACTCCTCAGACTAATGAGCAGTATTTTGCATAGAGCAGGTGCCAGTCAGAGTGATATGTGGCAGTTGTTGCCAGATAAAGGAGTGGTTTTTGGCAGGCAAAAGTATAACGAATGGTGAAATGTCCCAACACAGGCCTTTTTTTGTCACTTAACAAGTGCTAATCAAAGGCCTGCAGCATCTGAGGAATGCAATGGAAGCAGCTCCTAGGGCATAAAAGTGTCCCCAAACTAGACATCGCTGCACTTTGTAAATTCTTGCCTTTTGTGCAAAACTACAGAAATCATCATTGTATTGACAGAGGGGAACAGCCAACAAAGTTGTAGCAGAAAAAGATGGGTCATGCCGCAAAACATTCATAGATGTGTGTTTTTAAGATTTTTCTAGTCCATGTTGTTTACTTTATGTTGAATGTGTTGTGAAAACAATTCCTTTCACTAGTAGCCAGTTGAGGAGGAAGGTCAGCTGAGATTGTTCTGGGGTTAGTGATGGAATGACAAGAAAAAAAGCATTATCAGATGTCATGCTACCATTATCATCCCCGATGCCTGTAATACTGTGCAGTACTGCAAACCTCTCCTACCACAAACCAGTGCCCTGCAGTTCCTGTGATGCAGGCTTGTGTTACATTCAGTGGGGCCATGATAGTGAGCATTCCCCTTGCCTTTCAAATGGAGTGTGTGTGACATAGGTCACACTGCTCCCTGTGAAAGACACTGGGTCACGTAGATTGCAGGTGTCCATACCAGCTTCATTTTGCTTTTCAACTTCTTCACTGAATTACTGCCATAAATATGTACCTGACGTGTACATGGGGGAGGCACACACTGGAACTGCAGCTCCTTCTGTGTCAGTCTTCCTGTAGTTTGACAGGCGCTTTCTTTGTGTAATTGCTTATATATCCCTTCTGCTGCATGTTAATTTTTACTTTTTTCCAGGTCATGTGCATCCTGGCACCATATTTTCATCATTCAAATAATGCAATTGCACAAATGCATCACACTTATATTGACCCTGTTGTGTGAATGCTGTTCCCATGGCTATTGTCTTCTGGTTCACTAATTACTCAGAGATGAATAAATGCCTAAAATAAAGCTCAGTGTATCCTTGTAACTTTGACATGCTTATTATGAATTTTAAAGTTTTGTACAACTCTGTGATCTTATCTTGGAACATAGTATGAACTTCTTGGGCTGTATTTGAACATTTCTTCTGTTGAATTTTAAAGAAAAGTTGCACAGATGAAATGGAGATCACAGAAGGACTGGCCTTAAAGGCATCCTTCAAAAGGTGGTTGAATGCTTAGCTGGGAGAAATACATTCATTCTAGCTGGTAGAAAGTTCTGAAATGGTACATATCAGTTTCTTTAAAGAAATATGTTAGGAATACTGTGAACTTGTCTAATCAGTATTTTGCTAAACAATTTTAAAACACAAGGGAGAATGGTGGTTCCATTGTGAAAAGAGGAACAATATTTGTAATGTGAGAGAACAGCTTTTATTGAACAGCCAGTATTGGTTGGAAAATGAAGCTTTGTGTCCTAGTCTATCTGCCAAATCATTGCAGATACAACAACAGTGTTGCTGAGGTGCTTCCCTAAATCCAAAAGTAGGTGAATTTTGCTGACTTAATGTTTGTATGGTACTTAAGATGTCTTAATGAAAAAAAAAGAATTTGTCCATTACAACACACTAATTTCTTTCTTTCCTCTGCCTGTTTTCTTTCATTTTCTTTAGGCTCTAGCAAAGAAGGCTAGAGATGGAAAACTGTTACCAGAAGAGTACCAGGGAGGATCTTTTAGGTAAAACTCTAGCAGCATTTAATACATGCAGCATGGGTTCAGAACTGTTTTATCCTCAGCTATTCCACTGTCTGTTAATGCATTGCTTTTAAAATCTTGCTCTCTTTAGGATGAAACTTAATGAGATGATTCTGAGGGCCAAAACTAGACTGAGTGTCTTGTATCAGGGGGAAACAATTACCTTGGTGAACCAGGTGAAATGAAGCAAGTTCATTTAATCTGTACTTGGCGCTGGTGAGGCCACACCTTGAGTCCTGTGTTCAGTTTTGGCCCATCCCCACGAGAAAGACATTGAGGAACTGGAGTGTGTCCAGAGAAGGGCAACGATGTTGTAGAAGGGTCTGAAGCACAAGTCTTGTGAGGAATAGCTGAGGAAACTGGGATTGCTTAGTCGGGAAAAAAGGAGGCTCAGGGGGACCTTATCACTTTTCTCTTTCTGCCTGGAAGGAGTGTAGTTATAGCAAGGTGTGGGTTAGTCTCTTCTCGCAGATAATAAGAGGACAGGAAGTGGCCTCAAGTTGCACCAGGAGAAGTTTAGATTGGATTTTAGGAAAGAAATTGTCATGAAACGGATTGTCAAGCATTGGAACAGGTTGTCCAGGGAAGTGGTTGAGTCACCATCCCTGGAAGTGTTCAAAATGCAGGTGGATGTGACACTTAAGGGCATGGTATAGTGGTGAACATGGCAGTGATGCTGTTTGATGGTTGTACTTGATGATCTTAAAGGTTTTTTCCAACCTTAATGGATCTGTGAATCTGTGATTCCAGAACTGGATGCAGCACTCCAGGTAGGGTTTCAGAGTAGCAGAGTAGAGGAGCAGAATTACCTCCCTCGACCTGCTGGCCACACCTCTTTTGATGCAGCCCAGGATACAGTTCGCTTCTTGAGCTGCAAGCATGCACTGCTGCCTCAGGATCTGCTTTTCATCCACCAGCACCCCCAAGTCCATCTCAGCAGGGCTGCTCTTGATTTGTTCATCCTCCAGCCTGTGTTGATATTGAGGGTTGCTCTGGCCCAGGTGCAGCACCTTGCAATTGGCCTTGTTGACACTCATGAGCCCAATTCTTGAGCCTGTCCCTGTCCCTCTGGATGGCATCCCATCCCTCAGGTTTGTCAGCAGCACCAGTCAGCTTGGTGTCATCTGCAGATTTGCTGAGGATATACCTGAACCCTGTCAGTGTCACTGCTGGTGACATGAAACAGTACTGGTCCCAATACGGCCCTGTGAGGGACACAGCTTGTCACTAATGTCCATCAACAGGTTGCCTAGAGAGGTGGTGGATGCCCCGTCCCAGAAACATTCAAGGTCAGGTTGGATGGGGCTCTGAGCAGCCTGATCTAGTGGAAGATGAAGAAGCTCATTGCAGGGGAAGCTGGACTAGATGACCTTTAAAGGTCCCTTCCAACCCAAACTCTTCCATGATTCTGTACCATTTAATCAGTTTTCCACTCTGCTGTAACTATAACCAGAAAGGAGGAGATGGTGGGCCAGCTTTCCCCATAGCCGACCTGTCACAAAAGAGTCCAAGGCTTTCCTAATACACCACTTCACAGGTGGTGACAGGGACAGAAATGCTCGAGGGAGAAAGGCATAATAATGATGCTTTCATGTGCCTGAGTGACACCTAGATGCCCAAATTTTATCACTTACTGGGTACCAGCAGCCATTGTAGCTTGCAGTTATGAAGTTCAGTCTAAAAGACGTTTGACTTGGAACAGGGACAGGCAAAATATATTTAAAGATACTGCTTTACTGGCCTGTTTTCTGGCTTCAGTGTGTGCAGTGCAAGAATATATTGCTGTAAAGAAGTGGGACTTTTAAAAAGGTGCATTATTTTTTATTGCAAAAATTCCAAACCCTTGAGAGTCTGAATATGCTCGACTGGAAATATTTCAGATCTATTTTTAACTTAATGGGTTTTGCCTTGGAGGGGATTTAAATCACAGTAGTCATTGAATATAGATTATTTCTTGTAGGGAATATGTAATTTCTGATGTTACTGAAACTCTTTTCTGTTTTATTCAGTATCTCCAATCTGGGCATGTTTGGCATCAGTGATTTCACAGCAGTCATAAACCCTCCTCAGGCCTGCATCCTCGCGGTGGGCCGAGCAAGACCAGAGCTCAAGATTGTGGAAGATGAAGAAGGGAATGAGAAACTTGAACAGCATCAACTCATGACAGTGACTCTTTCCAGTGATGGTCGAGTGGTGGATGATGAACTGGCTTCAAAGTTTCTGGAGACCTTGAAAGCTAATATAGAGAATCCAATACGACTGGCCTTAAATTAAACTTGGTGAAGATTGCTTCCTGTTTTGACAGCATAGATAACCATTATATACTTAGGGTTGTTTTTCTGTATAGAGGAGTAAATAGCTGCACACGGACAGTTAAAAATATTTAATTTATGAATTAATATGAAACACTCATGCTTCTAGCCTTCTGTAATAACCAGGTTTTGTACTGTAAAGCTAAAAGACTATAAAGTTAACATTCTACATTTCTTTAAGCACATAGTACCAATGGCACATGTTTGCATAGGAAAGACAATCTCATCTGTAAACAAACCTCAATAAAACTTTATAAAATATAAAAGGGAATAATAGAATAATTTGGGTTGGAAGGGACCTTTAAAGGTCCTTTAGTCATGCTCCTCCTGCAATGAACAGGGACATCTGAGCCCCATCCACCCTGACCTTGAATGTTTCCAGGGATGGTGGGTCCTCTGCCTCTCTGGGCAACCTATTCTTGTTTTTCCCCACCCTCACTGTTAAAACCTTCTTCCTTATATCTAGTTTGAATCGACCCACTTTCAGTTTAAAACCATCACCCCTTCTATTGCAACAGGCCCTGCTAAAAAGTTTGTTCCAATCTTTCTTAGAAGCCTCCTTTAAGTATTGAAAAAACCACAAGTTAATTGTGCAAGCAGCATTCTCATAGAGGTCTCAATATGAAAGGTCAAATTTTGCACACTGAATATTTGGTGATTAATGGTCTTCTTTGCATGGATGGAATGTAGATGTAAGTAGAAAGTGTTTCATCATCAGTGTACATTGAAATGTAACTGGGAGGCTCAAGTGCGGTGGCCTGAACTTTAAGTTAACAGATTGGTATCTTTCTTATCTATAAATAGGGAACCACATATTGCATGTAAATGTTTTGAAATAACTGTGTTTACAGGACCTCATGAGAATATAAATTGTCAATAGAATTATGGGAGTTTGTCTTATTCTGGTTTGTGCAAGTGCTTGTTCCTAATGATTTGTAGGAGTTAATTATGGCAGCAGCTCAACAAGTAAACAGCTAATTGCAAGACAGCCTTTACTTAACACTGAGTTGAGAGTTTTTGCTAAATGAGTTTGCTTCTTTAGCTTTTTCTGATACCATGAATTTCATGAACTATTGATCTGACTGCAGGGAAAGATTTTGATTACCAGATCTAGTTTACGGTGCAGGAATGGACATAGCCATTCTATATTTCCAAGAGTTTTTTACTGATAAGCCATATTAAAGATTGAGTCGTGAGGATTAATTTGCAATTTGAGATGGTTAACTTCCAATTTTTCCAAAGTTGTCTGTCAGCCTCGTATTACCGTAAAAAAAAAAAAAAAAAAAAAAGACCAATTTCTATATTGTCCTTAATGTACAATAATGACTCGTTATTTGCTGAATTTGCTCTGCTCAGGAGCTTCTGCAGGCCGGTTTAAACTCCGCTTTCCTGCTTTCCGCTTGTGCCCGCGTTGCTGCAGCGGTGCTGCGTGCTCCCCGGCAGCCCTGGGTGGTGCCCCCGCGGCTGCGGGCTGCACGGCTGCTCCGTGCCGCTCCGGTTCCGCGTGGGGTGCGTTCCCTCCGTGCTTCGAGCCAGTGCTGTCCCTGCGCCCCTGGAGCCACTGCAAGGCGCTGTTGCACGTAAGTATGGGATGTGCGCCCCGTCTCACCGGCGTGGGTACTTTATTGTGCTGTCCCAGCAGGCAAGGCAGCTTCTCCAGGTTAAATAAACCTTTGTAGCTGTGGAACTGGGCAAGGCTAATACAGGCTTGAATTCCAGTTTCTTTACGCCTGCCTGCTTGCCAGCACTGTCATTTGAGGTGGGTATGATTTGTCAGTGATCAGCCTGTGAAGGAAATGTGTGGAATTCAGGCATGTGATAGCAGTCAGATCTGCTTAATTCAGAGGAAATGTACCCTTTGGCAACATCTACTGCTTCAGCAGAAGTGTGACAACAAATACCTGCCCATACAGATTCAAATTAAACGTTTATTATCTTCTTGATGATTTGGGATAGGGATAATGGGTAAAATGGCCAGAAAGTGAATCATTTGTAATGGGTATGCTTACTTTTGAAGCAAATTTGCCTGAAAGTAAAATTTTCACAGATGAAAAATTTAGCTTTGTGTGTTTTATTCTGTCAAATGTCTTCTGTCAGCCTATTCTTTGCATACCAAAGCAAGAAATACAATGAAGACGTCTACTTTATTGGGTAATTAAAAAAACCCCATAAAGATGGAGTATACTAATATGGGCTGGAAATGTGTGCCTTTAGGATACTTACTATCTTTGTATCATTTCCCATTGCAGGAGGCATGATTAGAAAAAAATAAAGGGTAGCTATTTTGGACTTTGTGATTGTTGGCAAATCTTGAACTGTGTGTCACACTTTAATCCCTAATTGCAATGTCAAAATATTTGACTTTTAGGGATTTTTTTTTTTTTTCCTGCTATCTACTCCTTATGAAATAAAATTTCTGTAATTTATCTTCCTGCTTGATGCTGTATCCCGCACCTCAGGATACAGTTGGCCCCTTTGGCTGCCAGGGCACACTGCTGACTCATGTACGGTAATGTTCTATTCTGTTTGTTCCTAAAATGTTTAAGGCATAGACAGCAGATTCCTCTAAGCCAGTGTAGCAGTTTCATCTATAATCAATTAAACAGGAAAAAATCTGATAAGTTGGAAGTACCTTTCAGCATGTTCTTAGTTGAGTGTAAGTTTTGAACTTTAAACTTGGGATTTCTTCCTCTGTAAGTCATGCTTGAGCGAAGCTGGAGGACATTAATGGTAGCCTGCTAGAGATGTGTAGAAACATGTTCCGAGAAACACAGAAACTTAGGATTTGGGTGAAATCACGTGTTGATTAAACTGGGGTGAAAATCACTTACTGGAAGCTTGACAGGCTGCTTTGTGTGTTTACTTTACAAAATCTGCATCTTTCATCTGTATCAGTGAAAAACCATCATTGTTTGCTTGAACTCAGTTTGCGCTCCTTTGCTTTTACGTCAATTTTGTTTTAACTTGTGGGTGTCAGGGTACATAATTACTCAGATACAATAACCATAGTGTTCTTCCCTCTCTCCCTAATAATGGCCCTACCTGTCAAGTTAAACATTTGTGTCATTATGAGAAAATAACTAGCTGGAAAATGACAGACATTTCTGTTTGTTCAGTACCTGTACTAAGGAAAAATGATTCATTCTACGTTAATGGATACCACTATTTATCTCCTTAAAAGATAAGAGAACAAGAGAAGATTCCCTTTTATACTTTGGAAGTTTCTCTTGTGGCTTAGACCGGGATAGGATGAAAGGGCAGCTGTGAACATTTTTATTTCTGCTCACTGTTGCATGAAGAAGGTAGTG
Organism: Oreocharis arfaki; assembly: GCA_013398015.1. NCBI lineage: Eukaryota > Metazoa > Chordata > Aves > Passeriformes > Paramythiidae > Oreocharis > Oreocharis arfaki. The sequence goes on from VZRR01009431.1 coordinate 774,550, forward strand.
AATTGTTAGAACAGCAGCTCTCTCCTGCAGTTTCATGATTTTTGCATTGTCTATGTAATGTGCATTCAGCACACTGTTTGCTTCACTTTGCAGGGATCCAAGCAATTGAAGGATACTCGCCATTGACCTAGTCATCAATAAATTCCTGTTTCAGTTGCCTGTTTTAAGAAATAATTATGTTTCATTTTGCAGCTTTGCTACACTTTATTTCTTCTCTGCCAAATACATTATAAGCTTAAATATCCAGGCCGTTTGCTTGTGCAGATGCTTCTACTTGCTGTGTCATGTCCCAGTCTGCCTTAGCAGCATTCACTGACTTTCTGGAGGTTTCAGCAGACACCAGCATGCTGTTTCCTCCTCCTTGCCTGGAGAATAGGAACTACCACAGGTCTCTGGGTTGGTCAGGAAAAGAACTCTTCTTACACTCTTCTGAAGTTTGAAACTTCTGGCTTACAGTGTGAATTCCAACCCTATATTCTGAGTGCAATATGTTACTTGCTCCGTCTAGGGTACTAGGAAGGAATTCTACAGCACCTTTGCTATTCACTTTAAAGTAAAAACAATGCACAGATTCAAATGAAAGTAGCGTTCAAACTCCCCCCCTCGCCCCAAGAGTATTCAGAGAGAGAACTAATTTGCAGTTATTTTGGAGTAAATTCAGAAGTTAATTGGTTGCACCTAGAGAAATTTATCAGATGCTTTAACACCTTGCATTTTCCTGTTGACAAAGATAGAAGAATTACAGCTTTTTCAGGTAGGTTTGGAGTCTTTCCTCTGTCCATTCATATTTTGAACCTACTCTAACTATCACAGTCTTCAAAGCAGGTGGTGTCTTACCCAAGCTCATAACAAGGGCTAACAGTTCTGAGTGACTCCCAGGCTGGAGCAGAAGAAACATTTTGGGATATGCGAAGTTGTCTGAAACAATGCTCTGAGGTACCTCCTTGGCTGCTATCCATATTTATTTGTATGCCCTCTGACAGCTGCAGACAGAGGCCACAAACAGAGAGTCAAGGCCCTCTCACTGAAATGGATAATACTCACAGAAGAGCAGTGATTATTGAAATTCACCTGTCAGGGCTGTCTCATATATTATTCACATGGCTTAAATTTTAAGTGTGGTCTGAGCTGAGAGAGGCGCTTTAGCCAAAGACTACATTTAAGCAGTTGCAGGAAGACATCTTTCATTTTGAAGACAACCTCTATTGTGGAGGGTAAAAAAGATGAAAGAAAGTCAAAAGAAAGGAGTCTTTTTCACCTGTACTTGAACAGCATTCTTTGTATAGCATTATGTCTATTTTATTCATTATCAAGGACTGCCTAGGTTTCTTTAAGCTGTAAAGTATAAGCAGACAATATCTGTCTATGTAATTGTCATAGGCAAACTCTGAAGGAAATAATACTTCGAAACTTTAATATTCCATAATGCACTTAGAAAGGGAATTTTACTTCTTGGACCTCCTTTTAAAGGAAATGCATAATTCTGATGCGTGTGTGCAGGCCCGTGTACGACCTCTGTATGTGCAGAGATGGACTGGTAAAGACCATCTGCTGCTTTTTCAACCATGTTTGTTATAACCTTTCAGATTTGGGCTACAGGATGAACAGGGGCAGGCTTCTGAATTCCCCTGCTGAGACTTCAACATTGCTGCTTTAATGTTCGTGTTTCAGTGTATGTGTGTACAGGTACAACACTGGGGGAGGCCTGAGAGAAACCTGCCCTGATTACACTGGAACAGAGTAATTGCAACATCGCATCTGTTGCTCAAACACAAGTGATGAGACAGGTGCAATGATAGCTGGGAGCAAATTCTCTTGGCTAAGAGAGTTGCCCTGAAGAATCTGTGAAGCAATCTTCGGGTGAGAAAGCAGCCTTCCCTTGTACCTCCGTCAGCACAGTATTTTGGGGGCTGTGGAGGGAGGAAGAGTTGTCTTGTGTGAGAGTAATTTGTCCGAAGTACTTGAAGAGGTTTTAAATTTTAATTTTCTTTTTTTATTATCTTGTTGTTGTTGTTGCTAAATAATAAAAAGAGAACTAACCAAGTAAAACCTGCAATTGTTGCAGAGTACTGTACTTAACCCACAGATAATTCTAACAGTCCAAAAAGGTATATTCAAGAAAATACATGGTATTGGGACTGCTTTAGGCATAGGTTAAGCCATTATTTTTCTCTGTGCTTTTCTGAGCCTGAATCCAGTTTAATTTTTAAGCTGTCTGATGTGTTAATTGTCCTCCTGTGGATGAGCACTATATCCAGCTCAGTAGTGTGTGTCTGCATATACCATTTAAATCAAACTAGTCGTGGATGGCAATTGACAATTTACTTTTCATTTCAGAACTGAGGCATCAATGCCACAGGAAATGCCATCTCTAAAATAACAAGCAAAACAAACAAAAAACCAACCAACCAACCAAAACCTGAATAGCTATAATGCTCCACTGAGACAAGAGTTTGCCTAACTAGTGGCAGAAAGTGACATTAGGACAGCAAACCAGTAACTCTGTGCAGAACTCAGTGACAAAAGAAATCTGGATTCTTGCATACCTAAAGAGTGGGAGGATGGGGAGTGTTTGTTTTGGGTTTTCTTCAGTTTTTAGATTAATTATATACAGAAAAATAAGGCTTTGTTATAAGTGACAATTTTTTTCCCATAGCAACCACAAGTTCTAATTAAAAGTTCTAGAATATGTTCTTTTGACTCTGGAAGTTTTAGGGCTTTCATCTGAAGTTCTTGTGGTATTAAAAATAATTGTTTTCATGTGGTTTGCCACTATTGTTGTGGTAATTTAGAATGCTTGGCTGGAGTTTCATAAGTGAAGAACAGATTAAACAACCATCGATTGCGATTTTCTGTGCTTGAAGTGTGCAACTGCTAGGTAAGTTTTCTGGAGTAGGTGCCCCTGTTACCAGTAGTAGGAAATATAAAGACGGCCTTTTGGTAGGCTCTCAACCATGTGAGAACAACATCTGCTTTTATTTTTGCTCAATTTCTTTTTGTTTCCACTTAAAATTAGTTGCAATGTACTGAAAGAATTAGTGACCTGGTTTACCAAAACATTTATGAATACAATTATGTTTTTATAAAATTGTGAATTATATCTATACATAAAAATGTTTTCATTAGAATTCCTATGGACGTTCTAAAGATGTTCAATTGCACAGGTTTTGTTTCAGATGTAGATTTATATAAATAATAAAGTGTATGCATAAAGATTATTTTAGTACTGACCACCACTTTTAGAGTGAGAGGTCATTTGTGTGACAGCTGTTCAAACAATTTGAGGAATTTCTTATCTGGCAATGCATAATCAGTTTTTACGACAATTGCAAGAAAACCTTGACTCACCTCACCGTGAATTCCTAAGAACTTGTGTTATTTCTGAAATCCTTATACAAACAGACCTTTTTACAATGGAAGCGTATTTGGACTTGAAAGAAATCTTCACCTTCTTTTGAAGCCTGTGAGGAGTCAACTTCCAGAGAAAGAGCTGAAATTTTTATGAGTTTCTGTCTTGCCTTCTTTTAGTCACTGTTTTCTTGCTAATATGCAAATAGAATATAGACTTCTGAAATAAAAATATTGCTGGGACTGTCCACAGAGGTGCCAAGAGACTGAAAAGATCAGGATAGCAGCTGCAACTACATCTTAAAAAGCTGCCTTTGGTTTCCAGTGATAATGTGAAATACCAGTGAGGGTATTTTTGTTCATGTGTCTCAGGTCCCCTGGGGCTGCCTCACCTCTTTGAAGTAATCGAACTGTGAGAAGACATAGAAAACAGCTGACCACACAACAGAAAGCTGAAGCAGCTCTTGGACATTTACCAGCAGTCCTGCTTAAGAGGGTGGTCCCTGCTGGCTGGAATTCAGCAAAAGTGTCACCCATCTACAAAAAGGGTTGGAAGGAGGATCCAGGGACCTGCAGGTCTGTCAGCCTGCAGTGCCAAGGAAGGCCATGGAGCAGATCGTTCTGAGTGTGATCACACAGCACGTGCACGGCAGCCAGGGGATCAGGCCCAGCCAGCATGGGTTTGGGAAAGGCAGGTCCTTCTTCACCAACCTGAACTCCTATGACAAGGTGACCTGTTCAGTGGATGCGGGAAAGGCTGTGGATGTTGTCTACTTTGACTTTAGTAAAGCCTTTGACAGCATTTCCCACAGCATCCTCCTGGAGAAGCTGGCTGCTCATTGGGCAGCTGGTGACTGGGTAAACAACTGACTGGATGGCTGAGCCTGGAGATGGTGGTGACTGGAGTTACATCCATGCTGTCAACCACTGGAACAGGCTGCCCGGGGGAATGATTGAGTCACCATCCCTGGAGGTATTAAAAGACGTGTATATGTGGCAGTCAGGGACATGGATTAGTGCTGGACTTGGCAGTGGGAGGTTTACAGTTGGACTTGATGATCTTGAGGATCTTTTCCAACTAAATGATTCTATCATCTAGTTCAGCTACTTGGGGACATTTTAAAGATTCTAGAAATTAAAGGTGAGAGATATTTTGCCAGAGAATTAGATTTATGTTTCCCTTGTGCTGATTTCAACAGTGCCCCTGTACTGTATCTTAAATAATAACAATTTCTCCATCATCATAGAGGTGAAGTCTGGGTATTGCCAATGTGGAGCTCATTCTGATTGTGATTGAGATGATCTAGAGGCACTTGGTTTGTGTTTGTTAGGTGTAAGTCCTGAAATCTCATCCAGTTTCTGAATCTTATGGCAAAAACCCCATAGCCCTGCTGCCTCCTTTTCTATAAACCCAGGCTGCTGTCCTTTCTCAGCCACTAGGTCCACTTCCTACTGGCTTTGGATAATCCTTGCTCATGCTGTTTCTCCCTGAAGCTGTCTCACAGAAACTGGTCGATATTTATCATCCCAGTTCTGCAAAAGGAGTAAAGCAGTGGCTTTAAGTAAGAATTGGTGACTATTATCTATATATATATGTGTGTGCTGTTGTATTCATTTGCCTAGCCAGAAAACTCTTTGAATGGTTTGTTTTGAGCTAAGTACTGAAAGCCTGTGAAGCAGGGAGAAATATTAAGATTATGTTATTTCCGCCTTTGTAAACTGTCCATGTAATCCATCAGGATTTGCCACTCCTTCAAAAGAATTCCTTTGTCTATCCATAAACTGGTTTAATTCTTTCAGATTCACTAAAGCAGGACTCATTAATAACATAATGTGTTCTACGTTTTAGAGCAGGGTACCTCTGACTGTTGCCAAATCACTTTGTAAGAGACTGTTCACTGGCTGATATATAACATACATTGTTGAAGCTAGCATGGTTTATAATTTTCTTTTACTGTTTCAATTTTTTTTTTTACCCCTCAAGCCATGTTGGGATTGTAGTGGCCCTTTACATCTAGCCTCAAAAAAAAAAAAGTTACAGGAATAGGGGACAAGAGTTGCTTTTCAGCAGTGGCAGCAGGAGGCTAGGAGGGATATCCAAAGGTGTGTAAAATAACACAGAGGCTTGCATGTAAACAACAAACTCATCGCTGAGTTACATCACTAAGCAAGTGGTGAGAAACCAGTTAGGTTTGGACTTGCCATTTCTTGTTTCCCTAGAAAATTAACTTGAATGATTTTTTTTTTAATTGAATGTTTGTTTTTTTGACAGGACCTTTGTACTTTTGCTGTAAAAGGTAAGATGTCATCTTGAATGCTACCCTCAACTGGATAACAAAGCTGGAGATCAGTTTGATTTAATTATCTTTCTGGTTGGTTTCAGATCTTTCATAGCAGTGAACTGAATTTCAATGAAATAGAAACAGGAGACACTTTTGTCTTCACTTTTGATTACATCTCATCCAATCTTCAGCATCAACTACTGTTATCTATGACTTGGAGATTTGGATCAAGACTCAAAGAGGAGGAAAGTTCTGTCTAGTAAGTCCTGGCACCAAACTAACTGTATACAAATGACTGTTGAGTTTTAATTTTAGGTGCCCAGGAAACTCCAAACTTCAAACGTAGTATCACCCCAGATTTCCAAGGACTGCCTGCTCACCAGGTGCTTACCAGATGATTTAATGATTCATATGAAAGAAAACATAGAAATTTTTGAAAATCAGGAACTGAAAAACACATAACTGCCACTAAAACTGTGTAAGCTGTGTGAATAGAAGTGCACACTGATTTCATATTGTACACATCCAGCCAAGAGGACAATTGTCTTCTTTACTGAGTATTTGGACTAGAAATAAAAGTTAAAATTAAATAGTTCTCCTCAGTATAAGCGCATTATACAGTAAATTAATACGAAATATAGTTACTTCTTCTGTATGCATTTTTTGATTTTCCTAAATGAAAAAGCCCTCAACCTAGACATAAAAAAGACAAAAGTCCTACTATAAGTATATAGACTTTTTGTAGCATACGTCACTTTCCAAAACCTAAGAATAATTAGGTAGTCATCTCCTAAATATTTTACATGTGCACAATAAAACATTTCTTTAGTTAATGGTAGGCTGACACTATGGCAGAAAAATAGAAGGGGAAGAAAGCAAGAGATGCATGTACATATTGGTGCTGATTACAAGACACCAGCTTTGTTGTCTTAAATCAAGAACATCATCAAACCAGTGCCTGTGATCTTAAACACCAAAGCAAATGAATTGCTATAAAATACCACACAGTGGGTTTTTTCCCCTCTGCCATTCCAGCTGATTATTTGGAATAAGAATTAACAACTAGTTAACATTATTGTAATTCAAAGTTAGGTAATTAAGTCTGTAATTAGGTCGGATTTTTAGAACAGATGAGAATGCAATTCCTAGTATATTCCAAGGAAGATAAATTGTCTGGAGGGGGAGTACACACCAGCAGTTGAGATAGAAGGTTCCGGAAGGAGACGATGCTAAGAGGGTTATGGATTTCCAGGAAGAGAAACATATGCCAGAGACTAAAGAGGAATGTCAAAAATGGAGGTGCAGGTCACCTGGCGGGCAGTGCAGGAAGCAGAGCAGGTCAGGTGAACCAAGGAAGAAGTTGTTTGCTTTAGTGTTGTTTGCTGTCCACTTGTGTATTCCTCATGAGAACACTGTTCTTCAAAGATTTTCTGCCTTTACCTTCTTCAGCCATGTTACTCAATTCTGACATTTCCGAGAGTCAACTCTCTTGATATCCAGATATCGACACTTTGTATGACAGATCCTTTTATAAAATTGCTCTTGCTCTTTGGCTGGAAGAAAACATAATCTGGATTTTACACAGAAGACAATATTTTCAGAATTATTAACAGGAGGGTGGGTACTTGTGAAGGAAAGAGTTTCTCTATAACAGCTAAATACATGTTATCATATGTCCTCCGTAAGGTAGCATGATTAACCTCCAGCAGGGGTATCATTCATTCCTTCTGGAACTTTGGGAACAGTTGTAACTTTCCAGGCTGCCTTTCACCAGTGTACTGTTTATCACTGATCTGCCAGAATTTTAAGCAGATGTACCCTCATGTTCTGATGTTAAAACATTCTGTAGCACCTATTTCATCAAGCAAGTTCAGTTTCATTTACTGTAAAGTAAGCTGCATTTTCTGGAATGCACCAAAGGGTGTGGAAAACTGTCTAAATATGCCTGCACTAGGTACAGAAAACAGAATGACATAGGAGGAAGAGAATTGCTGATACCTAAGGCTTTGGGAAAAAAAAAATTTCAACCTACTAACTTCCTATACTACCTTATAACAGCTGGAGTGATGCAGAGAAGGATGTCTGGAAAATGAGCCATTTGCAATTAAGTAGGGACATAGATACGTCACTCGTAAGTTTTCAAGTTCTAGTATGGAGAGAAAGAAACAGGAATCAAAGCCTATAATACAACTGTCCCCTAGGTTTGGAAGAAACTTGCTTCTTGTTGTGACCTGAATTTTCCACAGGGCTTTTTTTATCTTCAACTCATAACAGAATAAAACATTTACTATCTTAGACTTTAAGAATGTCAGGATTTCCATCCTTGACATTTAGATCCCCTGCCAAACTACCAAAGTAACTGTTATCCTTAAAACAGCAGGTTAATTTCTAAGGCAGTAAATAAGCTAAGGAAAAGACAGCAGCATATTAGAGAGAGGGTAAACACTGCCGTATCTTCTTGAGAAAAGTTCCATTGTGCTTCATAAATAATATGCCTCATCTCTAATGTTTACTACAGTGTTACAGCATCTCACTGATTCATTATTTGCAGTCTGTTTCTGAGAAAGGAAAGTGCTGTCATTGCTCTTTTGTCTCAGCAGCAGAATTGTTATAACATGTCAGTGTGTTTCTAACAGCACAAATGCACTATGACCTACGAACACCAGGCTCCTGTCTGCACCTCTCATAGACTCCAGAAAGAGCAGAAGCTTTGCTGTGCTGGGTAAACATGTGGTAGTCAAGCATCGTGGCTGTCGACTGCAACTAAAACAAGGCAAGAGCCATCAACTCAATCTTCCACTCTGGGGCCATTGAAGTCAGGGGTAGAAAGCCAGAACAAGGGGCACGTTTCTGCTGAATGCAACCAGAGAATGGTTCTTTGGTAGTTATTTTTCATTTGTATGGAGGTAGCCATAAGGCCTCTGTTTGCAAATTGCTTTGCAGAATTTACCTGTCATACCTGTTGCCGACCTTTCCAGTTCCAGCAAGCCATATGTACCCACTGTTCTATTTTCCAGACTGCCTCATCTTCTTTTCTCATATCTCTTTCCTTACCTTCTTCCCTTGAGGCGGTGTTCTTCCTTGGCTCTGTTTTGGCATCTGTAAGTATTTTTCTGGATGGGTCTTATGCTTATGTGATGACACAGTACCTCCAAAGGAACCATGGTAAATCATAAATGCAATGTTGCTGAAAACCTCAGAGGGCTCTATCAAAAGACATCATCTTTATAAATTTGTGCAGAAAAGAACTCTTAAGGAGAACCATCCTTTTCAGAGTGCTTTAATGAATTTCTGAGGGTGTACACTGCCTTGGAACAGTCTCAGGTTCACCAAAAAGTCAGTACAGAGAAAAGATGCAGAAAATAATCCATTGAGCATGTTGCTTGCAGTAAAGTCCTTACCTGGAGAAATAGCTCCAGAATTATTTAAATTCTTCATGAAGCTTCTCAGACTGCAGAAAGCCACTTGTTAAGAAAAGTGAAGTACAGACATTGGACCCTGGCTGTCGGTAGCTTATCTCCTGGAACAGACCCTTTGGTTGTACATAGATGTACATACTTTTAATTACGGATTTTCAAACAAAAATGTGAAAATGGCAAAGTCCCAAATTCAGGCCTACATGCTCCTTCTCTTGAGCCCATTAGCAGGTGCAAGATAAACAAGTTTTTTCAGCTTGCTGTGGATGCAGCTGCCTTGACGATGGCCCCAGCAACCCTACGGCGTCTTCAGGTGTTCTCCTACCTGGCTGACCATGCAAGTCTGTGGTTGGTGTTTTATGCTCTCTCCACTACCTTCTTTTCTGACAACTGGGCCTGTTTGCAGAAGTGCAAAGCTCTTTTCATTCAAAGCTCTCTTTTCCCAATGCTGACCCAGGAATGGTTATCAGCCTTCCACTGTGTTGCAGCTCACCCATGATGCAGCCAAAATCCTGATGCAATGATCTGCCTGCCAGTGTGTTGGCTGTTCTGTGGATTCATCCAAACCTGTGGGTCACCTTGACCTACAGGAATTTAGACCACTATTCTGTCTACTTTCTTCTGGGGCTCCCAGTCTCTGAGTGTAGAGGTAAATTAAGTTATCTCTATGGAGTCTTTTCTGGGTACAGAAATATTCAGGTGTGGAGAGCTTAGGTTCACTAGAACAGGAGTTCCAGTCACTTATTTCAGTCTAGCAATTCAGTCTGGGAGATAACAGTTCACCTCTGCATCCTGTTTTCTGTAGCGTAGTATGACAGATGAGCTAAAGTAAAACAGGAACAAGACACACGAGGAATCCATTCGAAGTTATACATAGAGGTGGGGAGAGGGAGGGAATTTTCCAGTGATTACACCCTGGCTCTTGAGACTTAATTATCCAAAACAGTCTGATAACTACTGAAATTTGTTTGCATAGCTAACTCCCATGATTAGTTCTGAGGAGGTGTGAGGCTTTCTTTCCACTTCAGGGAATTTCTTGTCTAAGTTTCTTCTGAAGGTGAAAAATACCGTATTTCCCTAACTGCAGCAGGCTTTGAGAAACAAACTCTGAATCAAGCTCTGTGTTCAGCAACCGAATTTTCAATTTCATATTGTTTGATAGTTTCATCTGCTACAGAAGTTTCTTTCTCCTTTTCAATACATACCTTGCACAAGTTGTTAGCTCACACTTCAGCCCATGCTACAATATCTTTGAAGTGCACCTTTTTCAAAGCAAACCCATCCAGCTGTGACACCTCTTTCCATAATTTATCTACTTAGATCTTTGGCATTGTATAAGAAAAGACAGAATTATTGCAACCACTAGTTTAAATGGCAACACCTCTTTGGAACACCAGCCTTTTTGTCCAAAACTTGATCGGATTGTCATCTAGATTTGGGGTTGTTTTTTAACAGATCAGCAAATCGTAGTGTTCATGCATGATCTAGACTATAAATTGCTCGGTACACAGAGCAGGTAATCTCTTGACAACACGGAACTCTACAGGTCAGTTAGTATGAGATCTCTTTGGTAATTTTTAAGACCTTATACGTTGGTGTTTATTTTGATCATCTAAATATATTTCTGAAGACTTAATGGAAGAAATTATCTTTATTTTTCCTTCCGAAAGCAAAGGGCCCAGCCTGGCACAGCAAACTGAGTGAAATCAAGAAGAAAAAAAGTAGAACGTTAATAGTTCCTCTTTATGCTTGTCACGTCTCCTTTGAGAGTAACTATTTGAAATGCTGACTGCAGCCCCATATTAACCCGGGTGCAGAAACAGAGATGAGTTTATCCTCCCACTGACTTCATGTCATGCTGGACTAACTGCATTTTAACAAACAGAACTCATATTTTCAGGATGAAATGTGCTGCCTCGGTTCACCTACTTTCCAGACATGGACATTTGCTAATTCAGACAGTGCAACATTTGCTGCTGTCTGTGTGTATATGTGTTGTGTTTTCTGCTGCCCTAATAGAGCTATCGGGTCATAATCAGGAGAGCACGCTCTAGCCATGTTATTTGACTTCTCACCTGAAATTGCCACTAATTGTGGATACAGAAGAAGGAAACAGAGTATTGCATGAAAGCTGACAAAGCTCAGAAAGGCATTCTTTGCCTTCTCAAAGGCATAAAGAGGAAGAACCCACTCATCATGAAAACAGGATGTAACGCTCCTCAGACTGGGATCAGAGGTGCACACAGGGAGGATTCTCATTCCAATGAGATCTTCTGGAGCAAATGCTAGCTACACATGAAGGAAGAATACAGGTTTTTGTCATGTTTTTATTACAATTGTAATGGTCTTGCCTGGTGAACTTTGAATGCAGAAGTGATTTTTTCTTGCCATCTGAACATTCTCAAGGGGCAAATGAGACATCTCTTGACTTTCAACACTCTGCTTTATAGATTTTGAGAGAATATGTGCTTCTGAACAAGGCAATCAATTGTTTCTTCAGAAGGAAGAGAGAGACTTTGGTGCATGCTTTTATTAGACATTTTTCCACATATATTTTGCACACAGCTGTTCCAGTACGAACAATTATATTCCTAATTCATGCCCTGGGATTTCTTAGTCTCTTGGGCTGTCAAAATTACTGAAAATCTTGGAAGCTAATGAGAGAAGTCTCAGATAAAAAAGGAACATATGGACATTAAGCATCTTGCAATACATGGACAATTGGGCTAGAAGTCAGTCTGGTTGTTTAAGGCAGAATTATAGAGGCCAGTAGAGAAGTAATTCTTAAATCTGGCCTTTTTTTCTCTGCTTGGAATTCTACCTTAGTCATTCCTCAAGGTATATGAAATGCCTGGTTAGAAACCCCCTTCTGGACCTCAGAGGCCTATTTTCCCTTTCAGACAGGATTCTGGCTCAGTGTAGTGGAGTTTTTAGCATGCATTCCTCTGAAACGAAATCTGATGCTTAGACTTGCTCAGGAGCAAGCTTATGCCTTATTAATTATTACTTCCTCTAAATAAAAATTGTCTTACTGTTCAGTTTTGGTTGAACAGTAAAATCAGTATTCCCCATCAATGGTAAGAAATCTGATCACACTTAAGTCTCATGATCTTGATGAATTTTGTAATTGGACTTTCTGAGTGTATTCAGTAGCAGGAACCAAAATAATTTAAATGACACAAGCCATAGGTCTGATATCTCTCAAAGCTGAAATTAGATGGTTGGCAGTCTCAGCCTTTAGCTGAGACCTCCCTGAATCCTTCCTGGTTTGTATGAGTCTGTTTTGGTCTGGTTCTTTGTAGGCATACATCCCTTGGGTTTGCTGTCTAATGGTGAATCAGTGCTCTGTCTTTTCAGGTCTTAGAGAAAAGAAGGGGCCAAACATTTATCAGCAAAAACAGACTGCCTGCAGCCTGTTTTTTTCAGTGGGAAGTGATGTCTCCTGCAAAAGAAAGGTGTAAATATTTTATCTTCTTTCCTTCAGTCATACTCGATGGGAGAAGGTGAAAGTGCTGTCTTCTAAATGACTGCCACCACTTTCTACAGGTGTTTCTTTATTAAGTACAGCACCAGAGTAGTAAACATTCGAAAGTGCCAAAGGAATTGCAGCACACTGTGGCTTTGCTATCAGTCTTTCTGGGTGTAATAATCCTGGCCAAAGATGACATGCATGAGAGTGAAGGAATTTGTCAAATACCGAGTGTGGTAATTCACAACAAGTGAAGCCAAGGGAAGCCTTGGATTGTGAGGAGCTAGACTGAGATAACAGCAAAGCCTGCATCCATGGGTTACTTGAGGATGATTATCCCCCTGCCACAAATTTTTCCATGAGTATACTACATAGCTACCATCCACGCAAACGTTGTCCTGCTATAGCAACATGACTCATTTGTTCTTTTAAAGGCATTTCTATTACATCAGGGAGACAATTTTTGGAAATCTGATAATTTTCACTGAGTCAGTTAACTGTCTTGCCTTTTCCAGATGTGTCTGGTTATCTTCTGAGTAAGCTTGGAGAATGTGAGCCTGAATGACTGTTGTTGGGGGCTGTCTGTCTACTGGCAGAAGATACCCTGAGTAAATACGTGCTTTGTATGACATGCTGGTATTATTCATGCACACACTAACTAGGAAAGAGAATAATTTAGCAAACCAGTAAATATTTTCTGGTTTTAGTAAATTGAAGAATGCCCTTTAAGGAGGAGAGAACTCCTCTTTCTCAAAAGACTTTTCCAGGTTGTTCGTGCTTGGAAAAATAATTTTTAAATTGGTACAGAATAACTCAATAACGAAAGTCCAAATACTTCTTTGTGTTATACCAACTACGCTTTGTGGAAAAGGAACTTTGTATCACAATACATAAATCATAGATAGTAAACTTTAAAGAACTTTAAATGTTGATATGGTAAAAATATGGGATTGTCTATTACCATGTTGTCTATTTCAAAAGTATTTTTGTTGTAACTATACTGTACAAGGCATTTTCTCTGAATTTTTGGAAATTTCTTAACTAAAGTTTTTTACCTGAAGTCATCAAAAGAAATCAGCATTACATCTGTTTCTATGTATGTATCATTTCATTGGAAAAGTTTGGAATTGAAAACTATGTGTGTGAGAGCACATTGATGTGTGTGCTATTTAGCAGAAGAGACAGATTTTCTTGTTCATGAAACATTAAGCCTGCAGTAGTCATTTGATATAAATCAGAACAAACAAACAGATAAACAAATCCCACTGGGAAAATTGAAAAAAGTCCTGCCTGCATGCTGCCCACATGATTTGTGTGTCAATGGACAATGATATACCCCTGTAATTGGAAAATATAAAAATTAGAGTCAAGCAAGGCTAGGTTTATTTTAAAAAAGAAAGGGTTTTCTTAAAGTGGCTGTAACTAGAATATAGGCACTGATTTTTAAATACTGTTGTTGTTTTGTTGTTTCACTGACATAACTATTCTGCAACAGAAAAACCTGTGTGCTCAAGAGGAATTCGGGCAGTGCTTGTTGTAATTCTCAGTTTCAGGTAAATCTCAGCCTAAGTACTTGTGGAATGGCTCGTGACTGTCTCGAAGCTGGTAAGACTTACAGTATGGAAACAGAACAGCAGGGAATTCCCCAGGCTTGATGCTTGGTAACTTAGAAACACTGATTCCCTTAATTTAAATTGCTTAAAAAGTGTCTCCTCCATCTCTGGATGCTTTGCAAAACTGCGTTATGCAAGCCTGGAGCCAGCAGACCACTGCTGTCTCAGGGTGCTCTGATGTGCTGCTGGCACTGCAAACGTTCCTGTGACTGCGTGTGGAGCTACCAAGTAGGAGTTTGCTCAGCGTCACAGCAGGCAGAGGCAGCTGAATTAATAACTGCTCAGCTATTAATGCTGCACTCACAGGATCACCATAACCAGCTCCTAAGAAATAACATGCCTCAGCTTGCTGGGTTGCCTTTAGTTTTACTTTCCTGCTTGCAAAGGCAGCTCTTGCTGCAGCAAACAGGAGCATTTTGTGCTTCAGCTTAATCTTAAAACACTCATAAACTTTGTAATCAAATGATTCTTTCAAGCTCTTACTTTATTCTAAGACCCTTTAAAAAATTTTTAACACCCTTTGCTGTTTGATTTTATGCAAAATCAGATGAACCAGGTTCATCAGATGAATCTGTGAAACCTGGAACAGAAGTTGCAACTGCTCACAGTTATATGGTATCTGCCTGGCATCTTACTGCACGTATGTCAAGATTAAAAATAACAACAGACAGGTCCTGATTAACACATAGGTACTGTTTTGGCAACCAGGAGCTCTTAAAATACGAATTCACTGGATCAAGGTCTCTAAGATCTTGTCTCCCCTGTACTCCGACTTTATATGAAAGACCCATCTGCAATTTGTTTACTGCATTTATTCACGTTTGCTTTAAAATGTAGTATGCCAAGTATCTCCACAGAAGTTTGCATGCAAATCATCTAAGATTAGATTTTTCTAGGCATTTATTGATCACATTTGGCTGGTGTTTGGACATAGAGCAAGTGAAAGAGCAAAGCATGAGTTAACTCACTCAAGGTTTTATTACGGGGAGGGTACCACAAGCTTTAATCCTGCTGATGCAAGCCAAAAAACAAGCAAGCCTACAAGAGGACACAGAAAGCACCTGGGAAAAAAAAATAGCATAGGGAGAGCAGGTACAAAAACGTCTATGCATGTGTCTGGGGGGTTTTGTATTTCTTCAAAGCAAACTTTATTTTAAAATATTTTGCCGTGGAAAAAGACCAGTTAGGATCTTTAACACTTGAGAAAATAATCACTTGGTTCCTACATATTTTCTCCCTTTTTTCTACTCAAGTTTCCAAACTTGTTTTGGAAATAGTTTTATTTTTTTAACATCATTACGGGAACAGGCCAGAAAGAACCAATAATTATATAATGTGTTACAAAACAAGGTACTGTTGAAACCAGAAAAGCAGCAAAGCAACCTGCTTGTGGTTTATTTCCTGGGTGAGAAAAACAGCTTAGGGTGTGACTGGGAAGAGGAGGTTTATGCCGTGGAAGTGTAGCAATCACCATCCATGAATAAGGAGCTGTTGAATAATGGACAGTGAAGTTTTGGGGTGCAGATGATTAACATTAGACCTAATTTCATTCCCTGCATCCTGCCCATGACTCTGAGAAGGATCCTCCGTATTTTTTGCCCATCTGGCTGTGCATCTGGTTTTGGCTAGGATTAAATCAGCTGCACACAGAATGCTGAAGATTAACTTGCTGTAACTATGTAATGACCTTTTCTTTGCATTTAAGAGCAGGACCCAGAATTCTGACCAGATTCCAAGTCACTATGTTCTTCTTAAATTCTAACATATATTCATCTGAAATAAACAATTGTCAAAACAATACGCTTTCGATCACTTGCTGTATTGCAGTGACAAATTTATCCTCAAATGTAGCCTGCTCTTAGAGTGAATTGATGATGATGGACTGCCAAATAAATACCAATTGTTGTCCATTATAAGTACCCATATAATAAACATTGACTAGATATTGCTGTGTAAAACTGGTGGATGGAGAAAATGAAATTGATGTGGTTTGTATTTTACTTGGCAGTTTTAATGTTGAGATGCAAATTATGCAGCATATCTGGTATGAATGCCAAACAGCATCCTAAGGTAGTTTACTTCATGCTAGTCAAAAGGTGACAGCAAAATCCTGTGATTCATTAGCTATAAAATATGAAGAGCACTAAAATATAGTTCATGTCTCTTAAAGAGACAAAACTGGTGGTTCTTGGAACATAGTGATCAGGAAATTTTTTAAAAAAGAAAGAAATATCGCTAGAATGGAAAGTAAACATAATGGGAAAGTTAACTTCACTATTAGAGGTTACTATGTTAATTGAATTTCTGATGAATAATGCTGGATTAGCAGCTTGGAATGCAAAAGGATTTTTAATTAAGAAAAGAAATTCTGCTCACTTGAACAGTACTTTGGAAATGGCATTAGATCAGTAGTATTGAGCTCTATAAGTAGAACAGATAAATAGCTGGATTGCTTGATTCTTGGTACTTGAAAGAATATATGCTGCCAGGTCTTCTTCTCTTCCCTATTAGACTGCTACATTTTGCTCACTTAAGATATTACATTAGATGGTCCTTTAACTTAATTCCTCATTCCTTTAAAACTTCGAATTTTTATATATGCTCTTCACGACATTTTTTTTTTTTAAAGTCCATGTATATGTGAATCACAGGAATATTTACAAGTCCATGTTTTGGGCAGTTGTCACCAATATGTAACTTGATTGATCTGCCTTTAGTGGATGCTTGTTAAGGGGAAAAACATTTAAAACACCTGCAGAACCCAGGATTTTCCCAGTTTGGTGTAATTTCCTATTGTCAATTTAAGATAATGCTGTTACAATCCACTGTAATGACTCTCAGCTGGTGTGCAATCAGATAAAATTGTTATTAATAGTCCACAGAACCTTGCTTAGTTTCTCTCTCTGTTTCTCTCTTGGCACATGTGATCTCCTTGTGACTCCTTAAGATTAAACTTCCCGCTAATTGTACCAGGACATTCCCCAGTTGATAAGGGAGGCTGGAACTGGAAAATGTCCACTGTGGAGCAGGAGTGAAAAATCTTCCACAGTCAGCTCCAGGAGTTTTCAGGCATGAGTTTATTTCTTCATGAAGTATTTCCTCCCACTGAGCAGTACAGGAGGAATGTGTTTACAGGATTTTATTTTTTTAAGAGCCCGGGTACTGTCTAAAAATACTGTAGCTGAGGTATTAAAGTGGCATTTTCATTTGAAAGGGCCTCTGCTGCTCTGCCCTGCAGTGGTGCCTCAGAGTGAAATCGGTGTTTGGAGGAGAAAATCACAGCAGAATTTTCTAGGCTTGCTTGGAGATGGTTGTGTGCAGGCAGAGCAGTTTTAGCCCCTGAGCAAGAGGCTGTACTTCGTTCTAGATGGAAGAGATAAGAAGTTTGTTGGTGAGAGATGCTCCAACGTGTGAAAGTGGTGCCCATCAATTCTATCTTGTCAGCAGAGGTTCTTAGAGGACACAGCTAGTTCGGCTGGGATGGGTTCTTTTGCTCAAATGCGAGCTTGGTAAATAATCCAGAAATTCCAGGGAAAATGGGGGATTTTGGGGGTGTTTTTTATTAATCTCTCTCCTTACTAGTCATATGTGAATATACTCATCTCAATAGCTTAAAACTCATTGCTCTCTCTCCCTGTTGCTTATTTCTGGCTTCCCCACTGCCACTGACTTTAACCTGGCAATAGATGTCCCAAGGTGCCCCACTAACTATCCCAAGAAACCATTTGAAATTAAATAGAAAAGGAAATAAGCTGATAATTACATAGACCTGAAGTTCGAAGAGAACATTGAGACAGTCCCAAAGTCTACATTCAAGCTGTAAGAACAGCAGAAAAAGGTTTATCTGTGCTTCCATTTTTTTTTTTAGCATCTTTATACATCTAATTACAATTCTCTTTTTCAAAGCATATCACATGCTTCCTTCTTTCCTAACCCTCCCAGGACCCCAGAGATGCTTAGTGCATGACATACACAGTGCTGCTCACTTAACAAGCATCTTTTCCATATTTTGCTTATGCCTTATTTTTCTATGTTTGGTGTTTAGGGCTGTGTCTGATGACCAAGACATGCTTTGAGATGACTTGAGCTTTTCTATAGTGCCTGAATGCTTCAAAAGCAGTTTGTCTTCACAAAGGCCCCTGAGACAAGCAAATCTTACCACCTCCAGGAGGTCTTATGATTAAAAGAAACAATTGGCTTGATTTGAGACTGTGTAGCTCTGACAAATCTGAAACATGCAGGAAATCTTGTTTAAGAATGTGTAGGAGTAAACTGAATTTCATACTTTCAAAGTGTAGCTCTCTCAAACTTCACTTTGGCAGCTGCGAGCCAATGAGATTATCTCTTTACTGGAGCTGCTGTGGCAGTTCAGACACCTAGAAGTTAACATGCAGACTTCACTTGTTTTAAAAAAATAAAATATTAGGTCAAACCACTTTGCCAGTTTCAGGCATAAAATGCGAGGCAGAGAGAGAAATTCAGTTTAGCCTTTAATTCTCAACCCTGAGCACATCTTCGTTTCCTGCAGGCCCTTAGCCTAACTGCTGTGTACCTCCCAGTCTCTGTGAGGATTATGGGTGCTACCAGCAGAGTAATCACTTTTGCCTCAGAGCTTTCCTGCCTTTCCAGAGTGTTTTGTAGCATGCATGCTGAATAAGGTATTAATTGTGAAATTGTGAAGGTGGTTTCTTAATGCATATAAGGAACAGATGCATCGAGACTGATTCATGAATATGCACCAATGAATGCTGGTATTTCCTCATTTTCATAGAATCATAGGAAGGCTTGAGTTGGAAGGCAACTTAAAGATCATTTAATTCTGATACCCAGCTATGAGCAGGGACACATTCCACTAGACCAGGTTGCTCAGACCCCATCCAGTTTGGCCTTGAACACTTCCAGGGATGGGATCCACAACTTTTCCAGACAACCTGTTCCAGTGCCTCACCACCTTCTGAGTAAAGAACTTGTTCCTAATAACTAATCCAAATCTCTCCTCTTCTAGTTTCAAACCATTTTCCTACCACTATCTGCCTGTGTAAAACATCACTCCCTATTTTTCAGAAACCCCCTTTAAGTACTGGAAAGCCTCTGTGGGGCCCCCCCGGAACCTTTTTTTCTGCAGCTGAGTTGTTATTGCAGCCTTTGCATTAACAGTTCTGTTTATCTGTGGTCAGCTGATGCTTGCAACCAGACCATAGCTAGGGTGAAAATGAGGGAGTGGTATCTGACAGTGAGGCTGTACTGTAGAGTGACCATATTTCTGAAAGGCATTTACTGTACAAAGGCATTTACTGTACATCCAGTGGGACACTGCTTCTGGCAGGAGAGAAATGGTGTGAGTGTGCACACGGCTGCAATGTTTATTCATTTCAACACAGAGCTGAGCTCTTCTATTCTTTCTGTTCTACGCTGCAACCTCCCTCTTGCTTTCTGTCCTTCTTCCTTACTGAATCAGCCCAGGTCTTCTCTCCCTGCCAGGCTTTTCCACATGCTTCTTTTTGCAGTCCTCTTGCACATAGGTCAACCCTTGTCCTCACAACTCTGACAGCTTCTTTATTTCCCTGGAGTTTCGCTACATGGATTTTGGCAGTTTCAGGGGGAGTTGTGCTCAGCCCTATGCTTGGGCATGTCCTGTGGAGGTGGAATATTTGATAATCATGGCTGCAAAGAGCCACTGGGTGTATATGGGAGTCAGCTACTCTTAGAATTTTAGCAGCACTCCTAGGATTGGAATATGGCATACTCCTGATGCAACAACCACTCCCATGTAGAACTGTAAGATATGTGGGTGTTAGAAGAATTTTGGGGAAAAAACCATGTCAGAAGTATGGATATTTGAATAAAACACTAGATTTTTCACATTTTATGCTCTGCAAAAACCCAAGTATTCTGGTAGAAATTTTCCAAAACCTGAAGTTACCTTACACAGCAAACACCCATAAACAATTTCATTTCAAAATTTTGCAGACCTGAAAATAAGATTTTTAAACTAGATATTCTATGACTTCAATAGGTGGAGCTATACATATAGTAGCTACTAAGCCACCAGCAAATGAAACTGTGCTTCTGTCTACATAAGACTGACCTGGAACCCAAGCAATAATCTAAAATTATAGGACTATGTGTTTCATTTCCAATCTCTGAGCCTGAAAATTTATTTATTTCAGGATTTTCTTTCCTCACTAGAAGGCAATACCCAAAGGCTTTTATTCTTTGTAATAACATGACCTAAAAGTACTTCACAAAAACAAAAAAAACCAAAAACCCCCCCAAAAACCCAAAAAACAACCAATCAACTCCAAAAACCAACTAGATGCTAGAGTCTTGAATGGAGGAAGAAAAATGAAATATTCTTGCAAGGTTCTGAAACATACAGGAAGCGGAAATGAATCAGATTTCATTCTCCTTTGTTAGATTTTGTTTCAAAATGGTGGGCAAAGATTAAAAAGGAGTCTTGGAACTTCTCCACGTTTCTTAGGATTTCTGTGAGCATCCAGTGTTTCCTTTGGATTGCCTGAAGTATTTTCAAGGGGGACCTGTACACCTTCATACCAAAATAAATCAAATATACAATAGCCCTCTTAGTGCATAGCTCTGGTATCTGTTGCACAGTTATTTGTACCTAAATGTACTCCATTATTGAAAGTCACTGGGAAGATTTTATACTCTTTCTCCCCTTGATTTTTCTTTCCCTTCTCTTATTCTCCTTCATTTCTTCATTATTTTTTCTCTGTCCCTCTTTTCCACAACTCTTTACCTCTCTACAACTCGTTTTTATTGCTCACATAAAACCACAGATTAGATTAGATTAGATTAGATTATTGAGCTTCTGTCATTACTTGTAAGTCAAAAGAACACCTCTTCATTAAAAAGAAAAAAGAAGGAAAAACCTCAACTCTCCTCCATGTAAAGATTCCATGTAAAGCTTTTGAAGGATTTCTAATCCCTTCTATCCCATTCACAGAGAGGCACTTGTGACATCTCTTTTCATGTCCGTGAAGCAAAAGTTAGACTTGCTTGGAAAAAAACAAATTCAAAATGCTGTATTTGTATTTTCCCAGCTGACGACCACACACTTCATGGTGAGTATCTTGGAATGTGACTTCCAGGTCTGGATGCACAGAAACAGAACTGCATGGAAATTCATAACAAAAAGCGCTGTGGGAGAAAAGGACAAAGAAGGCCTTTCTAATACTCTCTCTCTTCCAATGCCTCTGCAAAGGAAAATTAATTGTGATTTGTAGTCTTTCTTTCTGAGACTAGGAAACTTGGAACACTTCATCTGTAAATCAGCACCGCGGTTGGAGGTTAATGCAAGTCCATAGGCCTTCTTTTTCTGAGCCAAATGGTCTTTGTCAAATGCTGCTAAAGGCAATTTTCTCTCACCAGTGTTGACTTTTCATTAAAAAATCTAATATTTGTGTTTGAGCCTTCATTATTATAATTATTTAGAACTTCATGATAAGAACAAGCTTTGAGACTTGAAGCTCAGATTTAGAAACCTTGGATAATTGCACAGTAACAAACTGTTCAAGATTCTTTGTACTGTACCAAGCCGCCTTGGCCACCTTTTTCCATGTCAAGGAGTTGAAAAGAAACAAACTCAAGAAAAAAAACCCTAAAACCAGTATTTTATGTTCTACATTCATAAAAAATATTGTGCTGTGGCCACTGTGGATTCTTTTCTGGTTAATGCTTGTGGTCCCCCTAATGTGTTAAGCTATCATTTTGTGATGTACAATGCAGAGACATCATCAAAAAAGGTTTTTCCTCATCCCCAAAAGGTGCACTGCACTGTAAGAAACAGAGCATGACTAAAGCTGGGAGAAAAAATCAAGCAGTGCTTAGGTCAGTTGTCAGCATGAAGAGTTGGGATCCTATGGCTTCATTCAGTAATGGGGCTGTAAATCATAGACATGACAGTGGAAAAAAATTCAGCATTATTTTTAGATAATGCATGTTAGGTAGGGCTCACATAAACTGGAAAAATTCTAGAGTAAGGCATGGCAGCAAAATTATTATGGTCTGGACTACGAAGGAAGAAGTGAAATGACAGCTCAGAGGGAAGAGTGATAAGAGTCTGCAAAAGCTGAAACATAAATGCCAAAGAAGGAAAGAATTTACTATGAGGTAGAGGAAGTACTACAAGAATTAATGACCTGAAAAATTTGGAGGAAGTATAACTATGAGACTGCAAAATGCTTTTAAGTAGACTTAAAAAACAAGACTGGGTACATTTTTTAAAATCATAGTTCAGGAACCAGCCTGAACATCAGAACTGGATATTCTACGGTCATATCTGAGCCTCAGAGTCTTCCTGCCACCACAGTGCTTTTCTGCCAGTAACCTCAACACTCGTGGAGAGATGATATGTTGCCTGTTATATTACTGATCATGAACTGTTCTGTGGTAGGCCATGTAGAAAAAAGATGAAAACCTAATGACTGACTTACTTCAAATAATCTTTAATCCAATTACCTGGAGAAATCTCTGCAATGATAGTTAGGAATATGAACTTTAAACTCAGAAAGAAAGAAAGCCTTGTGTGATATCGAGGCTCAGTATTTACTCACCAAGAGCCTAAATCAAGTAAGTAAGCATACAACAAAATGCCAAGGAATATGAGCAGTGGACAGAAAGTCGGCAAAGGGAAGATGCAGATGGAAACAGGGAACAGGATAGGTACTGAAGAAAAACTACGTGTCATCTCAGAGGCTGGGTGTAGTCAGTGAGAAACCAAATATTTATACACCAGCACGGCAGCCTAGTAACACAGGGGAGGAAGTTGAGCTCATGGGGGAAATGAAACAAGACGAGTGGAGGACAAGAGGAACATGGGGGAATAAGAATCATGTTGGTACCAGTTGTTGGCACTGAGATGTGTGCCATATGCAAACCCCATTATTTACACCTTGTTAAGGCAGATGGAGAACGCAACACACTCGGAATAGGATCAGACATAAACAAACAAAAAAGAAGTAGCGTGGCCTTAGTGGAATAGGTTTGATTCAAAAGTAAATCCATTTTAAAACATGAAAATAAGGTATTGTGGGACAATACTGAAATCTGTATAGATTTTTTCAGATTTCTAATGGTGTTAGGAAATAAGTTTGGAAATTGCGTGATTGATATTTTTGCCTTTCCTGATAAGAGTTGGTAAATAAGTCCTACTTACAATGATAAGCCTTAGAAATTCTGAGATTTGATAGTTAACACATTTTGTCATACATTGTTCCCTTAATTAGAAAGACGTGATGTTATTTAGCTTGTTTTGGGTGCATAATAAAATATGTTACAAATATAATATAGAGGAGTTAGTCACAGAAATTACTTGTGACTTGAATTATGTCAGCTTGATCTGCTACAAATTAAGGGGAAGAGAAAAGATCTGTGAATAAAGCCTTCAGGTTTGAGAGAGAAAACCAAATAATTTTCTTGTATGATGGATGGGGATGAGTTAGTCAAGTTGTTTGAGCAGGAAAGCTGAGAATCTTGCATGTAGACAGTACTGACATTTGCTTAATTAGAATGTTGTGGAACTGTCAGGAATTCCTATGTCATGCAAGGAAAAACATAAGGCACTCTGTACCTAACTAGATTATAGGTACCTCCAGAGAGATATTACTGTAAGTAGAGAGCTGGGAAAGAATGGAAAATGGTCTGCTTGCCAAAAATACCCCATGTCTTGGACATAAAGTATATGGCTACAGTAAGAATCAACGGAAAGGCAGCTGAGACAGACCTTGTTAAGAACAAAGTAGATTTCAAGAGATCTTTTAGCCATACGAACTGAAAAGTTTATAGTGAAAAATGCTCAATGCAGTGAGGATGTGGTCAGGAGTAAAGCTATTTCTCTATTATGATTCAAAACCTAAATCAGTGCCCAGTCTTTCACAGATTTCCAAGTCAGCTAGCATGCGAAAAATTGTGAGGCCGAGTTGCATCGTTCCGTTATACAACACTCGGGGTAACATTAAAGACACACATATGTTTTATCAGCACTTACAGAGGAAGGGGTATATCTGCATAACTGTAGATGCATTTAACCTGGGACAGAAGATTTAAGAGCAAATCTGCTTTAAGAGCAAATTTGAAGGACAAGATTACTCAAAGATTGAAAACAAAGATGCATACAAACAGTGATTTTGCAAACAGGAGGTTGTGCCACATAAATCTTTTATCTCTTTCTCTGGAAAATCAGGGAACTATTTGGCAGTGGGGAGAATCTGATTTATTTGAATTAAATGCAACATATATAGGATCGCATTAGAAGCTAGTATTGAAGAAGAGAATGTGTGCAAAATTTAAAGTGGTGAAGAAGCTGGTAAAGGACAAGAGAGATAAAGGAGCACCTTGGGAGTGAAGAGTTGGACAGATGATGACAAAGATCTGTTGACATCACAATCACGCAGGTAGGCTTGATTGCATTGGGTACTAGTGCAACAGAAATGAGATAAAATTCAACAGTACAGCAGAGAAAAGCACTTAATGGAGAGAAAAATTACAAAACAACTTGAGTTGGCTCTACCACCGGGGTAGTGGGCAATTAGGGCAGTTTAGAAAGATGGGTTTAGGTGAGAGAATGGACAGCTATCAGTTGCTGACCAGATACGCAGCCGTGGGAAAGGTTAAAAGTCTTGGGAGACACCATTCAGAGCATTTCTAGTAATGATGGTGGGTATTTGAACAACTGATGGAAGCTGGAAGAGGTGCAATTAAGGACACAACAGATGCTTAGGGGAATGGAGACACTCAGGAGAAATTTGCATTCTTTGGCTTAGAAAGACAAAGTGGAAAAAGAGATATTGCTCTCTGCACGTGAATGAGGGGGATAGCCAGTACCAAGAGATGACATCTTACACCAAGGAACACAAGATCAGACAGATAGAGGTGCTTTGTCTGTATGGAATCTGAAAATGAGAGCAAGAAGGCTCTGGAGGAGCCCTTCATTAGAAATAGTCCATAGTACTCATGGGACTTTTAAGATAGAGATCAGAATAATATGAAAAATCACTTTTGTGCCTAGGTGACTGTTTGAACAGGAAATTGCTTTGGGTGAGCTTGGAAAATCTTTCTAAACTTGTAGTATAAATATGTATTCAATCTTTTGTGAATAGGTAGTCTCTGATTCCTCTCCCCAGTTCCCTTAATTTACAGTGCAGGAACTATTTAGTTCTTCCATATAAACTAAAGTAAACATTTCCCAGTAAACATTTCCCGAGATTCATCCCTGTTAACACAACAATGAACACGTTCATAAATTTAGTGGGTTAAGTAGCATTTCCAGTAGTAGCCAAGGAGAAAATCTGCTCTCTTTTTACCTCTATCAATGCTATGGAAGATCCTGCAGGTAAAAAAACCCCAAAGCCTTTCATTTTACTTTATTTGAATGGCCTGTCATCATTTTAGATGCTATAAGCCATCAAAACGCTATCTCCTCAGAGAACTGCTGGCCTGCTGTGTCTGAGGCACTGCACAAAGTTTGAGAAAGGGGATGACATGCAAATGAGCTCATCCTGCTGAGCTTATTTAAATCACGAGCAAAAAATGCCCATCCTCAAACATTAACTAGGTACTTAATTTTATACTACTCTTCCGTTACCTCCTTCCAAATTTCATATTTGGAAACATTGTTTTACTCCCACAAGAAGTCCATATGTGGCACAGGACATCACCATGTATAATTGCATAGATGGTGGGGCTTTTTTACCCCAGCAGAGTTGTTCTGAGTGGCTGAAGTACATAGAAATTCTGTGCTAAACTCTCGCCTTCCTCAGACCAAGCTCTCGATCACCTCTTTCATGTACTTCTCTTGCCTAGTGTAGGTATGTACAGTATCACTTGGAGACAGTTTGCCAGTCTCAGTGTCTGAGTTAATGGCCTACCTGGAGTGGCTAAGTCAGCCAGGAATTTTTGGGTGTAAATAGTGCATAAAAAGATGTATCATATAGGAAATATTAAAATAGATGCACTGTTGGTCCAGTAAAGTAAATCTTCCATTTTATTTATCATTGTTCTTCAGTTCACTTAAGAAAAAGACTTGCAGAAAATTCCAGATTGTCAGAAAGGGGACATGCATTATTAGCCACAATTTGGTTTTGCTGTGGTGGATGCTGAATAGGGGAGAGAATTGTGTGTGACAGAAAATGAGAGTGTGGTGGAATTGCACAGACCTATCTAATCCCTTCAATGTAGGAAAATACAATCAAGGGGAAACAATCTAGGATGGTCATAGAGAGGATTGAAATCTGCAGGATAGATAAAGAGGAGGGAGTACAGAACACTGTACTTGCTCTCAACTGCTCTGATATTTCACGTATCCTAGCACAGTGAGATATTGATTAAACTCACTGGCAATGTCTTCATCTCAGTGTTCAAACCCCAAGTTAGAAAAAAAAGCTTCATTTTTACAAGGCATTGTTCTTCTGCAAAAGTAACACTGTTCATTTCATAAAGAGAATGAGTTGCCAAAAACCTTGCTTTTTCTCTGTAAAAGTGAAAACCCTGAGATTCCTCAGGTTTCAGTGTAATGAATTTTATATAGGAGAAGTAACTAAATTTGTATGTTTGAGAACAGAAAAGCTGTGTCAGAAATTCAATAATTTTTCATTTATCTACTGAAAATTTTCTGGAAATCGCTTTAGAGGTTTTGAATTATAGAACTAAGCCATCAAGTTTCTGCCCAGGGGAAACTTCCCTATAGGAAGCATGCATAATATCAAGTAAAATAATGTAATTCTTTTCTAGAAGGAACACATCAAGGTCAACAAGTAAAGCCCATAAAGTAATTTTTTACACAGTGCTTTACTTTTGAAGATACAAGTCCTATGTGAGGGTGTCCGTAAGTGACAGGTGATGATTAAACTAGAGTGGAAGAACTAAAAGGCAGCAACAAAAAGGTGTTTCCATTTCTTCGTCACTTCTAGTAAGCGGTCCAGGGGTAAGAATATATGATGATTCCATAGAGGTGTGGCAAAAACTGAGGAATGAAAAAATTAAGTGCTTGCAGATGATGTATCTGATTCTCTCAGGTTTTTGTAAGTGGAGGAGGTTTAATGCAGTAAGAACAATTTCCAGCCTGATGATTCCATATTACTCTTCATTAAATTTTTTTTTCTTTTCTAGAAAACCTCCTCAACTCAACTGCTTTTAGTACTTAGGCAGGTTGATTTCATTGAGAGCAAGCAGTGAGAGGGACAAAAAAATAAATTGAATGTTCTTCTGAACATACTAGTTATAATTTCAGTGGATTTACATATACATAGTGCCTAAATTCTTTGCATGAATCTGCATAGCAGTAGGATTTGATCATACTTACAGCTGCTGCATTCAGACATGTTTATTGGTTTTGTTTCAAAGTGATTGCTTTACTACTCTGTAGTACAAATAAAAAACTGTGGTTTAAAATTGACCTTCAGTCACTCTCTCAGGTCCAGAAAAAGAGTTCATAGAACTGTTTATTAAACATTTTTTATATAATTTGCCCACATCCTTTCTGGCCCATTTATGTCATGTGAACCTGTTTCAGTGTTAAACATGCCTTGGTTAAATGCCATCTCATCACTGATTATGTTTGTGTAAATTTGGACTCCTGCATGGACAGTGCCTGTTCTCTAGGTCATTTGACATAGGACAATCAGGCATAATCCACATTCAGGCTCATCTCTGAGTTGGTATCCTAAAATACTTTGCACTTTTGGTCTTTTTTAGAAACCTGGTTGACGTTGGAATAGACTTGAGATCATTTAGTCCACCCCTCTCGCTCTCCTAAAATATCTCTGAGGGCTTATATTTGCATAGAAAGAGATATGGCGCGAAGAGGTTTAACATATTGACACGTGCCAGCCAGGTGCAGAACAGTGAGGGTGAGCAAGGCATGCCTGGCTCCTCACTCCCACTGCCTGCTGGAGCATTGCCTAGACCTGCAATGCCTGTACTACTGCCTGCAGTTTCCTACTGGGCACAAACCTAATCGTCCTGCTTCGAAAGACACCCCAGAAGTGATAGAGCACAAGTGCAGTGTGGAAGACAAAGGCGACAAGAAAGAAACTTGAAAGAAACTTGAAAGAAACTGGCAGTGGAGGTGTCTCCAAAATACAGCAGAAGAGACTGAGTAAAACATAAAACTAGTTCTATTTCCTGCTGCTTACCAGTCTGAAATCAGCCTGGAATAGCTCAAAAGGTGCAGCAGTGGACGTGAGCCGGAAGTGATAGCGGTTTCTGATTTTCAGACTGTGCTCCTGGATAGCCGTGAAGGGAGAACTTTCTAGTCTTAACCTGTACTCATTTTTAGTATCATTTATTTGAAGGAGTTCTGCGTGCAAACTTTGCTTTTTATTTTTCCTAGTTGCAGTAATTTTTGAACGAACATTTTGGCATACTATTGAATACTATTTGGAATACTATTCATTGGAATCCAAAGCATATCTGAATTTTGGATGTTTCCCCACTAGTCTAACAGATGTGGTAAGCAATTATTATATGCTAAAAATTCTACACTTAACCCTCTCTTGTTTCTGGGTGGGTTTTTGGACAGAGGAGAAATTTTTTTTATTTTAATGCAACTGTGGCAAAGAACTTCTGATCTGTTGCCAGAACATTATAGTGTGTTCCTCCTCAGGATAGTAATCCTTTAGGTTTTATAGCTCATATTTTTGCATAAACAATTTGTAGTTGCAGAAGTGCACAAGCATAGTCATTCAAATCTTGTTAATATGGGGCAATATAAGTGTTAGGCTTAGACAGATTGTGGTTACAGAAGAGATAATACAGATTGTTAATATAGATTGTACTGTACAAATGGAAATGTGGCATAAAGCTTTATTCTTCCTTTGTCTGCTTCTTAGTAAACTAATCCCATTTAATCAGACCTGATAGAGACAGCAACACTTTCCACCAGTAATTTTTTAACTAGGAACAAATTCTGCAGTATTTTTTCTGTGCCTGAACTAAACAGGAAAATACAATGTGAAGATTCAGTGTTTCCTGGGTAGCACATGGGAGGTCAGTCATGTGGTGAAGGAGAGATTTAGCAGAAGAATTATGGTCCCAATCCACTGAAGGTCAAAAACACGAATTACTTTCCTCCTTGGCACAGCACCAGTACAATGAACAGCTCTTTCACACATTTGTGGATCGAAAACAGAAAGACTACTGAGAGAATGCTGGAGCATTCAGTTCATTCTGTTCATTTAGAACATTGTCTGCCATTGCTTCGATCTCAGCTGCATCTTTGTGCTCCTTTTAGTGCTCCATGGAAAAGGTACTTGTTAGTTCTCAGGTTGGGAAGGACTGCAGTGACATAGTTCTGATTATTACACATCTACTGCATTTTTTCAAGGAAATCTGGGAGAAAACCACTGCTGTTCAGGTGTGTCACTATTGTTTTGCCTGCTGTAGGCATTTTTCTGTTGCTTCTAAGATTTTTAATCAGATAGAAACATTAATTCTCGAGCTGAATGAGCTAGAGCTTAGGTGTAGAGGCATGAGACGGGTGATAGGAGCTATACCCCAGATGTCAAGAATCAACCCTTTTATCTGTTAGCTCTAAAAAGCCTTTGGTTGCTATGGAAAGGTAGTTTCCTCAGGAAACCTCATGAGTTCGTTGCCTCCCTAGCTTGGTGTTCTTTATAGCGGGAGCAAATAGTCTTTACGTCATTCAACTTCCTTTTGCTTGGTTCTTTCTGTTCAGCCTTAAAAACCACAGAAAGGGGAAGTCTAAAATCTAAGAGCAATTTGTTGAAGATAAGAGTTTTCTGTGAGATCATGTTAAACACACAGGGTAAAGCAAACCATCTGAATTATGTCCTCAGATGCATAACATACTAATTTTGACATCTCTCGCAATAAATTTTTAGCGAATTCAACAATTGAAGAGAGTAAAAAAATAAAGCAGAAGGAAAGGAAGGGGAACTGAAACACAGAAATCAGTCAAAGAGAAAAGTTTTAGTTAAATAATCTCTGTTGCAGTTGAATAGATGAATTGTATGAATGAAGTGGCTTGTTTTAATAGCTGGCAGGAAAAAAGCTGATCTGCATTACTTTCCCATAAACAGTCTTTAAGGACAATTTAATTGAGAACTTGCTGAAGGTCTGGCAGATAAAAGCAGTCAAAACTAGTTAGAAAATGTTTTTAATCTAGATTATCACAATAAAATGACAGTGTTGATTTTCAAACTGAATTCTCAATCCCTTTGATAAAATTTTAATACAACCTTTGCTATCCTTTTTTCAGTGACTTTTAGAATGAAAGAATCTGCTATGTCTTCCTCAGATATTTACTGAGTATGAGAGAGAGCTCATACCATCCAGCTCTTATATTAGCAGCCGGTAAAGAGTTTTGACAGTAGCAGGAACAGCATAAAAGCACATAGACTTGAGATCTGCAGGAACCACTTCAGCAAAACTTGGGAGAAAATGCATAAAAGAGTTTTCATGGATGCAGTATGTGTGTGAAACAAAATCTGACTAATTCAGACATCAGAAAAAAGTAACTGTAAAGAGAGAATCATTAGAACGTGGAAAAGTTTCTAGAGGACTCTTTGTTTTCTTGGCTCACTTGTTGTTCAATATTTTCCTCCCTAATGACTATTGAATATAAAGCCATTTCCAACAAAGTTTATGGAAACCAGGGTGCACTAAAAAAATGGTCAGACAGGTTCACTATACAGAGCAGTCTAGTTCACATGGTTGGCATGTACCTTATATTTTAGTACAGCTGCAGGTGGTATTTTAGAACTGTGAGCAGAGAACAATTTACTAGACAGGAAACCAAATCCCACAAACAGCAAACAGCAATGTGCATTTCTCTTTTTTAATGATTGATAGCTAACTGGAAATGAGATTGTGGTACACACATGGCATATTTTCTGCCTTAGACCACACCTACATCTAAACTACTATTCTCTTTTCCCTTTTTTTTCCACTCTTATTGATTTGATAATGGGATCTTCTAAAGCAAAACTTTACACAGTGACATTTGCATTGTTTCCTCCTTCCAAATGTAAATATTTGAATTTTTTCCCATCCTGTTTCAACACTGCATTGTTCCAGACTGATTCAGCTGTTTCATTTTGCTCAAAGTCTTGCTCAGTTAAGTGTTTGCTTTACTTCTAATGCAAAATCATCACTTTTTTAGAAGTGAGTCTGTAATTTTCCAGTATTAGGGCTGAACCATTAAAATTCTTTTTCCCTCATTGCTTGCAAAAACAAGACCAAAAACTTAGTAGCTTTTCAAGACCGTCTCCTACTAATTGTGAGAGACGCTTCATGCACTGTTCGACAGTCCAGGTAGGATTTAAGCCGACCTTTAGGCCACATAACTTTTTCTCCATTAATTGCAACAGAAAAAAACCACTGAAAATGATGAGCAGACTGGGTTAATGAGACAGTAATGTGCCCTTGTGTCGTGGTTTAAGCCCAGATGGAATTAGGCACCACCCAGCCGCTCACTCAGGCCCCCTGTCCCTCATCCCCTGGTGGTATGGAGAGGAGAATCAAAAGTAGGGCTTGTAGGTTGAGACAGGAACGGTTTAATAGCTGAAAATAGAGTAAAATATAATAATAAAAAATAAAAATAAAAATAAAAATAAAAATAGTAATAATAATATTGGAGGAAAAAAAGAGTGATGCCCAGTACAATTGCTCACCACCCACTGACTGGTGGCAGACCCTGTTCCTGGACCCAAATCACCCTTCCCCCCTCCCTTCACTCTGGGTCACTCCCCCAGTTTGCATACTGGACGCGACACTCTATGGTGTGGAACATCCCTTTGCCCAGTTCAAGTCACCCTTCCTGGCTATGCTCCTTCCCAGTTTCTTTTCCTTTGTGTCCCTCCTCACTGGCAGAGCATGAGACACAAAACAAACAAACAAAGTCCTTGACTTCAGATAAACAGAACTTAGCAAAATCCAAACTATCAGTGTATTATCAACGTTATTCTCATTTTGAATCCAAAATACAGCACTGTACCAGCTACTGAGAAGAAATTAACTCCATCTCAGCTGAAACCAGGACACTGCTGCTGAGAGGGTAATGATGTCTTGGGCTACATCAGGCAAAGTACTGCCAGCAGATCAAGTGAGGCAATCCTTCCCCTCTGCTCAGCACTGGTGAGGTCACAGCTGCAGTGCTGTCTCCATTAATAGGTCTTGGCTTCAAGGAAAATTACTCTCTTGTCCCAGTACTTAATTCAGTGACAATTAAAGTGGAACAAACTTTTAAGCTAATATATGTTCACCGAGACCAACAGATACAATTAATGATGGACAGAAAATCAGCATTGATATAGCAAGACTGAGGAGCAATTCATCATGCATTCACTTGACAGCAAGTGATGTGAAAATAAATAAGGTAGCATAAATCAATCTGAAGAAGAAATACAGAAATCCTGAAATCGAGCATGTAAGTAGAGATCATTTTCATCTGTACAGTTTCAAATTTTGACTAGAAAGATCCTGGCACTCCTCTGAGATCTGCCGTTAGTATGACTAAAGAAAGCCTTACACATTATCTCCTGTTTAGTCTTTTTAGTTACTTCAGTTTACCATACTGAAAGCAAATATGATGTACTTACTGCAATTGGTTAAACTCATAACTTTAACAATGTTCTGGGAAAATTAATGTATCAGTATCACCCACGAGCATTATTTACATTAAACAAGAGTGCTAAACAAACAGCATAGAAAAGCAAAAATACATCCATATAGACTATGAGAGCTGCTTTGAAGCAGTAGTGCTGCTGCTCCTGCCCTTTTGGGCAACTGCAGTATCTTTTGACTAAAACTGAATGAAGCTTTGATTCTTCAATTTATGATTTATGAAACTTTGGTTCTTCAATTCAAGTGCCCAAATGGATGTATACATTAAAAGCGAGTTTTTCTGGGCGGCAAACGCTTTATTTGTGAGATCAAAACGCCTGTGATGGAATTGGTGCAGATGCTGGATTTCCCTAGAAAACTCATTCTTTTTGGCTTAAGCAAATTTTTGTGGGCTTATTTGTTGTTCTTCCTGAAACGAATATAAAAATGGTTATCAAGGGCTTCAGTGGAAAACATACTGAATTTTTGAATCACAACTGACTCATGTTATTTAGAAAAATACCAGCTAACTCCAAGGACACCTTACTGTGGAAAGACCAGGTTTGTTCCTGAGGCTTTTCAAAACAATGTTTGCATTCTCGGTCACTGAAATAATGAATTTTGCCTAATGGACGCTGGTAGAAAAGAAATGTATCGAGATTGTCAAATTATCATTTGAATTAGTATTTATGTAGATACCATTGTCTGTTTATAAATCCCTGATTTTCTCTGACCCTGTACAAATAATTTTCTTTATTTTCATAGAGGTAAATATGCACAAACCAGGAAAATTCCTGCAAGCAATCCAGTGCATCTTCAGATTTTCTCAGCAAAGTGGTCTATCAATTTAAGCTCATTTTTAAATTGGACAGCTCTGCATGTCTCCAAAGCAATGTGGTTTAAACATGCAAATTAGTCTGTTGGTTCTGGCAAAGAATAATATTTAAAATATTCTGTGTTACCCACTTCTTTGCTGGGCTTTGTTATTATTGTCATTCCCTTTGCGACCAATTGTGTAGGAAATCAACTCTCAATGTCTGAAATTTTTTCTCAAATGCTGTGAAATTATTGTCACTATATACACTCCTTCTCAAGCCAGTGGGGCCACTTACATCAGCATAGAGCACAAACCCATTTATTTGCTCCTCTCTAAAACTGATGTGAAGGATTTTTGCAATACTGACCTATCCAGTTATTTCTAATTGCAGTAGAATATAAATTGCTTTCTGTGGCAAACATAGTAAGGAAGAGCTGATGAATAAATATTTTAACTACATCTCTTCAAATGAGAAAATCCATTTTGGAGGAATGGTTTCGTTTACATTGCGCAGATGAATATTGCCCACCCTCTGAAGGAGAAACTATTAGGCTCAGCATCAACATTTCTGCACTGATTATCACTGCTTTACTTTCCTGTTTAATCTAATAATTTCTTCCATTAAGATCTGAACATTCAGAAACTTGAACATAAATGTAAACACATATTCTTATAAACATACCATCAATTCAATTTGTAGGTCAGAATTGCGAAGTTCTTTAAAATAGAGAGTTCTAAGTTGAGAGATCCCTGGGAGGGATTATATCCACTTTGCTTAAAGAGCTCAGGGAAATAGATATTTTATGCTCAGGTTTTTTGTTTTAAGCCAGAAGAATTGGGGAAATAAAAAAATAAAAATAAAGAATGTTGTAAGCAATGGAAAAGGAAATTCTTTAATTATGGTTCTAATCTCATGGGTGGTGGAAAAGCTGCAGTCGTTGCTGCTTTGGGAGTACACATCTTACAGTCTGCTAAGTGAGGGGAGAAATAATCTCATCACCATCAGTAACTCCCTCTCTGGCCATGTATTCTGTGCAAGTGCAGTAAATGGGTATGCCCTGAAGTGTCATGAGAATATACAGTGGGGAAAAAACTGTCTTTCTTAAAAGGTGTTTTGAACATGGTGATAAAGGACAGATCCAGCTTCGTACTATTCAATAACATTTACAAATGTCCCAAATCATAAAGATACACTCTTATGCATATCTCTAAAGAAAAGTGAGGGCATGCAAGAATATTCTTTGTTTTCATTTTTACTTAATCAGGAAGATAAAAGGGCAACAGACTGGGCAGAATGTTTCTCTGAACTAACATGCTAATTCAGCTTCTTTTTTTTTACTCTTTCGACATAATTCTCCTTAATCCAATGAGTAAACCAGAATAAAAAAAGAATTGTGCCTTTGTTGAATGAGTGGAAGCACAGGCAGGAAGTACAGTACCTTCTTGTACAAGGTGATATTATGAAAGGCAGCAAAGAGTTATGTTTCAGAGATTCTCTACCAAGTAAATAATTGTCTTTCTCTCTGGGAATTTCTTTTTGTCTTGAGCATTTCTATTAGAACAGTATGTGCAGTCATCAAGAGTTTCTCAGGAGCAGTTACAAATAAATGAAGCTGCCTGGAGTATGAAATAGGCACTTGATGAGCCAGGATCATGAGCCATTGATGACTGTACAGTAATACAGGAACTTGCACTCAAGAGGGAATGTGACAGAACATGTCTCTGTATCCAGTACCTGCAGTAATGTGCTATCAGTCATGGCAGATACCTTGAGGATTACCCCATGCTGAAGCGAGGTTGCTCACTGCGTGGAAACACCAGAGAATATGGGTAGCTCACTGTTGAACACATCTTCTATTTAAAATTTTTAAGAATTTTTCAAAGAGAACTGATATGGACTCAACTTTTAACCTAACATCCTGCCAGAGAAAAAATGGTTTAACGAGAGTTTTGTAAAACCTAATTAAAGACTGAAAAGTTATGACACACTGACTTCTTAAATTTAGGCAAGAATGTCGGGTACTTTTTGTGATGAAGTGATGAGGTTACTCTTACTTGTCACGGGGTGAAGATGGGCAACGGGGCCTTTTAGGGAGTAGAAAGGGGAAATTCAAATATTAAAATAATGATATGTCAGAAGTTCCTGCAGTGAGTTGTTAAGAAGAGTCACTGCACAAGAATGCAGATTTTAGGCCTTGCACAGAAGGAAAAAAACCCACCACAAACATGCTTCTGTTGCAGTTAGTGTGGCTACAGCGGCATTACAGATTCTAGTGAGACAGAGACAGGACCCTGAGACATGGGGACATCCTCTGTGCTTCCCACTGCACTAAACACTCAGTTTCTGACAGCAGAAAAATGCAGTAATGTGGTGTTATAAAGCAAAACTTATTTTACTGTATTTTGAGTCAGTGGCAAAAATGAAGAATCATTATAATTATTTAAGCTATACAGATTTGACCAAGCCACACCTAAGTTCCATCAGGAGTTTAGAGAGCAAGGGGGTCTACTCTGAACCTTGTGACTCAACGAGAGGGTCTCCCTCATCCTTTTGCATCTTTTGTCCTTGTGTAAACCATTCTAAATCAATGCTGAATCAATCTTCCTTCGTATGCTCCATGTAGTAAGCAACAGGTGAAACCTTGCCATCAAGCTTTGTTAAGTCGCATTTTTATAAATTTCTGCTAAAATCTTTTCTGCTAATACCTTTGGTAGTGGTTCTTTACGCAGCCTTAACCCACTCTTTCATGACAAGTTGGCATAGTTGGCAGGATCCTAAATGGGGGTTCACAACAGATACAGAGAAGTGTTTCCTTGATTTGGGTTAATGCAGGATTCTACTAGAGTCCTTCAGGATTTTCATGCATTTTTGTTCTTTCTGCTTTTCTTGTAGTTTTGCTTTTTAAATATGTGATGGGTGATTCATAATGTTTCTGGTGTTACACAAACACACAAACCCATACATTAGAAATATATGTATACCTACAAGTATACTTGGATGACTACATGCTACTGTAGAGGCTTCAGCCTTTGTTTTTATCTCAAAATGAAAATAGATATGAAGAAGCCTGGTATCACAGCTGTATTTTTTTTCTCCTTTTTTTAAAAAGGATAATTAATGTGATGGACATTTACAACCAAATCAGAAATTATATTTCTGCTATGGTTTCTTTCCTTTTACAAGAAATGTCTCCACAAAAGAGAAACACCATTACTAGTTGCATAGGAATTCAAACAGCATAGCAACTGTGCTATGAGCGCAGAGAAATACAGAGCAATATTTAAACCAACCAATCCTTGAATGCCAGTCTGGCCCTTTCTGTAATCTACTTGCATAGCTGAGACTCTTGTCTCCCTTAAGAGGATGCTGAGGATTTCTTCAAGTTTAAAGTAAATTGTAACTAAAAACCACCCAAATAAGCAAACAAACAAAAACCTAACTGAAAAAAAAAAACCCTGACAAAAACCCCCGACCTAGTGTAACACACTGTTCTGCAGCTTCTCATCTGATGTGCAATTTATTGACTGTAATTGAGAAAGTACATTGCAAAATACCTGGCATGTTATTTATGACTTTCCTTTACTCTTCATGTCACCACATGCAGAAGAAAGAAATGCTTGGACTAAGGTGGAAGTTGAGAAAATAGTGTTTGTTCCTTTGGAAACTCGGGTTTATTTATAAACCCCACACATGGCTTCTGATTCAAATTCAAAAACTTTTAAAAATAATTAAGCAAATGTGTTTGATGCTGAATTAAAAAATAAAATTAATAAGTGAAGTTTTGTTTATCCAGAATTAGGGTGAGTAGGAAGTGGTTACATGCAAATGATTACTGACTGAGACAACACAGTCTTAACTGCTGGGTGGAAATGAGTTCTCTGTCCTTATCATGGCTTTTATCTCCTTTCTAGGGCTTGTGATTTTATGACTTATAGCAGGTTTCTGAATTCTCTCCAGGCTCCCCTTTTCTCTGCTCTGCACACCTCCTCTGGTTTGCACCTTTCCGCCTCATAGTACTCATTGGAGATGCAAATTCACTCATGTCTTTGATTTAACAGAGAAGGCAAACTGAGATTTATAGAAACTCTTGAGATTTTGGAATTTCCTTTCCCTCTAAAATCAGTCAGGTTTTAGGAAATTCATAGGGAGAAAAGTCAACACAGTATTTGGCCTAGTGAAGCAGATGGGTTTACTGAACATGGTCCTATATTTGTAAGTGTTCAGCCTTAGGCATGGGTTTCAATTCCTAAACAAAGCTAAACTTTAAAACTGAAAGGGGGAAAACAAGCTCCTTGATTTTCACACTTCCAGCATGGAATGGACCAAACTTCTAAGACTTTAGTTTGTGACTTATTCTCCTTTTATTGTGAAGTTTGAGGTAATTGAGAGATACATCTGGGTGCCTTTTGGGTTGGTTGTAATTTTTTTGAAGATGGGCTGAACATCTTCATTCAGACTCATTTCCACGCTTGAAGGCTGGCTGACAGATAGGACCCAGATCTCAAAATGCTGAAAGGGTTCGTAGTGTTAAAAATGATGTTTGTCTTGGAAATAAAGTATTTTTATGCTGACATTGAAAAGGAATCTTTACTAAACCAAAAATTACTTTTCTACCGCTAAGAAAACAAATCTGTTCTGAAGTTCTTACATACAGGAGCCAAAGCCTAAAGACAGATAAGATTGAATTCTGGCTCATTTTGGGACTATTTAGAAATAGGGAAGGCACAGGTTGGAACAAAAATCTGGTGAATCTGAGTCTCTGCCTATAAGAAAGAAGGGTTGGGATTAGTATTGCTGTGTAAGCCTGTAGTCTATCTCGAGGAAAAGGAAAAGTTCACACCATGTGAAATTCCGTAACTCCCCCTTTTTTCCCCCTGTTTTCTAGAACTTGTACTGTGACTCTCAGGTTTATAAAGATGCTTCAGTGTTGCTTGTATGGTCAGTGTTAAATGGATAAAACTGTGCACATGAATGAGCATTGTAAAGGCTCATCTGAAGGACATTACATAAGGATATTTTGCTTCACATCCCTGTGTCTCTCCAGACTTAGTATTTTCAGTGACAACATATCTCCTGATAGATCTTTTACTTTTTCCATACTCTGCTACCATATTTATAGGAAGAGATCATTATATATTTCATGTTTCTGAGCTGCAGCACAGAAGTGATTCACTGACCTCATTAGAATAATGCTAATCAGAAAAGAACGTGTTCAGCCCAGTCCTTATTCCCTTGTTTCAAATCCTGTGTCCCTCTCATCTATAATTTTTCCCCACTCACAAGAATTTCTGAAATAAGTAACAGCTGCACAGTTATTAATTCCAATATTCCTTTAGCACTGCCTACCATTCTAAAAAGCAAATATTATTTGCAAAGTAATAGCTCAGCATGCAAAGCACTGAAGAATGTGTAATAGCACAGCAATGAGAGTGTACTTGACCTAGGAGATCACTATATGTCTCTTTATGAGAACTCGTTTGTACAAACGTTTTTCTTTAAAATGCCTGTCTTGAACTCTCCATTCAGTCATGCACCAACCCACATGTTTT
The DNA here is from genome assembly GCA_013398015.1 of Oreocharis arfaki. Lineage (NCBI taxonomy): Eukaryota > Metazoa > Chordata > Aves > Passeriformes > Paramythiidae > Oreocharis > Oreocharis arfaki. The sequence continues at coordinate 813,627 of VZRR01009431.1, forward strand.
CTCTTGTGTTAGAAGCAATTACTGAATCTGTGAGGGAGTAGAAATTATTCTAAGGTCTTGATCCTGCAAGGCTCTAATGGCATTGCAGAGCCCAGAGCATAATGCCCTCTTTCCACGGCAATGGCACTGAGTGGAATAAAGTGTAAATAAGTTAGTGTTTCTGTTGGAGTAAAAAAGTAAGAGACTATTAAAAATTAATCTCATAAATTCATACTCAGACTATTCCTAATTTTTCAGCCAGTAATTTGCTACCTACTGATAATATCTCATCCATCAAGGATGTTAATTGTGTAGTTGAGAAATATAAAAGTAGGATGTCTGTGAGATGGTTAATAACACAACTAGAGAAGAGATAGGTTGAAATACAAATGTTCTTTCCCATAAAGTAATTAACCAGTGCTTCAAGAAACAGAGAAAGCTACTAGCTGCATTTTAGTCTGAAAGCTGTGTGACTGAAAGCACCCCTCGTCTGCAGCAGAGTCTCTGAGGAGTGGCAAATCCTACCATGGTGTGATTAATCCCTATTACTGGTTTCAGTGACTGTTCAGATGTTCCAAGTATAGCACTTGAGATGTGGGGTCCTCTTAAGTGAATCACAGAGTCATAATTTAAAAGGTCTAGTCATTTCATCTGCTCTTCTGCAAGGGTGAGCGTGTTCTCAAAAGCTATTCCACTGTGTAACTGGTCTTACAACAGGACCTTCCTAACGCTCAGATTCATTTCTTTCCTGTCTGAATTTTACCGCTTACTCCAGTTAAGCCTCAGGAGAAATTTTTCCTACTCTTGCTTGGCCAGACTTCCTGCTTGGCAAAGAATTTATTTGGCAAGACCAAAATCTGTTACTAAATAGGTTTTAGAATCTGTTGGCTTTAGGCTTTAAATCCGTTACTGATTTTGGCTTCAGAAAAAAATGGTACCACCAAAATCTGAAATCCTGCAGATCTGTGCCAAAGAAAAAGAGTAGGGAGGTGGGGAAAGCACAGAGAGCTCCTTTGATCTACTCTTTCTTGACAGCACAAGCAATCTTATAGGTGACTTGTGACTAAATCCTGCAATGAGATGTGTGCTTTAGGTAAGCTCACCTCAAGGGATGAGGGACATGACTTCAGTTTACAGCAGAAGAGGGCAAAGAGCTATACCCAGCTGGTAATTCCACATGCTGTAATTACCAGGTATGTAAAGACACGAGTTCCTGAAAGCCATGGATCACTACCAGAGTGTAGCTGGTCCCAGCTAGTCAGGCTTATCTGCAAGGCTAATTAGCTCAGATGCAATGCCAAACAAGCGAGGCTACAATGTTTTCAGCTGTGAGGCAGGCTCAGCTGACAGCAGGCTAGAGCTGCCTTTGCTATGCAGATGTGCAAATACATGCTAAGCTGCCTACTCCCTGAAGGAAGGAGGACCTCGATTCTCACACATGAGTGTCAAATAAAGCCATCAGCCGTAGGTTCAGTTTCTTTCTCTGGCCTAGTACTTCTTTGTCGAAGCAAAATGGAGCAACTTCAATGTGACTGCTCGAGAGACACGTGGGGGACCAAATGTCCATTAGCAGCTGTGGTCAGAGTGTTTACAGCGGGTAAAGGCAGCCTCAGCCTCCTCGGGCATTCAGTAAGGGCTTCTGGCTGCTTGTGACTAGCAGTGTATGCTGCATTTTTACATTTTTATTTCTCAGGTTTCTATGAGGGCTGCAGTTAGTTCTCTAAAGCTGGAAAAAGTGCCAAGCGTTCTGGGCTTGCTAAGTTCAGCAAGGACTGGGCCATGTGAACTGTGTTTCAGATACATCTGTCTGTACAGAACTGTGTGATTAAGAAGAGAGGAAAAACTAGCTAGACTGGGATTGAAGATCCGAATTTGAATACGGGAGGAGAAGTTAAAAAGGAATCCCTAAATAGCTGAGATAAGCTTTAGTATCCTTATATCTGTATTTGAAATAGACTCTTGAACATTCATAGCCTATCTCACATCTGTGCCCCTTGAGATATGCCTTGTATAATTCACCACTTAGGGAGTAATATATTTGTAAGAGATCATGTTGATGTTGATGCAGATCTATCCTTCCTGGGCTAGCTAATACCAAACAGTGACTCTCCTCCTGTATATGGGAAAGAATCTTTGCAGGAGTGCACTTAGCACATTCCGTTTTGTCTCAAGACTCTCAAAAACCTGCTGGTATGATTCTCTTTCTGTGGTGCTGTCTAGCAGCTCCTGCTTGCTAGGTAGTGGTGTGGAGTTTTTTATAGCACCAGATCTATCAGACTAACAGAACAGTTTTTTATTCCTTCTATAATCTCTGCCTCTTTACCTATTCCCCCAGGGAAAATTTTCATTAAATTATTGCAACAATTATGGAAGGGTTGGTTATAGAAAACAAACTGAGGGGAGTATGAACCTCAGCTAAATCTTTATGTGTATAAACGTCTTTATTTTAATGTACCTTGCAAAAGACAGGAAAAGGGACTTTTTACTGGTGAGGCTTTGGGTACAATGGACAGAAGATAAACTACAGATTCTCCTGTTAGCTCTCATATCTATTTTTATATCACTGAATTTGCTTTCATATCATGTATCTTTGAAATCTCAGATGACTCAGATAATTTCTTGTAAATTCAGTGCAAGTTGGCTGAAACTTTAACATCTGAAGGAGCCTTAATAGCTTTCCAGATCTGACTTGTTCAATAAGTTGTTCAGACATGACCTGCTTAATTCTTCCAACACTTCAGTAAGATATTTAGACAATATAAGTAATGTTTTAGAGGTGAAATAATAACTCATAATGTATCTATTGTTAGTTGTATTTCTGCAAACTGTTTGTGAACACATTGCAAATATTTTAGACATGCACTATTCTGAAGAATCTCCTGAATTCGAAGTACAATTAATGAAAAATCAATGAAGTACAAATTAATGAAAAAGGAGTATTCAGGAACCAAAAGATGATATGGAGTTGCTTAGCAATGATGATCATTTCATACTGTGTAATTTGATGATTATTGTTTTTAAATATCACCAGCATAGTGCAAATTTTGTAATGTACAATTGCATAAAACATTGAATTTCGGTGGGGTTTTTTTCTGTATAGAATTTCTGTCTGGCTAATATCTATTGCTGATAGATCCTCTCAAAAGGTAACCCAAAAGGACTGCAACGGAATGCAAGCACATTTTCAAAATCATATTGAAAGTAATACTTTTTCTTAAATTTAGTTATTGTCACTCAATATTACTAAAGAAAAGACAAAGCAAATAAACCAAATTTGGGCTAGTAAGAAAGATACATATTCAAACACAGCTGTGTTGTTCTAGGTAGGAATTTCTTTCTGATGAAAGAAAATCCATAATTGAACTTTTACCAACTATGTAATAATATCCCAAATGAGTGCTTATTTTTAGTTTCTAAAATGTTCGCTTTCATTGCTGCTTAAGCCAAGTTGTTAAGTAGGCAATTGGTGTGTAGTCTAGTGTGACAATTCCTAGTTCCAAGAAAAACTCATTGCCTTGTAATAGCACTCAGCTCCTCCCTTTCTTATATCTATAGCAGAAATTCAGGCACATGGAGATGTGCAAAACCAGAGTTTCTGTCTCACTGATTTCGTGAATTCTATTTTCTGTGCCTCTGTCCCGGCCTCACACAAAAGTCCTGCCTTCAGTCACCCAGAATAACCTTCTTTTGCTTGTTTACACTACAGAGATACCTCAGAAGTCGTAGGTTTTTCTACTTGACAATTCCAGCATACATTTTGTAGAGCTCAGAAATAAGGCTCCAAGGGGCAAAACAGGGAGGATTTTCCTGCCTTGTGCATTCTCCATCCATGGAGGGACACTTAGAGCCACCAGGATGGCTCATCCTTCCTCTGGCTCCCCGTTTTCCAGTTGAGCTCAGGGAGACAGCAGCTCTGGCTTTGTCTGGGTATATCCAGGTGGAAAGGATCAAACCTTAGGAAACAGGCTGCTGCTGTTGCACCAACTCATTGATTCCTGGCTATGTTTAACCTGCAGAATTTACAGGGTTTAGGGGAAATGCTGATTGCTGCAGATGTCTGCACATCCAGCAAGGCAAAAGGACTGCCCATTTGAGGAAGAAGATGCTACTGCTGTAGCAATGCATTCCTTAAAAACATGTAAGAAGGGCAGACTGCTTTGTGTGTATTTTACCCAGCAAGTTCTGCATTTCAAAACCTAGCACTGCTGTCTGTGCCTGTCAGCCTGCTCATCCTATGATGTGTGCACACCTGCACCTTCCTTCCTAGAGCCTCACTGGAAACAGCTGAAACCCTTGCATCTGAAAACAAACATGCTTATTATGGTCTAAAATTAGGATGCTTTTTCTTCCCTTCCACCTTTCAAAGGGATCATAAAACTGACTAACAGGGAGACTACTGAAATTTAGTAAATTTCTGTTTATATACAGACGGGATCTGGTTTTAGTGCTCTTTGTAACTGAAAAAGATAGGCTTAGCTGCTCATTCCCACACTGCTATGTTTAGGACACAGCCTAAATGTGGATACGTTGTATGTGGCTATGGCAAGACTGGCGCAAACGGATCTGGTGTGAACAGAAACTGTTCCGGCTAAAATTCGGGGTTTACTTTCGTTAGATAGGAAAATATTTTATCAGTGGCTATAAATCTGATGTAACCCCTCTATCCTCTCAGATTTTTTTTTTTGTATATATATGTGTATATATATATATATACACATATATATACAGACACATATATATACACAGAGAAACGCATAATGCAGTAAGCAGAGTTATCATAATACAGATGCTGGGACTGAACTAAACGCTGTTTGCAGCTGCTTTGATTCAAAATCCCTCAAAATCAGTGGAAAACCTCATTTGACTTGGAATGGCTCTGGTCAGGTCTGTATTAGACACAAGGGCCCCTAAGTATTTACCTATATGTAACAGTTAGCAGTTTGGTTATGCAAATATGAAGTGTTTCCAGAGTTTCCTGAATGTTTGCCTTTTGTAAAGCTCACCTGCTCTTCTGGGGCTTTAAATGTTTGATTTGATAATTCCAGTATGCTGCATGGAAGAGAGAGTGGGTGAGAAAGAATGGGGGCTAAGAAAAAAGAGAAATTAGTGGAGATGACGAGAGAAGTCAAGGTAGCGGTCATGAAGCAAAATCAAAAGGAAGAAAATGGAAAGACAGTGAGGAGGAAAGAGTACATCCAGGAAATGGCTTAGTATAAGCTTGATTCACCTATTGTATAGCTGCAAACAAAAGAAATAGAAGAGGGAATGCAGAATGCTGAGAACAAAGAGGGCAGCTCACACTCAGCGTTCTGTATTCCCGCTTTCATTTGTTTTGCTCGGATGTAGCAGCTGCAGGGACTTCTTGCATGGTGTGTGCTGGGAAGGCCAGCCAGGGGAAGGAGGGGCAGAGACGGACAGAAATCACCTACAGAGAACGTGTCTGTGCTTCTCCCCTCAGGTTCCCCTGTGTTCCCCCACCCCCAGCCCGGCACAGCTGCTGGTGACTCAGTCACTAATGCGTTCTGTGTCTCTGCTGCAGGCTGGGACAGCTGGTGGCCCTGCTGGGGGCAGGTTTCCAGCTCCATCTCCAACAACAGCTTAGCTGCTGAGGGGGGCTAGTGGTGTTAGAGCTGGCCGTGGGGACTGGGACCATGATTTGCTGCCTGGGCACTGCTGGGACATGAGGGTCAGCCAGGGACTACGTGCGCTGCGGTGGTGCTGGGAACAAGAAAAACGATGGGGCCGCATGGTCTGGCACAGAATTCCTAAAAGCCAGCTTGAGCCATTCCGGCTGTGAAGGTTTTTGCCTGTGTTGGATCAGGGAGTTGTTTAGGGATCTGGGGCAAACCAGTAGAACAGGCTGATGAATCCGCACGGTAGGTGCCAATCTGGGTTGCTGCCTTTTTCAGGAGTAAACAACTAGGAGCCATTGTTCATCTTCCTAACTCTCTGCAGGACACAGGCTGTAAATTACATCTAGGAACAAAAGCTTGATGGGAGTAGAACCGGGCGCTCAACTTCCCAAGGGAGTGCTTTGCCCTCCAGCCAAAAGAGCAGCTTTTCTTGCTTAAACCAGCACAGGCTCTTCTTGTGCCTTCCCATCACCACTCTCAGCCCAAGAAAAGTCTGCAGCCCAAGATGTGCCACACTGGAGCATTTACAACCGTTGCCATTACAAAACCTGTTTCCAGGATTGATAATGAAAATTAAATCTCCTCTGAAATTGAGTCCAGTCTGAAACGCAGGAAACTAGATTGCAGTCTAGGGACATGGAGGAAATCTTATTAAAAATAGCATATTTTATTGATATTACAGATAAGTGGGTATGAAATCCTCCCTGCTCCCCCAAATCTGATTTTCAGCCAGTCTCACAGATCACTCGTAGTCTACGCAAGATATACACAGCCACGAGCAGAATTACCTAATGACATTTGTGCTTTTTATATTCACTAAGACCAGTTGCTGTTCAACTCCCTATAACAAGCTTGAAATAATCACCAAATTATGCTCAGAAAATGATTTTTTTAATTTTTAAAAAATAGTATTCTGCTGATAATTGAAAAAAAAAATTAAAATTAGGAGCTTTATTTTTTAGAAATTTTGGCGTTTCAGAAGACAAATGCCAGCTATTTTCACAGAAACGAAATTCCATTCTACCATTCTTTCAATTTCTCCCATTTGATAGTGAAATCAATCTCCACTGATACCTTATTTTTCCATCATAAGTACAGGTTCATTCAGGTACATCCATTTTCTTGTCTGTCCACAATATAAAATCTAAATATTCATTCTTGGGAGAGGCTGTCCCACTGAGTTCAGTGGAATTTTGGTCTTTCAATTAAGGTGGGCCAGAATTCCGTCCTCTATGTGAATTCTTGCCAAAAAACCATCTTTTTATATCACTGGTAAGCCATGCATGTTTCTTTTCTAGGGCTCCAACATATGAACTCCCTATTAGGATTTTTATAAAAATTAATTAGTGCTGGCTACAGTTCACATATGTGATAAAATCACAAATGAGTTATTTTGGTGTTCCTGTACTATATTTTACCCTGACATATTCAGTATTCACTGTGTCAAAGGCGTCGCAGAAAAACACTCTTTTAAATGCTGGGGCTTTATCCTTTTTCAGTGTTACTGTTTCATTCTCTTTTGAAAACTTAATTCATTAATCATTTTACAAATTTTTGGTGCCAGTAGTTTAGCTGCTTGTTGCCAAGGAAGTAAGCAAATCCCAAATCTCAAATATTTAACTGTGCTTACAGGCTCAAAAGGGATGCTCTGCTGCATTTCTTCAGCTGAAGATTCACTTCAGGATTTTTCTGTTCCTATGTACTAAGATTTTCCCAAACTAAAGGAGAAGTTATATATTTCTCACAAAAAAATCCCCAAAACAAAACCAAAAAACAAACCCCAAACCCAGAAGTTTTTCCAGAGTTGTACATCTGCTTTGCCTAAAGTTTCTGGGCAGCTTTATGCCCTGCAGCCGGGCTAAATTTGGACTGCTGTCTACCTGAGACCAACATAAGCTGACCATGTTTGTGTGGGAAAGAAGGAAATATTTTGGTGTCATTTCTTCGTTGGAATGCACACATGTGTCCTGGGCTGACATGTGAGCAGGCACATGGCATGAGGAATGGCCCGATTCACATGTCACATGCAAACAGCTCATTACCTGTTTTTGTGATTTATCACATGAAGTGACGTCATGTCATCAATTATTTTGCTTGTCTAGATCTGCCTTTTTCTCTTGCATTAGGCAGTAGCACCTCCATGCACCTGGCCTAAGTGTGTCTAATCTTAGCCCAACGTTTTAGGGCAACAAGCAAGAGAGAGACTTTCCAAAGCGGAATGCCACCCACTCCTGCCAAACACACGCAGAAATACTGAAAAGGCTGAGATGAATAACAAGTAATGTTTTGGTATCTAGAAGACAACCTATTCATAATCAGGTGTCAGAAGGGCTAGAATTAGAAACTTCAGACCATGAAGAGACTAGGACTTTCCACTCCTGGTAAAATAAGACTCTGCCTCTGTCCGGACATTTTTCTCCCTTTACCTGTGCCAAAGAAAACTTATTTTTGGGGTTTTTTTAAATTCTATATAATTATGAATAAAGGATATTAATGGAGAAGCAATTTATGTTCCTCAAAAATAAGACTCAAAATTTCCTGAATTTTAATTAAATGTTTAATTATTCTGTTTCATCCATAGGATGTGAATTTTAAGTGAAATTTAGCACTTGAAGAAAAAGATATACTTAGTAAATTTAAAACATTCATTAACAGTGCACCAGCATTCTGAAATAAACTTTATTAATGTATTTTGATGCCAAAACATTTATAGATAAAAATGTACAGGATTTTACAGAGCTATTTGTCTTTCCACTTTAGACAATAAGGTATATAAGAGATTGCTTTTTAATTGCTTTCAAAGCTGTTTCTTAAAAAAAAAAAGTAGCATATTCATGAGAGAAAATTTGTTTTATCTGTAATTTCAAAGTTGCTAGCTTCTTAATAAAAAGGATTCCTGTGTTTAAGGGAAAGATTATTCACTTTAACTTTGTCCCATCAGATATTCTAGACCTGTAGGAAAAGCATGTTGGAACCTGTTGCTAAAACTTTGGCTAGTTGAGGAAAGGATAGCCAGCCATCTCTAAGCCAAAAGGCAGAAGAAAGGCAAAGTCCTGAAAACCTCTTTGTGTGACCTTCTTGTGCCTGTGGCTGGAGAGACCTACCTGTATTTTTCCATTGTTTGTGTTAACGGAGATTAAATTAATGAGAAAATTCTTTCAAGTGGGAAGATGGACAAAATAGTAATCTGATATAGGACTATTCATTCCAGATTTGGCAAGGGAAACTGAAATCAGGGCATTTCTGGCTGACAGTCGTTGCCACGTGCTGGTTGTTAAAGGTGAGATGTGCTGGCTTGGGTGATCCCTGACCAGCCCCTCATCCACAGGAACCACTGTTGCAATTCTCCAGCTCTAAAGAGAAGCCAGTGCACGGAGACACTGCGGGAAATCACCAAGGCACACAAGAGACAAGCCTTTTGCTTATCTGCAGGGGCCTTGAGGTTTTCACCAGGAGTTTCATGAAGAGCCAAACAAAACCACACACTGCAATGAACATATGTCCCTCAGGAACTGAGACCTTGTCTGAACCTCAAAGATCTCATACCTTTTAATCCAGTTTCTCTGCTTTCTGAATCGGGAATAGGAGGAAAAATTCCTTCCGTACCTCATGCCATCAATACAACAAAACATCAGCCTTAGTGCCCAGTATCACTGGCATTATGCTGGCACTAGCATTATCCACTACTCTTGTTGGAGCAGCCTGTGCAGAGAATGGGCTGTGGGAAACTGAACCACCGCAACTTACCTTCTGCACGATGTTATCCCCCAGCAACGAACAAAAACCTTGTGGAAGGCTTCACTGCAGAGCAGGCATTTTACTTGCTCTTAATTGAACTGCAAAAAGAGAAAATAGTGAGATAGGAATAAATAAGCAAAATATTTTTTGTGAAACATCCAGGCTGTTATAGATGCTTTACCGGGGTTCAGAAACTCTAGTGCTTTATGTTCACTTGGTTTGCAATAATGAAGAGATTTTAAACGCAGGAGGAAAAGCTTATTACAAATAGTGCATTTCTGAGCTGAATCGGGAGAGATTACACAAATTTTCCAACAAGCACAATGAGTATAACTTTTGACTGGACTTGTGTAAGAAGAGAAGGTTTAGTGGCTCTTTAAAACTCAATTGTGCCTGCTTAGTCAGTACTAGCTCTCCTTCCACTCCCCCTTCTTCCACTGCTGGGTAACTTTTGTTGTAATATGGGTGTGACTTTTGATGGAGCTTCCCCCTCCCAGTTATGTCATTACTTCAGTTCCTTTGAATCAGAATAAAAAGTGCAGCAAACTTCAGACTAATTGACTGCAGGCTTAACAAGCGTTGGGGCTTTTCTTCTTTCTGCAGCTTGCAAGGATCTTTGGATTTTGCAAAACAGTTCCAAGTAAACAATGGCTAACTTCTTGTGGGCAACTATTGGATTATGTTTGCTGAAGCTCTGTCTAGCAGAAACAGGTAAGATTTTTATGAATGAAAACACTTACGATTGTTAAGTTAGTGCTTCAGACAGCCAGTGCTCTTCTGCTAAATAGCTAACAGCTTTCTTGCATCTATATACTTTCATTAAGTGTTGTCAGGGATGTTTTAGAAATGTAATCTCAGTTGTGCTGGTCTGTACAAACACAGAAAGCTCTGTATTGCTTGTAAGGGGCAATTCCAGATCCATAAAAACCGAACTGCAGAAGATTAGAGAATGAAGTTTAAACTAAGAACAGAACTACATTAGGGAATTCGGAAGGTCTCTGGTGAAGCTCAGTTCAATGTGGCTGCTGTTACAAACGCAGTTTGCTCTCCCAGCTCTGTTTCGGACTGCAGCGAAAAGGGGGGCAGGGGGAAGGGGGTGAGCCCCCCCCCCAGCTTACCGCTGTGTTCTGGAGCTTACATGAGCTGAACCAGCAGCTAAAACATACTGCACTTGGGCACAGCCTTGCCGAGCCGGAGAGAAACTGCGGGGATCTCTGCTGAAATTTGGAGAGCTTTTATGCCAAGCATGCTTGCTTCTGACTTTCTAAGGTCTGTTTGGGGCTGATTGATGAGCTTTTGGAACAAAGGGGGTTAGAAGTGATAAAATTCAGTTTTTTACCACTTTCCTTCCTGCAGCTGGGTTATCTGCTTCAAATATTTTTATTTAAAATCTAAGGTTAATACAGAGAAAAAAAATTGTATGTCCAAAGTGACAAAAGCTTTTGAAATTTCACATGGTGAAGGCTGAACCATGTTTTAGGGAAATGACCGTACTTTTAACAGACTCTCACTGTGACTGCAACTGCCTCGGGGCATTTTGTGGTTAGGGATAACAGTTGTGCTTCTATATTGTTTTTGTACTCATCAGTTCCACGAGTCTAACAAAATGCATTTTCCGTGGCCGTTGTCACCCAAGGGCTGTGTGTGTGTGTATAGTAAACATACATCTCGAGCAGCAGAGGATACTTCTGCACTGGCTGCAGCGCTGCCAGGCTGTGAATGGGTGTGTCAGAGGGAACAAGTTCCCACTGCATCTGTGATAGCTGAAGCAGCCTCATTGCTTTTCTTTCTTAGATCGTCTGTCCATTGTACCAAAATGCTCTTGCTAAGATCAGATGTATGGACAAAGCCTTAAGAGAAAGGACAGGGCTACTACTGTAGGCAAATAAAGTATGTCTAAGATGTGTTGAAATCCTTGGCTTGGTCCAAGTCTGTGCACTATACCAATATTATAAAACTCCTTGACTGGTTTTTACTTCTATGAGCTGCCTGGAGTGTCCTGGAGAGCAGGGTCTGCACTGACTCTGGGAGTAACGTGTTTTTACAGCGAGACAGAAAGTCCCATAATCAAGCCTTCAGCGTAGTTACAAAAAGTATGTCAAACTTCACATATGCCCCCCAGGGAAGTTTCTTTACTGGCTTGGTAAGGTATTAGACTATAGCTACAGTATATTTTAGTTATTATAAAGTACATTCCAGCAAGACTTTGTAGTCAGTAATGATTTCAAAACAGCGGTTGATGCTGGTGTTTTCTTTTTTTAGCCAGTGATTTTGCTGTGTTTCACAGACTGATAGCTATTGCTCTTGGGAAACTCCTGAACTGGAATTTTGATTCCTTTAGTACAGAATTTTATGGAATTAAAGAGGACTTGGAATTACTCTTAATGTGAGTTCAGAAGGAGAAATGAGATACAGAGAAAGCTGAAAACTTACTCATCCTGGTTTCCGTGATGTTGTGACTATACTGTCATTGATAGGTGAACAAGCTTTACTCATGGGGTTGACATGGCTGGTCTAAGGAGTCTGGATCCTGAAGGATATAGATGCTGACATCTTGGTTAATGATGTTTTTGGAACAGATTTTCTCCTGTGAGCATTATGTATTTGTAGAAATATTTTTTATCAAAGTTTTCCTTGATTAACACAAAGCGAATCCTAGAATTTTGACCCCCAAGCTGGAAGAAACTGGAACAGAAGTAGTAGTGGTAAAGATGAAATGGAAAGAGGGAGAATGAGTCTGCCCGTGGGAGGAGGGAGCTTGGCTGTTAGCACTGGGGAGGTTGCCAGAGCCCCATTACAAGGTAAGGCTCCAAGACAGGGCTACAGCAGCTGCTGGTCAGTCACAAAGGAAGAGATCTGCCCCTCGGTTTACACACCTATGGTGTAAATTTGTAAATAAAGCCGTTTGAAGAAGCTCTTTGTGCTAGTTTATTTTCGCTCAGGCCCTACAGTGTGTATCTTGGCTATTTTCCCAAAGCTACAAAATAACTAGACTTTATTAAGAGATCACTTGAACTTTCCATCATCGTTTAGTGGAAGGGTTACGTAGCTGCCCTTGAAACACTCGCACATACAGAGCCAACCAGCCATGGCAGGGGATTGTCTTGCAGTCTTTGGAGAAATGTTTGAAGATTCTTTACGTACTGGTGTTCACCGCAATGAAGAGCCATTACCTTGAAAACAGGAAGTCAGAGAAAGGCTTAATGAGGACAGATAGCATCATACAATTGAGGAAGAACTTTTTAAAGTAAATGCTTTTAAAACCACTGGTAGCTCTAGCCAAGTTTAAACAAAATGTTTATCCATATGTGGTGTATCTTTCTTTCCAGAAGAGTTCCCATGACTTTCATAGGCCTGGCTTGAAGATAGTGTGAATATTGCAGTTATTCATCTATCACCTAAACACACATGAGGTTCCACTGTATGAAGAATGTGCCAGCAGTAGGAGATATCATGACATGCTGATTAGATAGATAAACACCAGAGAGAACCATGAGCTCATTACTGCTAAAATACTTGTTGAAAAGATGTGATAATATTTGATGATATTCGCTGTGAATGTAGTTGACTGGTACTAAAATACATTGCAGAGAAGCAGAGAAAAAACACTGTAGAGTTCTTTTATAAGGAGAGGGTAAGCCAGTCAAAGAGCTTGAAGTTTTTGACATACCAAATGCTGTAAAAAGGCTTCTGCATCTGCTCTCTGGTCTTCTTACATCACATTTTTGTTCCAGAACTAAGGGATAAGTGTTTGAAAATACAGTCAATATGGAAGATGATAATTCTCCTCATATGATATGTATTCTGTTATTTATAAGTCACTGCTTGATTTTGGTCTTTTTTTTTTTTTTCAAGAGAATACTATGTGATAGAGAAAGGGAAGGAGTTCTGCAAAACTGTCCTCTAAAATTGTTTTTTCCAGGACCAAGGCTAAATGTACGTAGTTGTCGGTGAGAGGTAACTTCACAGAGAGGATAATTGTGAAACAAACATGACCCACCACAGTAATCTTGCCTTCTTTGAGAACAGTGCAACATTGCACTGGAACAATTAACGATGTTCAAAATACATGATGTTTTAGCATCAGCTGGCATCTGGGAGCATGCTGATTCAATTTGTCAGCATTAAACCGAATTCTTAAAATAGAGAAATGCAAACTTCCAAGTTACTACAAAATAAAACACACCCACAGTCTATTCTGTTCTTTGCCTTTACCTGTCAGGCTTTCTATGTGACAAACCTCGTGGTTTGGGCCGTTCTCTGTGTGTTATCCACAACTGTAGGCGTGAAGCCAGTTTGCTGTAGCTGCTGGTCATTTTCCAGGGAGTCCATCATCTCTTAACATGCAGTGATCTCTCCCTCCCAGAGAGGCAATAATAATTTCAAAGCTATCAGACACTGTAATTATCAGTGACCATTATGGGTGCTGCTAATAGTAGTGGCAGAGAGGATCGTGTCGGTGCTGTGTGTTTATCAGCTTCCTCCCCGCTCAATCACAAGCCTCCCCACAGTGCCTCAGCAGTAATATCAGTAGCAGCTGGCTGTGATTTCCCTCCCTCGCCGCGGCTGCCGGAGCTGCCCCCGCCCAAGGGACGGCACAGCAGCTCATCATATGAACGAGTTTGCATGCAGCAATGTGAAGTGGCAACTGAGAAAAAGAGGGGTTTTCCTTGGAGAATCTTTCCAGTCAGACAGAAAGTTCAGCTAATTGCAATTTGAAGTTCAAACCTCCATGACTGTTTCCTGCCTAACGAATCCTGCAGTCATTTTTTGAGTCTGTGCTTTCAATTAAGAACATAATTGAACTTTCTTTTGTTAGCAATGGCTTTGGGACTTTCCAGTTCCTCTGCATGACAACACTGGCAACTTTATATAATGCAGCAATCTTATTTTGATACAATAAGCTTCTATTCTCAGATTGTGAAACATTAAAAAATAAACACCCAAAACAATACAAAAAACCCAAAAGAAACAAAAGGAGTTGAAGAAGAATCTACAGTTTTAGCAGTTATAAACATGAAAGCACAAGCAGGGCATGCTAATCCAAAGTAAAAATCGCAGAGAAGACCTGAATTCTACTTATATTTGGAGTTTGAAAAATACCTTGCTTCACTGTTTTTTTCTCTTTTCTGTTGATGATTGATGCAGCTTAGTAGCTGGAAGCTCTAAGAGACTGTGTTGTGTCTTTAGAGAAAAAATACCCAAAAAACCCCACGAAAAAAAACCAGGAATGCAGCAGCTGTGTTAAAACTTCTGTCTCTCTGCTAATGATACTGTTCCAAAAGCGTAGTGAGAGGGTTATAAAGGAGATTGCCAAGGTGCATACTGACAGCTGCCTAGGAAAAGGGCATTAGCCTGCAATCTTCGACTTCACAATTAATGTCTGTTTTACTAAATACCTGCTTTCATAAATAAGATGCTGCCTCTGACAGAACGTATAATAGTAAGAAAAAAATCTGCCATGGCATAGCTTTTGTTAATTATGTGTGTCTCACAGTGACAGCATGTTAGCAAAACAGGTTCTCAGAAGTACATTTCCCTAGGGGGCTTTTTTATTGTTATTTTTGTTAATGGATAGGTGTCTGTGAAGAAGCAGGGTGTGGTGTGTGTGGGTAGCTGTAATGAATAGCTTCTTGCAGGTTTCCCATACAGAAGTGAGAGGTTAACTGAAGCTCAGTGGAGGTTCTTTGGGCACCCAGCCCCCTGTGAGCAGATCTAAACGAGTGTCCAAGCAGCAGGCAAGCTGTTGGCCAAACTGGGGTCTAAAAGTCGAGCACCAGCCTTAAGCTGGCAGCCTCTCAGAGAGAACACAGCTTGCCACCAGGGAGGCGTATCAGCAAGGGATTGGGATCATGCGTGCCAGGGCAGCACGGCTGCGGCTCTGTGCAGGGAGCGCTCTGAGCCCACATGCCCACTCAAAACAGACTAAACAGGCTGGAATATGCTCTTCCTGCAGCATGTAAATGCAATAGTTCAGCAGTGCTGTAGGGGTGGTTGTGATGGGAATGGTTTACCTACTCTTTGCCATCGGCCAACAAGGTGGAGTGTCCCTGTTGCAGAATGAGGAGAGAGATGAGAGAGTGACATAATATGTCACCGCTGAGGACAGCTAGGTCTTCCCAGCTCCATCCTGGTGCTCTGGATAAAGCTTCTCCACAAGGAATATGGAATAGTTAACCAGGCAGGTTCAAGGGAAAGTAGTATTTGCCAGTTATAGAGAAACATGATTCATTAATAATGAAGACACTGAGGGTGCGGCCTGAACGCATATTTCACTCACTTCCTTATTTTTCCTCCTCCTGCTTGATTAGGTTTCCTTCACTATTTACATGTCTTTTCCCTTTTCCATCATTTACACAGGTGTGTAAGTGTAGAAAAAAAGAGCTTCTTTCATTAATGAGTCTTCATATTTATAAATGTAGGGTTTTGTTCTCTGTACCTCTATGTTGTTTATGGATAAATTTGACATATAGGAACACTTAGAACATGGAAGTGAAACAATACATATTTTGTTTAAATCAGTTTCGCCAGTAGCAGTGCTGTAAAAATCAGATAAAACTTTATTGCTCTGACAGTTTTATCCTGTTTATGTGTGTGTTTGCTGTCTGTAATAGACACTGAGAACTGGCAGCTGTTTTCAGTTCAATAGCAATTGTTTCCTGTTAGACAACAGCAAATGCAAAGTAGAGCTTCCTTAAAGAGTTCTTATTCCATGCTTATCTTTTTGTGATTAGGGATGTTTGAAGCAGTTTGCCAAGTGAGAACTGACTTAACATCTTTTGCCCTCCTGTCAGACTTAACACTTCTTTAGGTTCAAGTACTTCAAAATTTATTTAATAATTAACTGAAGAATGGTGTCTTAAATTTAGTCAGGTTTTGCTCCTGTTTGAACCAATACTTCCAAGTGACAAATATCTAATGTCTTATTGAGATTTTGGAGGTATTTGTACTTAAAGCTTGATGCTCTGGGAAAGGCTGTAGGGCTGGAGTGGTCAGTGAGCTTGGAAGACTGGTATTAGCAAAATACCACTCTTCCATTGCACTAGTGAGAGTAACTTTGTCTTCTTGTGAGGAGCAAAATCTCTCCTAGCCCAGAAAATAAGTGTCCTAGTTGAGATTGGATATTGAGCTCTAAACTTTTAAACTCCTCTTTTCCAGAAAGTAACAAAATCATTTTATAGCCTCCTGAGAAGAGCTGCTTGGTGGTTCCAGTTCATCACTGAGCAGGCACAGCTAAGGCTTTAGACAAGCACTTTTCCCATTAACAATTCTTGTATTAAAAGTACTAGCTGGCAGACATTTTGAGCATGTGAGACACTTTCCCATGGTGACTGCCTAGAGAGAAGTTTCTTTCCTGCTTTTGTGGCTTCCCTCAGTAAAACCCTGGATCCATTTGCTCCCTATTGTGGTATAAAATGTTGCAGAGCTCTTCTAAGAGTGTCTATGATGATTTTTGCATCTCGTGACATTTCTACAAGATAAGTTCTATCCATTCTTTTTTCTTCTTCTTCCCCTTTTATTCTTTTGGCTTGATTTCCTGGCTGCTTTTTGGGTGGGAAAAGATTACAGTAGTTTTGCTTTATTTTCTCAACATATTCTTGACCTGCCAAGTCTCACACATTATCTAGTAGTGATATTGTTTGTGCTCACACTGAACAGAGCACAGCATTAACTGATTTTTTAAAACAATGAAGCAGGACAATCTTAGAGCATCATGGAAGGGTAAGATCAGCACAGTTTTTCATGTGATTTCTCAGAGCATCTCTGGGCATACACACTAGACAGTGTTTTCTGGCTCTGTGGGTTCATGTGGATTAGAAAAACCCCAGCTGTCCAGTTTTCCAGGAGGAGACATATCCTGTAATCCTGGTCGTTGTAAGACCAGTGACTAAACCTGAATTTGCTTTCTGATACAGCTTTGATGAGAGTTTATTTCGATTCAGGTAGTACATGTAACAAGTAGTTCATGTTTCTTTCTGGCACTGGAGATCGTTTTTCTTCCTTTATATTTCTTAACAACTCCTATTACTTATATATATGCCAGTGGGGACCAGACCTATCGTAAATTAGTGCAGCATAAGCAATATATTGCATAAAGAACAGTGCAAGACTGGTAAGATGTTGCAACAGTGCCTTTAAAGATCAGTAGAATTTCTATCCAAAATTTTGCATTTGCAAATGAATAAACTCTTTAATTCATTTCTTCTGCTGAGAGAAGGAGGAAAAATTAAAAAAGCTCTCTCTGCCTGACTATGCTACACTTCAAAATAGAATATAAACAATGTTATTTTCTTCAGTTGCTTCTGTGTTGTCACAAACCCATTAAAAAATACAGCATAACCACAGCATTGAAAGTCTTGGGCCCAGCAAGGCTTATACCCATTAATAACCTACGAAAGTATTTATTGATAACATTTACTTGATACATCTCCACATCTTCAAAGCTCAAGGTGAGCGTTAGTAACAAAAACAAGTGATCTCTCCCCAGTATATCCTACAGTACCTGAAACATTCAAATATTTCAACAGCAGCACATGTCTGAGATGTATTCCTTCTATTTGTCAGCTGCTGGATTCTTCTGACTATTGTAGAAGAGCTTGAATTCTTGAAACAGATTTGACATCTTAGGCTTACTCGATATATCACTTCAGAAATAGATGATATTGAAATATTTGGTTGTGGTTTTTTTTCTTGCATTGCACAGAGTTCACATAAATATTACCACATTTGGTCAACAGGGAGTTACCTTATCTGGTGGATTTCATCAACACATTCAGTAGAGCTGGAGTCAGGCTGAATGTATTTAAATTACCCTAGAACTTAACATTTGAAGTCTAGATGCAGTAGTATTTAACAGAGAAAGAATATTCCCAGCTAGTGAGAAAGACGTGAACTGACAACCATGCTGCCAGCAGAAAATAATGATTAGTGATTTTTGTAGCCCATGGGAAGTCAGCGTTTTTATCTGCACCTCACAGGTAGAAAAACAGAGAGAAAGCAGTGTATCTGTAAATAGAACATGATCTCCAAAGTCCCAGCCTCTTGTCCCATCAACAAGATTAGTGCCTCTTCTGCTTCAGTTTCAGAAAGCAGGTATGAGTTCACATACAGGGCTATTTCAGCTGAAAGAAGCATTATGATTAATCTTATGAAAAATGTTCATAATAATGAAAGTATTATTCTACTGGATGGGAAGTGAACAAGAGCAGAGAGGACCAGAGCATTCTCTGAAAACTGTTACTGTAAAAACAGGAAACCCTTTTCAGTTACTGTTAGGCAATCCCTCACTGAGTCTGGCTGTGCAATCCTTCCTTCAGCTGAACCATCTGTGTGAGAAAATACTCCTTATGAGTGAGAGTAAGGATTTTCCTAATTTTTGAAACACCCACAGAACCTATTTTTTGCAGACCTACACTGGGTTTCTTAACAGTATCAGTCTTCTGTCTGACTTTATTACTCATAGTGCTCAGGTCATGCCATTTAATCAACACAGTCACAGTCACATTGCTGTTGACTCACAGCAATTGCAAGGCAATGTATTAACACCTTTTTTCCATCCCTGATGTGATACAAATATATTCACAGTGATAGTCATGGCAACATAACTAATTGGAACCTATCTTTTGCTTTTTAGCTTACTGGTTTGGTATCTTGAATTGATTTCTGTATTGGGAAGTAGCCCAATACGTCCCACCCTTCCAGAGAAAGTAGTTTTATGAGTCAGGTGAATTAGCAGTTTGTTATAGCAAGGTGTGTCTAAGACACGTTTTCAGGCTGTTCAAGGAGGACAGTAGGATCTATGCACAATGACTGGTAGCAAATCACCTGGAAAAGTGGTTTCTCACTGCATCAGCTACTTCTGTTGGTTCTAAGAGACATCACAGAATCACAGGATAGCTTAGGATGGGAGGGTCTTTAAAGACCATCTCGTTCCAACCCCCTGCCATGGGCAGAGATGCTGCCCTCTAAATGAGGTTGCTCAGGGGTCCATCTAACCTGGTCTTCAACACACTCACAGGAGAGGAGCTTCTCTGGGCAACCTGTTCCAGTGCCTCCCACCCTCACGGTAAAGAACTTGTTCCTAACATCTAATCTTGATCTTTTCTCTTTTAGTTTAAAACTGCTCCCCCTAGTCCTATCACTATCTGTCTGTGTAAAAAACTCTCCCTCTTTTAAAAAAACTGCTTTAAGTGCTGCAAGGTTGCAATGAGGCCTCCTCGGTGCCTGCTCTTGTCTGGGTTGAAGAACCTCAGCTCCCTCGGCCTCTCTTTGTAGGACGGGTGCTCCAGTCCGCCAGTCATTTTCATGGCCCTCATCTGGACTTGCTCCAACAAGGTCCATGTCCTTACATTGGGGATCCCAGAGCTGGATGCAGCACTCCAGGTGGGGCCTTACGAGGGCACAGCAGAGGGAAAGAGTCACTTCTGTGCCCTGCTGGCCGCGTTCCTTTGGATGCAGCTCAGGATGCTGTTGGCTTTCTGGCATGGCACACACACAGGCCAGCTTTTCATCCATGACAAAGCCCAAGTCCTTCTCGTCAGGGCTGCTCTCAGTGAGTTCTTCTTCTAGCCTGTACTCCCATGTGGAAGGATGCTTTTTATAGTGCACCTGATAAACAACTTGATGAATTTTGCTTCAAGTAATATCCTTGGTGGGGGAAAAAATATTGTGGTGCTTTACTAATTAGTAACTGTCTCAGATTTTGTATTTATTAAGATCGCATATTCCCAAATTGCTCTTTGAAATGACTCTTGCTCAAAATCAATCCAATGTTATAAAACACACTGTTCCTGAACTGAGGTCTGACACTGTACCATTTACCATTCAAACTTGGATTTAGCTCTGAGTATTTTTGTAAAATCCAGCTGTATCTCATTAAAACAGATTACTAGAATCGATGAACATCGTAACAAAATCACTGCCTTCACAATGATTCCACCACTTTTGGGAGACAATCATTCCATTTGAGGATGATTGAATGCAAGCAATAGTGCATTGCCTTTACATATGTCCACTTTTCCACTCTTCCCTCCAGCAAGAGAATCTTCACTGCCTCTCATAAATTTTTAAGTTTAAATAAACTTTTTTTTAATAGGAAAAATATCATTATTCCCACTATATTTGTGATAGCTACAGCATTGTGTACATACTAACGCTTATTGCAAACTCTAGTTATTAAATGTGCCTTTTTACTAAACCAGTACTGAAAGATTCATGACTAAGACTGTAAGAATTATTAAAGAAATCTAACTGCTCATGTAGCTAAGTGTATGAATAACCTGCATACATCTTAGGATCCTAAGTTACTTGCTAATCAGCATTTTCAGTATAAATCTCAAGATTCTTGAAATCCTAGTATATGGATGGAGTCACAAAGAGTCCAGAAAATGGAAATATGTTGCCACCAAAAATCCCAGGAGAAGCTGCCTGCTGGCCTAGGCAATCTGGTTACAGGCTGGGGGATCCCTGCCCTTCTTGTCATAGTGAAAAACTTAAGGGAGTGGTGGATGTGACAATATTCTCTTCCATCATCAGAAGCTTGCATAAGAACTTTCCCTTTGATTCTATTGATCATGTCCTACATTGTGAGGCATATTCTGAGCAGCCTTCTTCTTTTTAATATGTCTGCCAGAGTAATGTTATCTTTGTTATAACTGGCTGGCTTTTAGAGCTTCTGAAAAGATTCCCGAGGTTCCTTTCTTTCATTGGATAAGTGACAGAGCAGGGAATAGGAATTAGGCCCTTTTGGCTCCAGGCTGGAGACCTGTCTGCTGAGCCACTTTGTGTGTCAACTGCTTTTATCCCAAATAACTAAATCGGTCAAACAGTGAGAATCAGACTTCAACTGTTATTCTCCAGCTTTGTTTCGTGTGTTTCTTCACCTGGATTGCATGGAACTGATCCCAACTGATTCTCCTCACAGCCCTTGTTACTCAGCCTTTGGGGTTGGACTGCTCACTGTACAGCCTGGAGCTCTCCTCGTATCTGCAATGATGATTATGTTTTCATCATTTCCAGGGGGGCATATCAGATAACTAATTGCAGGCTATGATATCACTGCCTGCAGTTTTTCCCCCGAGGTGCTGCACAGCTGTACCACATTCTACTGGAGTCTGAAAAGTTTCAGCTCCCCATTGGGTGAGACTATTACAAAAAGACTAATATTAATGACAGCAGCAAGGAGGTTTATCATAAGTGATGACACAGTATAGGCTCACTCAGGATGTTTACCAGAGCAACAGTTGCCAGGCAGATAAAGTATGATTGGAAGATGCTTTAGCAGATTCTTTTCTTCCTACAGCAGCTGCTGAGGACTGAAGCATATTTCTTGTACTTACTTGCATTTTGAGGGACTCTCTGAATGCTTGATTTATTAATAGCACTACCCCCACACCCATTGTTTTAAAGCAGTAGCCAGGAGAGCTGTCAGTTAAGAGACTGGAGATTTTTGTCCGTCAGTAAACAGATACTTTGATGATCAGTAGGCAGATTCATTAGGAAGAACAATTTAGAAGAAAGTCTTGAAAGCTTGAGCTTTGTCCCACATCCCATTTCCAGTGTGTGCTTCCAGGAGTAAGACAGAAACTCAAGGAATACTTGCTAATTTTTTTGGAGAAAGGAGAACCTCTGTGCATACCTCCAGCCACATCTCTTTCTCACTGCAGAGATCCACGTCAGCCCACTTGGACCTCAGGGTTAGCATGGCTATCTCATGGCTTTTCAGGCAGTTAGCAGCACACAGGAAAGTGAGAACGCGACACTCTTATTTGCTTTTTTCGACTGAATTGCTAGGTACCCAACTATAACTGGGTAGTAGGCACAGCTTAGGCACAACTTCAAAGAAAGTTCTGACTTTACACCTTTGGATCTGTGGAGAGTCATCTTCACTTTCTTGTCACCACACCCAAGTACTCAGAATATGTTGTCTCTATTTATAGCAGGAACTCCTTGCAAACATCCTGGTAAATCCCTTTTAAAGTGTTTTCCTGGATGTTGCTGTCTTTAAAAAGCCAGGTGTGTGGAGAATTTTTTCCCCCCTGAATATCAGCTATCTATTAGGGTTATAATTATGTGGAGTTTTTCTCTCCCATTAAAATTTTCAAGACTTAGAACATTTTTCTATTCCAAACTGAAATGAAAATATGACATTTTAAAAAATCCCCAAGGGAAACTTTGGTCTGGGTTCCTTAAACCATCTACATGTATTGCAACCATGTAAACATTTAAACCTAGCTTTCTTAAGTGATTTTATTTTATTTTATTTTGTGCAAAGAAATTATTTTAATTTCAGAATTCAAGGTGGTTTCAAACTGAAAAACAAACCCCTTATTTTGCTTTATATAAGTATCCACAAGGGATACTTTGAAAACCAAAAATATGGTTTATTGCCACTAAATCTGGAAATGTATTTCCTATAAATCATTGTAGGTTTCACAACCTGGCAATACTCCAAGGAAAGTATTTCATCAGACGACTGCCAAGGATCTGTAAAGATTTACTTTCACTGTCACTATTTGGAAAAGCCTCGCTTATGGTGTAGGTGGTCTATTTCTAGATTTGTTTCTCTACTTTCTTTAGAGAATGGTTGTTAGCAGAACAAGAATATCGTAACTGGGAGAACACAAAGCCAGCCACACTTAATGATTATACGTGTGGCTTGCTCCTTGGCGCTTTTGTGTTGGGATGGTAAAGGACTGCCTTCTTCATTCACATGGATCTTGCAGATTTGGCTTCTGAATTTTGATCAGTGTGTAGTCATCCCAGTTTTGAGTCCTGTTTTCCCAGCACAGTTTTCCTTTCCTCATCAAGCCCCGAGGGATTCGAATATAGGTGTGTTTGAATGATGTCGACACGTGTCTATTAGTGACTGTGGCTGGGATTAATGAATCATTTTACATAACCTAGAAAACAGCTATCCAGTGGTTTTCATCACTGACTTGGGCTTTAGTCCAACTTCTGACATAAATGTAAAAGCCTCTGTATCCTGTTACAGTTGCCTGGGCTGTGAGTTGTTTGAGTGAAGTTTTTTACTAATAGACTCTAAAAAAAAAGTGGAATACTCAGCAAATAATGCCTTCCAGGCCCATGTGTGTTGCAGTGTATTAGGTAATCACTGAATGATATTTGTTGTACATTTAAGTTCTTGCAGATGTCAAAATGGCCGTAATCAGGCTAATTTAACATATACATTGATAAAATGTTTTGGATCCTGAAATATTTCATGAATCCATTCCATATGAAATTTTGTATTCAGAGGTCATTTCCTCAAGTCAGAAGTAAAATATGCATTCTTATTTAGCCATGAAGTAGTTTTCTTGAGAAACAAGTAAAAAAGCAGGCAGAACTAGGGATGGGTCTGAACTGAGAGACAAGATCTGGGCTGTCCAGACCTCCTCAGATTTTAGGACTCATGGCCCAATTTATAGATTTGCCTGGAGAGGAATTGTAGTTGCTAGGATTTTCTTTTAAATGTGTTTTAATCTGTTTCCGATATGTTACTTTTTGCTACTTCATTACTAGCATGCATTTAAAGCAGGTGATAATATTCAAAATACAGGTATCAGTGCTAAACTGGTGGTTGCTCCTGTTCAGAAGTGTCTGTACAAGATTCAATAATCTGTGATTATATACCCATGTATATCTGCTAGAGCTAGTTCAGTTAATTTAGAACTAAGTTCTTACAGTAAACGTA
Organism: Oreocharis arfaki; assembly: GCA_013398015.1. Classification (NCBI taxonomy): domain Eukaryota; kingdom Metazoa; phylum Chordata; class Aves; order Passeriformes; family Paramythiidae; genus Oreocharis; species Oreocharis arfaki. The sequence goes on from VZRR01009431.1 coordinate 837,669, forward strand.
AATCCTATATTCTGTGAAAACGAAGAGGATGAAAACCGTACGCACTGTCAAACCTCTAGTTCTATCTCTGTTGTCAGCCCCCGTTTAGCACATCCTGGTGACCTATCAATCATCTTGAACTGCAAACTGCAAAGGAAAATCCCCACGAAAACATCCCCCTAACGTTTCCTGGTTGCTACGCAGCTCAGCGTGCGGTTTTACCGAGAAGTCTGTTAACAAGTACAAGCCTTACACATGCTTTCGTTCAAGTGGGCCAGGCGTTTGCAAATCTTCCGCTTTGATGTACCTCTGCAGTTGCTAAAAGAACTGCTTTTTTTTTTTCTTTCTCAAGTAGAAGACAGCAGCCACCTTGAGAACGAAAGCCCCAGGTGGTGTCTCGAAAACAATGAAAAGCAGGGAGTAGTGCATGAGGCATCCATACAGTACACCAAAAACCTTCATGGAAAATCAATTCCAATGGGGAGAGTTAGCGTGAGTCAGTGTTACTCATTATACATAAGGGTTGCAGAATCAGGGTGGAAGTGGAAATTGCACCTGGTTTCTTACAGTGACAGTTTCTAACAAGCCTCTTGTATTAATTATCAGGGTGTAACTCAATTTCTCTGACAGGACAATGCTCTTTAGTCTGTGTGAGGCGATTCTATCCCACCAGTGGGCTCTAACTAGCAAATTGTCTGGGGAACTGAAGTTAGTCATTTTGGATGACAAGTATTAATTGAACCTGGTTTAGATACGTGAATGGTGATAGCAGAGAAAGGTTTGCATGCAGCTGCTTGAGAGAGGGCACCAGAAATACCCGGAAAGACGGGGAGAAATGGCCTGTGTGGAAGTTTATGTTTTCCATGCCCGTAAAGCTCAGCACAGACTTAAGAACATTCCATGGCTTTGGTTTGTGCCACCCAATCTCATAGTCTGGGTGAGATTAATGATTATGAAAATTCAGACACATTTCGTACTGTTTGCCTTATTAAAGGGCTGTTATTAAACAGCTGTAGTAGATCATGTGGGTGAAAGAAGAAAGGAAGGACTGTGGCCTGTCAGGCCCCAAAGCCAGACAGCTCTAAGAGGGGGAAGGAGGGAAGGTTTGCGTGCTGTTGATGGTTTCACTGTGAGTCCACTCTGAGTCAGCCCCTTTGATACTTCAGAAATGTTAAAAGGATCAGCAATGGTTTGTCACGCAGTATGAGTTTTGCATTGCCTTGTCTCTTGGAAGAGAATAAAAATCCATCTTTTGCATAACTATGTTAAAGCCAGCTAAGTAACATTAACATAAAATAAATGGATTTGACCTTTCTGCCCTATGGGAAAAGGCAAAATGTGTGTTTTGATTTAAATTTGACAGTCATCTTTCTTCCTTAACTCAAAATTACTCTGTAAGTCTCAGCACGGAAAAAAAAAATTAAGGTATTAATTTAGTTTAGATCCCATCATTTGTTTTTGATATGGTATTTATTGGTGTGACCAGAAATTTTTTCATTAATTCATTTAAGGGTCCACATTGTGTGGACATTAAAATCCAAGACTATGAAGTAGAAATGCTGTGTTCCCTGACAGCTCTGGGTTTGTATTTTGTCATTTTTAAAATGTGGTAATTACTGTCTTCAAAAAGTAGATACTGAATTTATGCAGTTTGCTTAGACTGTGAAATACCATGTGAGTTTTGAGTACTGCTTTGGTCCTTTTTCCATACTCAGTTCTTCACGAGCAGAGTGTCTCTGCTACAGCAGCGGTACACTTGGAATAGTAGGCGTAGAAGATACCATCGAAGTAAAAACAAAGATGCTGTCTCAGCATAACTTCAGGGCACAGTGCCAACAAATTGGATGGCCTCAAACCCAGTTTTGAGAACTGGATTGCCACATTTTTTGCCTGGGGTTTCCTGGACACCCACATGATCTCTCACACTGCGTGAGCAAGGCTTCCTGGGAGCTTCGGCTTTGCTCCTGTGCGTGCGTGCAGGGCAGCTGGGCAGCGCACGTGCAGTAAGCCCGGTACCTCCCAGCAGTGTCCCAGCGTGCAGGGTGAGAATGGCTGAGAATTCTCAGGCTGAGAATTTCCAGGGAAAATGTACACATGTGTAGGCATGTGTTCTACACATGGTTCCATTAAGCCTGTTTCTGTAAATAAGCCTGCTTTTTAAACAGCAGAAGTCTAAGTAATTGACTCTCTAAGTGGAATTCTGACTATGACTGGATCTCAGAGTGGTAATAGAGCATAAATTGTAGTGTTTAAAACCAGGAATGGACTGAGGTTTGATGACAGCTAAATCAACTCTAAAAAAACTGAACGTCACTTTATAACTCAGTGCATCTAGGATTAGCTGCGATCCAATGGAACCCAAAGCAAGTGTGTGTGGTACCTGCTTTCATAGCAAAAGCTTTTCAGAAATCAGCCTAAAGTTATCAGAAAAGATGTTGATGCTCCAGGAAAATTTAGCTCCAAAATCACTGAGCTTGTTACTTTAAAGTAATCAAATACAATTTCATGATCTGATCCTTATATTTAACATTAAGTCTTGGGCTCCACAGAATATGTTTTAGGAAGAGGGGATCAAGAAGGCAAAACTAAAGAGAAGCCTTTTTCTTGTCTGGGTCATTTCAGCTTAATACGGCTACTGACTGGACAACTTCCAAGACAATGTCAGGCTTTGAATATGAAATGTTTGGAGCCAAGTAGAAGTCACTTGCATGGCAGCTGTGAGAGCAGCTCCATCCCATAGCAGTAGTCAAGGAGTGGCAGAAGGGCCGTATGTTTTTTAATAATGTATGATAATAAAAATTTTAAAAATATTAGGAACTGTAGTCAGCAAGACTGTTGAACAGGTCTGCAATGCAAATTGATTTTGTCTAAATTAAGTGTTTTTGTCAGCCAAAATACTGGGGGAGGAGGAATGGAGGGAGAAGAGGTATTTTTTCCTTTCTTTTTGTGGAAGGGCTATCCAAGTAACCGTAATGGTAAATTCTGTTGCCTATGGCAAAGTATTCAAGATTGGATGTGCAGCTTTTGAGCTCCTTTGGACAAGCAGGCATCAATACTACTGGACTCGTACCCATGCTGTGAATAGTGATTGTCCTCTCAGGCATCACACAGTCTGGATCTAATCTGGTATTTTATCTCCTTGAGTGTTTCCTGTGAGCTATGGAAAGGAGTGTTCCTTGCAGTTTGTACATAGTAGATGTCCTGTACACAGGATATCATCAGTTTGTCGATGGACAAAAGTAATTGAAGAAAGAGTACATGCCTTGATTCCTATCACTTGCTTTCACATCTGTGAAATAGACTGTCAGGCAAAATAGACTGTCAAGCAAAAAATTACATTAGGAAAGTTTCTCATTATTTATGTGGAACGTGTCAATGCAAATGTGCATGAATTGCATTTCGTGTCCTTTACTAAAATAGTTATTATATGTCATCTTTTTTTTTCAAATACTACAGACACACCCTTTTAATATTGGAGAAGACTGGTCTATTTTTCCCCTTTCTTGCACATGGAACTTCCATTAAAATTAAGATAAAAATGAGTCATGCTCCTCTCTGCACTGGAAACAATAGCTACTCCTATGAAGTGCACTTTGTAGTTGTCATTCTAGTCTGGAGTTGCAACTGCTTTTTTTCTCTTGAGGGAAAGGTGAGGCAGAAGCAAAATTAATTCACATTGCTTTGAAGTGTTCTGTTGTTTCCCCATTTTTCTCTATGCATATGATTATTCTTATTTGTATTGATATTATTATTATTTTTATTATCTCTTTCTTCTGCATATTAGTGTCAATGGTATGTTAAAAGTCCTAGATACCTCAAAAAAAGTGTTTTATTGCAAGTTTTGGAAGGCTAGAGATTTGGCTTGTGCCTCAACCCAAAGAGGGGAAGTATGAAGAAGGTGATTGAAAGTGGTAGTGCTTTTTCTGAATGAATGGGTAGCTGTTACTGGTTGCTGGTTTGTTTTGAAAGCATTATACTTGAAAATAAATGATTTCCAGGTCTTCAGTGAAGCATTAGGTCTAAATTTTTAACATCTTTTCCTTTTCTTTCCCTTTGATAACAGAATTCAATGTAAGTTGCAGATATAGAGGAGTTTTTCATGTCGAAAAAAATGGTCGCTACAGTCTCACACGATCTGAAGCAGTCAAACTCTGCAGAGCTCTCAACAGTACCTTGGCAACACTAGAGCAGCTGAAGGAAGCTCACAAGTCTGGATTTGAAACTTGCAGGTAAAGAAATTCTTGCAAACATAGTATGTCATGACACTACTGGTGTAGTAATTACATGTGACTTCCTGTAGCCATTGAGATTAGTTTAATAAGTTATATTCTGTAGTGGACGAAACATCTTTGTGCATGTGTATGTTTGCTCTGGGTCCAGTCATAAGGAAGTCCTTGATGCGTATAGTTTTTACCATTTATCTTAAAAAACAAAAAATCATAACCCCTCACAGATAAAATCTAAAGATAACAAAAGATTGATGGGATAATAAATTAATTAGGAGTATGTTCAGATCATACTGTGTCACTAAACAGTTGGTAAGATATGTGTGAAAAGTAAGGGCCTGATGTGAGGACACAGACTGAGGATAGGGTGTGCAGTATATGGATCTCTGTCTTGCCAAGGACCAGTGAAAAGCAGCGGGTGGTACTGTGAGGGATGAACTCTTGACATCCCAGTGAAAAAATGGCCACAGCATTAGTGCATTCCTGTAAGCTGTGAATGGAGATGTTTCAGAAGACAGCTACAGTAGTTATTAAAAACCCTAAGTGACCTAGTTACCTGCTGTAATTGATGATGGATAGGACAACAAATGTGGATAATACAGACTCTCCAGTTTCTAAAAAAATTGGCCCAAGAGACTAGAAGTTACAGAAAAATTTTAATTCAAAATAATTAAGTGAATACTAATATAAAAAAATGCGAGGCTGAACAATCCCAGTTCTCTCAGTGTTTCCTCACAGCAGAGGTGCTTCATCACTCTCATAATCTTCATGACCCTCCTCTGGACTTGCTCCAACAGGTCCATGTCCTTCTTGTGCTGGGCACCCCAGAGCTGGACACAGCACTTCAGGTGGGGTCTCGGCAGAGCAGAGCAGAGAGGGATAATCTCCCCGCTTGACCTGCTGCCCACGCTGCTTTGGATGCAGTCCAGGATGTGTTTGGCTCTCTGGGCTGCAAGCAGGCACTGCTGGCTGATGTCCAGCCTTTCATTCAGCAGTACCCCCAGGTTTTTCTGGGCAGGCTGCTCTCAATGTGTTTCTACCCCAGCTAGTACTGATACCGTGCTTCCAGTGCCTGTGCATTTCCTTCCCATCCTTCAGTCCCAACACAGCCGTGCAGGTCTCTTGGCTTCCTCATTTCTTAAGCTGGTATCAAGAGCTCTTGCCCTCTGTGGAAGGAGTCCTTGAAGATCTGCTACCTCTGTTCTGCAGCCTTGTCCCTCATGGCAGTTTCCCAGAAGGGCCTACTGACTACCTCCTGGAAGTGCTGGAAGCTTACTTCCCTAAAATTCAAGGTCTTGACTTTACTCCTCTCCTCACCCATTTCTCCCAGGACTGCAAACTCTGCCAATGCATGATCACTGCAGCCCGGGCAAACCATTATGGAGTTTAAATAAATGACAGCACATTTTCAACTTTATTGCAGCCAAACAGGAAATACAGAGAAATGGAATTTATCTTCTAACTGGCATGGAAAAACTAAGTGGACATTTCTCCAAAATTTTAAGACTTTAATTCCAGTACCATGAGAAATAGCACTGACATCAATACTGCTTGCAAATGTCTCCTGTTCTGGCATGTTCATTTTCACAAGTATTGTGGTGGTAAAATATGTGAACAGAGAATTCTTAGAAGATTCTTCCGTGGGAAGTGGGAATGTAATTTAAAATTGTACCACATAAACACTAGAAACAGTTCTTTACTCTGAGGGGAAAGCCCTTCATAACATGTTCTTTTTCTGACATTAGAGTGTTCTTTTTCTGACATTAGCACATGAACATACCCAGCGTTCTGAATTGCCCAGCAGTACACTGTATTTAGGGATCAAATCCTAAATAATGCCTAAGGGTAGAGATTTTTATGCACCAATTATGAGTATTCTAAAATATGGAGAGTATTTTCTAAAGCTGAAATATAAAAGTAACTGAAAGAAGAAGAGGGATTTTTTTTTTCCCAGGGGCAAGCTGTAATTTTTTATTAATGTTACAACTTTCCCTAATTCACAATTTACCAGAGGACAGATTTGGACATGAAAGCTGTGCAGATAGGATTTCTTTCTCCCTTGCTTCTGGCCAACCCTCCCATCCTATTACTTTTCTTTGTTGATCCTTTGCTAGAAGTAGTCCTTGTCAGTAAGCCTTAGCTCTTATTAAACTAGAGTAGGAGAGGGAAAATATGCTGCATATAACCATGAAAATGCATGTGAATAAGATGAATCAAGAGAACATAAAACAAGTAGGTCAATGATGGTTTGTAAAGTGTCAGCGTTGTAAGCTCAGTTGGGAGTGTAAGTAAAGTAATTTATAATTCCACCTACAAGACAGTTTCAGAATTGCAAGTATCTGCACATTAGACATGAAACTGGAATGATGTTCATAGATAAAAAACTGCCAAGCTGTGACATTTAGTCCTCCCTGATATATCATTCCTCTAGAGAAGTAAAGCAAAACCCAAACCAAACCCCAGTTCTTGTTACCATTCTATCACATCCTCAGTTAAATACACTGGAATCAATCAGGTGCACAGGATTGCAAAATAGTAATAATGTACTGTACATTATGTAACCACAGACTTCACTGAATTATGTGAGCTCTGTGCACAATAATCACATTGTTCAACTGAAAGATACAGTAAGAGTTTGTGGATGAATGAGTCTTGGATCTGAATATTTCACTAGGCTGTCAGTTTTTGTAGAAAATGATGTGTGTTACAATCATTCTTTAAACTTGCTCAGGTACCGTAAATTGAGCCCTCAACATTTCTGAGCGAGTGTCACTGAGCAGCCTGTTATGTCAAAGCAATGAAAATGTGAATCCCTAAAGAGTGGGAATTTAGTGTCAGGTAATACAAACTCACACTGAACAAAGAGTGCACTCGCCTCCCTCACTTTCACTCCCTTGCTCTGATCACCCTAGGGAACTGATCACCCTAGCTGGTAAGATGCTTATTTCGTTTAAAGGATTTAGCTCTAGAAATTAAACATAAAATGATGTTGAGTGATGGGAGACTGATGCGAGAAGGGAACACCAAAATGAGCAAGGAACAAAAAAGTAACAAAACAATGTGAAGAAATGTATGCACTATTAAAAAATAATGGCTTCTTTGTAGCTTCTTGATGTTTGAGGTGACATCTGCTGTAGTAAGTAATATTGTTTGTTTACCTCTGTTCTTCACAGGTATGGTTTTGTGGTGGGGCATGTTGTTATCCCACGGATCAAACCCTACCCTCTTTGTGCAGCAAATACCACTGGCATTTACAAACTTTCAGCAAATACAACTGATCGGTACGATGCATACTGTTACAATGCATCAGGTGAGGAGATGATTTTATGATGTATTTTAGAAACAGATAAACTAAAAATAACGTATGTAATCTCCTGTTTAAGGTACTGGAATGAGGGCTTGGATAATAAACATAACCTGGTTTTCAGCTGAGAAGAAATACATTTTGTCAGTCTCTAGAAGTCCTGTCAGCAACCACCATTTTGTTATCAGTGTGTTTTGAACTAAATAATTCTTCTGGCCTTGGGACAAACTTAGCAGCTCTAGAGCAGTTCATTATAATGGCTTAGTGAAGTGAAACACTGCAGCAGTGAATCTCAAAGACATAGCTGTTGTCAGCCATGGCACTCAGCTCTTCTGTTCATGCAGCTTTACAGCCAAGAGCATTTTTTTGTGTTTTAAGGAATGCCAGGAGTGGCTGCCACCTGCAGCAGCTCCAAGGCCTGAGGTGGCCAGCCCAGGCCCACGGACATGGCTGCTGCTTTCCTGTTTGCAGACTCATTCAGTATTGCTCAGGCAAATCTCCATTTAGACATGAGGCAGCTGGACAGCATTGTGGGTCAGAAGCAGACTGCTTTCATATAAAGTTTTGAACTTTTTAATAGTTGGAAATATTTTAGTAAATTATTAAGAAAGTGTATATAGCCCGTGACAGATGCTGAACACACTATTTGAAGATAAAATCTAAACTAACTTCAATTATCTTAAATTTCAGTAGATTGTAACATTGATAGTGGAAGCAGGGAGTTCTTATAGAAAGCTGTAGGAACAGCTGTAGGAAAGCTGATGATTTGAATGGCAGTGATATTTTTTTTATTTTGTTCTTGGTGGTGATATAATTAAAAATCTTTGCATTGGTGTAGTATCATGTGAGTTGCCATTGTCTGTCACTCATAGATGACTGCTCACAGATGACTACTGCGGTGATGTCCATCCATTCCAAAGATTTATAACTCCTTCCAAGTGTTATTCCCTTCCAGCAGTGTGAGCAGGTAGCTCGTACACCAGCCCCAACTGGAGCACTTCAGCCCACAGGAGCCAGCAGTGCTCACTGGAGCAGGGCACACGCTGCCTGTGCCGAGCCCTCCATGGAGAGGATGGGGTCTCACCAGCTAAAAAGGATTAGAGTTGCCACTGCCACTGTGACAGTGGGTCTGCCTGCATTGAAACTGGACCATAAGGCTGTTTCAACCGGCATTGATTGCAGCCGTTGTCTGGAATGGTTATGGAAATGGAAATCTCATTGTTAGCTGACAGGACAATCTCGAGGTGCCCCACTTGGGAAGGTGGTACATCCATGAATAACATTTATTTGGAAATTTGTTTTTCAGTTGTCCTCATCTAAAGCTGATGTTTTGTGATTATGTACAATTTATGCGGCCATGTATGTGATTTTTTTGGTCCATTTTTTCGAATTAATACTTTCTGTTTTCCTTCTTTCACAGAAGCAGAGGAAAAAGCATGTGAGCCAGTTAAACAAATAGATACTTCTTTACTCGGCAATCAGGATGAAACAGGTACTGTACTGATTAGAAAGACAGGCACTTGCTTAGTTTTCAGTAACTGGTTATCTTATTTTTACATAAACAATCACTAATGTTAAAAAACCCAAGCCAAACATAAGAAAAGTAAGTTAAGAGGTGTTCAACAGAAATTAAGGCAACTAGTCACTTGCCTTCCCCTAAATCCTATGGTGCTCGGATTGTCTCAGGGTACCAAACATTTTTTGTAAAGGTATTTGACATTTTTGCACCTCAAAGCTGGTACTATTTCTTGGACATACAGGAATTTGCTTAAGACAGCAACCTTCCTACATCTGATTTGGGCTGTTTGTTAGTAAAGTGGCAGGAAGCGGGAAAAAGTGCTCATAATAAAGTATTTCTTCCAATGCAAAAATTCTCATCGACTTTACGAATGCCAAGATTTTATGTTAAAATCAAGCAGTTTGATAAAAATTAGTGATGCAAGGTAGGCCCTACAAATGTGACAAATACAAAAATTAGCATATATGCCTTAGACATGTTTTAGTGGTGCATTATCTAGGTTAGATATGGAGGGCAAAAATGGCTGCACTGGTATTAATCCATAAGTGTTACTCTTTATTACAGCTGTGTAGCTCCTTGACATTGGCTGTTTAATTCCATTTCCACAGTCATTGACAACGCAGACGGCTCCCGTTACAATGCAGATGGCACACGTCATACCAGTGGGGAGTCCTCAACCTCGGGGGTGGATGATGAAAATGCAGGCAGTGGATCGACTCATGAGACAACTCCCATGGATGCCTCCATCAGGAGATCCAGCCCCTCATATTATGGAAGTCCTACTCCAGTCTCACAGCTGCCAGATCATGCTTCTGGAGGAGGTGCAAAAGGAATTCCTGGAAAAGATTATGGTGAGAACAGTAGGTTGCCACTAATTTCATGGAGCCCTGCCAAATACGAATGCCATATTCTTTTCTACGTCTGTTATTTGATCTTCTATGTTGCTTGTGTGGCTGAAATTACCAGGGGTCTGAAAGACTCACTCCCACTGAACACTAGGGATACAGGGGTAAGTCATCCTCGAAGTACAGTCAAGTTTACTGTGTGACTACAGGCTTTTTATCAAATCACCAGTAACTTAACAGTGAAGGATACCAGTATTTTGCATCACTATCCTCAATATATACTGAAATTTTAAAAAAATCCCAAAAACCCACAAACATTAGGATTATAAAATTACTTTTCACTTTTGGTAAACTCATGACATGTTATGCTTGTTCTGACATGTAGCTAGCACCACAAAAGGTAAATTTCTGACATTCTCTTGCTAAGGAGCTAGGATCAGAAACATTCCCCACATTCCTCAAGGCGTATGCTGTGTATTTCTGTTGATTGCCATTACAACTGTTACCAGCTCTCCTTGCGTGCATAGTCTAGATTTTTTGGACTAAATCTCAGAATGTATCTCAGTAGAGGGGAATACAAATAACTTCACTCATTGCTCTAGGATCCCTGTCCTCATGGTGTACAGGTACAATGAGATCTTGTATCACATGAACAGATGGTTGCCAGAATGTTCATTATCACTGTAATACATTCTCCTCTTCAAATGAGCTGCTTGGGTGATATCCTTACTATGTCAGTAAGGTAAGTTTATGTGGGGTCTGCATCTTTCTCCTCTCTTGGACCAATAAATGAAGGAATGAAGCTTGCAGGGTAGAAAAGCTGGAAGTATTTGTGAGTACTGTATTGCAGCTGAGCTAATGAAATAGTAATGATTTCTCCATCACCATACAGATGATGAATTTTCATCTGTAACACCTGACATCTCTTTGGGGACGGTGGCTGGTGGTTTCCATGAAGAAGATGACGGACAGTATCCTGGGAGTACTAGTAAGATTTATGTTTCATAATAACTACATTACAAATAGATCATATTAACACTGCCTTCTTCTTCCAGAAGGGCATTCTGGTAAGTGGTGAAGTGTACAACACCTCAGAAATTGGAAAGATGTTGAAAGACACTACTTTACAGACTGGTTAAGTCAGAAATGAACTTTGCTTTCTGAGACAAGGGGAGCAAAATCATTTACAGTATATTTACTTCAACGCTTGTACCTGAGCTCAGAAAGATTGTTGTTTTGGATTTCCCACAACTGTTTTATCACACCTATTTACTCTATGAGGCACCACAAATTAATACAGTCAATTATCACTTGTAGTCAATTTATTTCTGAGGTAGAAAAGGATATTTTTTTAAATTCATGATGAAAGTGTCAGTTATTCTAATATGTTCATGATTGTGAATGTAGGTAATCCATGTCAAAACCATGGCCTTGCTAACCAAGGCAGTGCTTTATATGGCAGTTCCAATTGCCAAGCCATTTGTGCACTGCAAAAACTAATTTCATCCTTGCTGTTGGCTATATGCATGAGAAAAAATTGAGGGCTGTGGTTGCTCCACAGTCTTTGAGGACCCAATAGAACAGTATCCATTTTCTCTTCTTTGTCCTTAAATAGCTTTACTGAGTTGGAAAAACTTCTTGTGATGTTTTTATCACATAGGTAGTGCACAGCACCTATGACAAATAAAAAGCTTTTGAAGTCCTCTTCCACATTTTAAAGTGGTAATAATGTACATATGTTCACTCTAGTTCTTATGGTTAGAGTGATAAAGATCTTTGCCTCAGAAAATAAAGTGAACCTAAAGGGAGAACATTTTAATTATACAGAGGAAATCTACAGAGGCATGTTGTAGTAAAGATTGAACTGATGGAACTGAAAGTTTCTTTCCACTGGCTCTTTTTTTTTTACCCCACCAGGGGAATCCATGAGGAATTTGCTTGATTGTTGGTTGCTGATAGCTGGTCAGATGGTCTATGTGACTTGGGGAGATGATGACCTCATCACTTTATTTAGAAATCACAGGAAAGAGGAAGAATGATTGTATGCGTTACACAGTTAGCAAAAGCTTTGCTAAAAGACATGAATTATTAAACCCAAGCATCTTGGTTAGTATCACCTTATAAGTATGTAGATGGCAAAAGAAATATTAGGTTGATTTTACCCCAAACCTTGAAAAAAAAGTAGAGAATTTTCTGGTGCTTGTTTCCAGTGAAAGCTTTTGTTACAAAATATTGCCTGTAAGGGGGCAGAGGGTGGAGAAAATCCCACCTGGTAGTACTGGGGAGTGTGGCTGACTCTGATGGTGATTTTTCCATCATATATATTTGCTTTTGTGTGCACATGTGAATTGGTGTTTCCTTGTACAGGTGTTTCTACACCCACTGCGAAAACCTGTGCGTCGTTTCCGTACGGGAAAGCTTCCTGTTTTCATTTTAATACTTGATTATCAAGTGTATTGATCCTAAATATGTATGTCCCTTCCTGTTGCTAGCAGTTCTCTCTCATGAGCATGACTGTTTTACAGAGGGAAAACTAGAGGTATTTAATATTTGAAAAGATAAAAAAAATGTAGAGTGATGTGATAAAATGCATCAATACTGATAAATGCATATCACGGAAGTGATAGCGTTGGCATGTTTGTTTACGGGGTTAGGATTGATAAACTGGTTCTCTGGGAAAAACAAAGATTACAGAAGTAAGACACCTGGACTTTTCTGATAGCTTTGACTATTACCCAGCAGCATCACTCTAACACTGAACTTTAACTCATTTAGTTTAATTTTACTGCATTACAAATGAATCAGTAACCTGGCACTCCTTTTAGAAAGAAGTAAAGCATGAGTTGTGCATCTCTCTGAGAAGTCATCAAATATTCAGTAGCAGAGGAGTAAGCGACATGGAGAACAGTCTGCTAACGAAGATAAAGCCATGCACCAATATCTGTTATTCAGCTTGCATAGCAGTGCAGGGTCGTTGGAATATCCTGGCCACAATTTAATTTCCCAGAAAAATATCCCACAGACAGGAAAGCGAAAAATTAAGAATTAAGTGAAGAAAAGTATTTGTCGTGTATCTTCAGATGGTTGGTTGAAAATCTATCTCTCTAATTCTATAATGTGTTAAAGCGAGAAACAAAATTGGTGGCTCTCCATCCATCTGTAATACAATTCATTTGTAAAGTTAAAAGTTTTTTGAAAAGATATCTAGCTTAATCTAAAGACTTCTTTGCCATGGGTTTGAAATGAGCAGTTGGCACAGGTCCTTGTTCTTCAGATGATACCCTTTCATCATTTCTCTGGATTTGGACATTATTGGTGGTGTTCTCCATCAAGTTATTGGTCCAGATTAATACACCATCAGCACTTTACCACTGACTTTCTCTTCTTGCCAAAACAAGTCTTATTCTTTGTTATTAACAAATTATGATTCATCTCTAGGTGTGCCATGAATCAGATGTAGGCCTCTTATTGATCAATGAGCTACCTACTTGAACAGTAACTCTGGTTTTCTTCATCCATGTACGATAGACACATTCATTTCTATTTACATGCCAATACCTATTTGGATGCACAGTGGATGAAAAGGCTGTAGATTCCTGTAATTTTTCTAAGCAGAGATCTCTTTCCATTCATAAATGTCTATCACAAACCTGTAGAACTTAATATTTGATATGCTATGTTCTGAGAAAATATTGTGTATTGGTAATGTGATAGGAGTAAAGCTGTGCCTCTCTCTCCATGCTGCACTAACGCCTACCTGGAAAGTGGTTCTGGTGTGCAATTAGCTGACAGCATCAGGGCAAGGGGAGTGCATGTGCCTTTTGAATGGGATGGCCGCAGTTCTGAGCTCAGGTCCTTGGCAGCATTGACTTCGTGGATACTTCTTACATCTTTTCATTTTATGCCATCTTGGTGGATGTTCCTCATTCTGGACTCTGTTTCAAAGACTATCTACTCTCTCCTGCTGTCAGAGCCTCTGAGGAACTCATTAACCGTATGGAATGTGGAGGGTTGAAATGTCCCACAGGGCTTTTTCTTGGCTGCTCTCAAGGGAGCGTGTTCTGTCCTGGGACTGCCCAAAGTGCTTGCATCTGGCTACGTGTTGGAGGAATGTAATGACACCTTGGGTTCATACATTCGCCCTGCTCTCACATCCATCCCTGAGGCATGAGCATGCTGAAGGTACTGGTGCTGGTGGACTTGACTCTGCTGGAGGAAAAGTTGGTTCTCAAGAAATAATCACAAGATCTTGGTTAAATGAGCTGTGTCCTAACAGCTCCAGGGCCTCATCATGACAACCTGGAGAAAACCACCACCCAAGCCTGGTGGAATCCGTTCCCAGACCACTGGTGGTGGTCAAATCCCGGAGAGAAGACGCAAGAACCCACGCCGGCAACCAAGGGTAAAGAATGCCATGATAAGAGGGTGCTTTCCTTAGGGGCTGAATTACCAGAGACCAGGGCAGCAAGCTCCACAAGCTCTAAGGGGAACGGCGGGTGAATGTGTGGCATTTGTCCCTGCCACGTGCTCAAAGTGGGAAAAGCAAAGTCGTGGGCTCTCTCTCACGGCCTGTACATGTGGTAGCAACAGAGCAGTTGTCCACACTGTCCGTGTTCCATGGAGGCATTCTGCCTGCCTGAAAGGGATGAGTGTGGGAGTCATTATGTAAAGCATGTACTTGAGTCCTTCTTTTTTCCTATTTGGAAGCAGTTTAGGAGCAGACTGTTCCAATGAGAAGGACCTGTAGGAGAAGGGAAGGAAATGTTTTCACGCTCTGCTCTCCCTGCTAGAAGAGGACAGGGCATGGTTAGTCCCGTGAGCATGCAAAGGGTCCCAAAATGTACGTGAGAGCTGCAGTGGGGCAGTTTCAGCAGCACCATGGCAGAGTGGTGAAGCCCTTGTGAGTGAAAGGGCCAGGAGGAGATACAGCCCCTGAGAAGCATGAGGCTGTAAATTCTCCTCAGTGATTGTAAGGCTGAGAGTAGGGGAGACAGGAAAGCTGAACTGCTGCTAGCAGAAGGCCTTGTGGGTTAGGGCTTCATGGCAGATTTAACACCATCACAGCAGATGTGACTGCCAGTGGCAATGGTTCCGATGATGAAGACTCTTCAGAGGAGATGATGTACCCTACAGTGTTTCCAGGCTGGGGCAGGAGTGTGGCCAAGGACGAGATGGCTCCGAGTACGAGTAAGGAACTTCTGTTGTCTTTAGATGGTTTTTTTCTTCTTTTTCCTCTCCTACCTGGTGTTCCTCCTCCTTTGCTGCACATAAGTTTGAAAACTGGATGTTCTCATCAGCTCTTTTTCAAACATTTCTCCCATGCCACAAAAATTGACATTCCAGTTATGTGGGCTCCATATAGCTAAAAGCACCTCCTTCAATTGCTTCTTGAATTGTTGTCTTCATTCTCATTTGATCTGTGGACTTGTGACTTGATGGGTCTCAAGGACTGATTTCTTTTTGGAGAGAATTTCCAGCCTCCTACGAGTGGCACAATTATTTCCCTTCGCCTGGCAATATCTGGTTGGCTTGCCTAGCATGTTGGATGAAAAGGCTGTAGATTCCTGTAATTTTTCTAAGCAGAGATCTCTTTCCCTCTGTAAATGCCTGGCATAAATCTATGGATCCTGCTATTTGATATAATGTGTTCTGAGAAAAGAACGTGGGTTGGTAACGTGATACAAGTTAAGCTGCACCTCTCTCTCCATGCTATAATGATGGCTGCTCTGAAAGGTGTTTCTGGTGTTCATTTCACTGGCAGCATCGGGGCAAGGGGATTGCATGTGTCTTTTGAGAGGAATGGCCTCAGTCCTCAGCTCAGGTTCATGGCAGCATTGGCTTCATGGGGTTGTCAGTAGAAAACCAGTTTGCGTCTCTAGGTGTGCTTATTTCTGGGTGACCTTTTTGCCTATCATGGATACTTCTTACATCTTTTGTATGTGATTTTATGCCATCTTGGTGGGTGTTCCTCATTCTGGACTCTGTTTCAAAGACTATCTACTCTCTCCTGCTGTCAGAGCCTCTGAGGAACTCATTAACCGTATGGAATGTGGAGGGTTGAAATGTCCCACAGGGCTTTTTCTTGGCTGCTCTCAAGGGAGCGTGTTCTGTCCTGGGACTGCTCAAAGTGCTTGCATCTGGCTACGTGTTGGAGGAATGTAATGACACCTTGGGTTCATACATTCGCCCTGCTCTCACATCCATCCCTGAGGCATGAGCATGCTGAAGGTACTGGTGCTGGTGGACTTGACTCTGCTGGAGGAAAAGTTGGTTCTCAAGAAATAATCACAAGATCTTGGTTAAATGAGCTGTGTCCTAACAGCTCCAGGGCCTCATCATGACAACCTGGAGAAAACCACCACCCAAGCCTGGTGGAATCCGTTCCCAGACCACTGGTGGTGGTCAAATCCTGGAGAGAAGACGCAAGAACCCACGCCGGCAACCAAGGGTAAAGAATGCCATGATAAGAGGGTGCTTTCCTTAGGGGCTGAATTACCAGAGACCAGGGCAGCAAGCTCCACAAGCTCTAAGGGGAACGGCGGGTGAATGTGTGGCATTTGTCCCTGCCACGTGCTCAAAGTGGGAAAAGCAAAGTCGTGGGCTCTCTCTCACGGCCTGTACATGTGGTAGCAACAGAGCAGTTGTCCACACTGTCCGTGTTCCATGGAGGCATTCTGCCTGCCTGAAAGGGATGAGTGTGGGAGTCATTATGTAAAGCATGTACTTGAGTCCTTCTTTTTTCCTGTTTGGAAGCAGTTTAGGAGCAGACTGTTCCAATGAGAAGGACCTGTAGGAGAAGGGAAGGAAATGTTTTCACGCTCTGCTCTCCCTGCTAGAAGAGGACAGGGCATGGTTAGTCCCGTGAGCATGCAAAGGGTCCCAAAATGTACGTGAGAGCTGCAGTGGGGCAGCTTCAGCAGCACCATGGCAGAGTGGTGAAGCCCTCGTGAGTGAAAAGGCCAGGAGGAGATACAGCCCCTGAGAAGCATGAGGCTGTAAATTCTCCTCAGTGATTGTAAGGCTGAGAGTAGGGGAGACAGGAAAGCTGAACTGCTGCTAGCAGAAGGCCTTGTGGGTTAGGGCTTCATGGCAGATTTAACACCATCACAGCAGACGTGACCACCAGTGGCAATGGTTCCGATGATGAAGACTCTTCAGAGGAGATGATGTACCCTACAGTGTTTCCAGGCTGGGGCAGGAGTGTGGCCAAGGACGAGATGGCTCCGAGTACGAGTAAGGAACTTCTGTTGTCTTTGGACGGTTTCCTTCTTCTTTTTCCAGTCCTGCATGATGTTCCCTCTCCTTTGCTGCACATATATTGTGTGAAAAATTAGATGTTCTCATCACTGTTCCCTTCAGAAATACCTCTTTTGTTACTGGAAAATTATCTGAGGTCCATATTATTAAAATAATATCTCTTCTTTTACTGCTTAAAATTAGTATCTCTGTTTTATGCTTATTCAAATATTTGCATTTACTCATGATTTTCCAAGGAGAAAAAGTTTATCTTTCATTCTTTTAATTTTTTAAAAGTGTTGAAATATTTCCAGTTCATGGTATATATAACTACAGTTATTCAATAGCAGACTTCCTGTCTCTGGAAGATGTTCAGGTACTATTTGGGAAGGCCAAACCCCAAGTACCTGTTTCATAGGGAAGTGTCAACAAAACAGTCTCATATTTGCTAACTTCTACACTCTTCCCATGCAGTCTTCTAACATCATCTCATTTGTTTTGTGGCCTCAGATGTCTAGGCATCATCCAGTTATTACATAGTCTTGTTTTCCTGATATGAATAATCCCACAGTGATCATCTGATAACTCTTTTTTGATTCAAAAGCCATCCATACCTGAAATAATTTTGTCTGGAAACCAGAAAAATACTACATATAAAGGTCAAAGCTAAATGCTGTGTGTCACTGAAGTACACAGTCTGCTACTTGGCTTTATGACCAGGGAATGGCCCCAGTCCTGGGGTTTTTTTAGCATAGATGTTGCTCTATAATGACTATACTCCAATGCTCTTATTTATACAAAGTTATTAATCTGACCTATTTCTTTAATTTTATTTAAATACATCTTAATGTGTCTGTTGTCTGTGCTCTTATTTACTCAGCCGTCACACTTGATAAGCATTTTATTTTTCTGAAGATAGTGCAGTATTGGCATTTTTTCAGCAGTGTTTTCCATTTTTAGTAGAAAGTGCAAAATCAGCAATTCATCTTGCTTTGGGACTTTCAATTTTCTTCCTATGCTTTGGATAGTTTTGTTGTTCATATCTCTTTAAGACTCTGCATTGGTAACTTGTCCCACAGGTGTACTGCATTCCATACCTATGATGGCCTAGTGGTGTTTGCATGTTCCATGGGCAGAAGTGTATTCAGTCTCTGGTCACAGACTCCTGTGGAAGTTCTGTTTTATCTTTTTAATCATGTTATAACTTTCTTAACTAATATTGGCTACTTGGTGGTTGTCAAGGTGCTCTCATTTTTTTGCTGACCATCGCTTTTTTGCTCAGTTGTGGATATTCTAACATGGTACTTCTTGAGTACTTCTCGAGTACTTAGCAAACATGTCTAACACGTATTGAGACATTTGCCGTATTCCTTAGGCCCAGCATTATTCTTAGAACGTGAGTTTAAATGTCTGAAACTGCTCTAATGGTTTTGCATTACTTCTACTATACATTATTCTTCTGCTGCTTGTTTTTCCCATTTTTCTTGGGAAATTTTGCATCTGTCCAACGCAAAGAAAAGAACGATTGGTTTGATGTGAAGGGATTTGATAAGAAGAGTAGAGATACTATAGCTAGGCTAGGCAAGAACTTCCATTTTCCATCATCTTTTTGGCACACATGGCCAATAGATTTAGGACATAGTCAGCATTGAATCCTCCATTGTCCCAACAGCTGTGGACTCACAACACAAAACACTTCTGGAAATCACCACACAAGACCGTTGGAGCCCCACCTTTACAGATGAAGAGGAGCAGTATCCTAGCTCTGCTAGCAGGGGTAAAGCAATCAAGCATTTCTGATAATACTCAGATTTCTGATATAATTTGGTGAAGTATGACACTCGTGGTGCAGCTGGTTTAATTCCCATACTGTTAGCCTCAGTTCAGTGTAATAACTTTGTATTATTTGTACTAGAGCCCTCAAAGGTGGCATCCGTAACATTCACCTGTCACTCCAAGTCTTTTAGGCATCCAAAGTTTATTTCTTGCCACTTTCCCCCACATCTCCAGTATTTTCAAGTTTGCATTGCCAGTAGTGTGCAAGTAAACTGAGCAGACTTGAACATTTGGTGACCTAACTTGGTGGGAAAAAAATTCCCTTTTTCCACTTCAAAATTTCTATTGTAAAATCTGAAGACAAAAGACAAAAAAGGGAGCTAGTGTTTCAAATACATAGACTGTATATAGTATCATATACTATCTCCAGATGAATGTGAACCTTTTGCCACCAGTCTTAGTGCCAGTAGCCAACTGAAATACCAAAATGTTCAATTCTAAAATCCTCTGTAGGCAAAGGCTTACAGAGTGCATTCTCAAGCTATTTTTGCTGTGTCTTTCTGATTCTGAGATTGTTTTGAACAGCAGAAGTTTATGCAATTGGCATTAGAACAGGTTCTGTAATCACACTGACTTTAATTTTTGTAATAACTTTCTTTTAGTGGTGAAGTATTGTTAGATCAGTTGTATTCATACATTGATTAATATTAATTTTTTTTTTTGTAAGATAATATGTATGTATTAGGTTTAATTTAAAAATAATTAATTACATTTGCATGAGTGCTCTCTTTATGAGTATTTCCTTGCCTGAATATGAAGATAAATATTCCCCCAGTTCTTCTCTTCTTGGGAAAGAGCAAGTTTCTCTGTCTGGTGACTTATGACATATATAACAGGTCCAGCTCATTCTTTGCATGCTCTGATTAAGTACCTTAGCTTTACTTTTAATATACCACTCATGGAAATGTTTGATACTTAAGGCAAATTTATTTCCAGCTCAGTTCTAATGCTTATCTTAGGCTTATTGATGTATCTTTTCCAAACCTTCAGTAGAACATCTCTTGTGGTGGTGGTACTTCAGCTCATTTCTGACAGCATCTTCTGCTGTGTAAACAACAGCAAATTAGAGTGAACAATGAATTAATTTTATTGATAAGAGCTTTAAGTATTATCGAGTTCAAAGTAAGTGTGCTTATCTACTTATATGAACCTACTTTTTTCATTCATCCAGTCCCAGAAGAAACTACAATTTCCTTAGAACTAGCTTTGTAATTGTGCAATTGGGATACTGACTCAAAAGAGAAAAGTTCATCAGTGCTTTTTCACTCTAACAACCCAGAATTCACAAACTCAGCAGTTAAGTTAGTATTAATAAATATGAAATAGAGATGCAAGCTGTTGTTTCTACGAGCTCTTCTGCTTCTTGGATATCTTTTATCTTCCACTGGTCATTGGGATCCTTTCTAGTGCACTTAAATCTTCTGCTGCTCCTGGTGATGCTTTTGTGTGATAAGGTTTCCAAAGGACTTTTGTTTTCTTTCATCTCTCGTTTCACATCAAATGCAACAACAACAAGAAAAAGCCAATACACAAAAGCCAAACACCCTTGTTATGTAGACCATGTTGATAATATGACTGATGTTGGGTATTTTGATCATTATTGATTCAATCATCATCTTATCGGCACTAGTTACAAGTGAAAATGAAAAGCATCAAGGAGCAACCCAACATCCACTATTACACAGCCTTCATTCTGGAGGGATCAGTCAAGAACAAAATCCTGCAAATACCACTGGCAGGATTGAACAACATGAATTTACTACTGCAGGTGAAAATTATTTTGGAAAGGAAACTTCCACAGGTAATATTACAGGTCATGTTTTAGTAAATGTTCAGGGTTTTCTAAAGATATACTTTTAGGATTTTTTACTAACATTTTTGCATTCTGAGGCTGTAACACAGGTTCTGTGAATAAACCTGAGCAATTCTGGTATTATATTACTTTTTTTTTTTTAATTAGTCTATTCTTCAGACTTGTTCCTGGATGTTTCTCTTCTCTTTGTCTTGCATGTCAAGACTTTTAGTAGGTTAGTTCTGTAACTGTCTCCTATGTTTTATGTTGTGTATCATGCAGTCACAAGCTTTCAACAAGATATCTACCAGGGTTTTGTCTGTCGGAAACAGAGAAGGTCTAAATGGAAGAATAATAATAAGTGCTGCATTTTTCACTCCTTTGGGAACAGTGTTCACTCCCCTGTTGCAAGCCATTATTGGACCTGGGGTTTTAATTTTTTTTCCAGTTTTTGTTAATGGCAGTTATATCTAAAATACTATCTAAAATGTCTGCTCATCCCCCTTTTGAACTATGGCAAGATGATACTAGTGATGAAGGGAAGAAAACAAAGCATAATGTAGAATAAGAGAGAGGCTTCTCTCTCTCGCTGGTTGAATCAATTGAAACATAAGAGATCAAATTATACTATGAATCTGGTAACTGAAAATTGACATATTTTAATTTCTGATCCTGTGAGCATATCAAACTTATGAGTTAATGACAGATGTGCTGTACTAAGCACTGCCAACAGTGAATGCACCACAGTCATCATCTGCTCTTGTGGATTATCGAATACAGGTCTCTGATAATCTCTCATACCACACTACTGTAGCAGTACATAATGGCCTAATTACAATTGCAATCATAATTGTAATGCACTGTGGCAAATTGCTTGCCTTTTTTTTGTTTTTCCCTTATTGGGTTGAAGGGGTTAAGAAGGGTTTTGCTTCTTACAAGATTTGGGTACTCTTTTGTTGTGACTGCCTAATAAAAACTACAGGTTGGTTGGGTAGTGTTTTTCTAAATAACTGCAATATCAAATATTCTCCAGCTGAAAGCTGTCTTATTGTTTTCACCATTCACAAATCTTTAGCATGAGCAAGCATTCCCCTTTGTCATACTTTCTTGTCTATTTTCCTGGAGATGCTGCAACTACTGAAACAGTGAAATTTTGAGGGGTAAAAATTGGATATAGTCAACACACTCAAATTCTGTGATTAAAATCTTACTTATGGGTCATATCCTTGCAGTTATTTATGCATTTGTGGTTTTTAATTCTGCATCAGTGAATATTGGTTTGATATTCAACAATACGAAGTCAGCAGCAAGATTGAGAGAAATACTTTTGAAAAACAATAAGACACCTTGATTCTGAAAAGCATATGCTCAGTTTGAGGAAGGAGTTGGTCCTACCGATGACAGTAGGTAGCTTTTCTAAATGTAAACCAGGATGAGAAGCAAATCTGCTTTACTTCTCTTTGCCATTAAATGTAGTAGACATTGTGAGCGAGGCCTGTCATAGAGACAAGAACCGAAGAGGAGAATAATATGAGAAATGGATCTTTATGTGCTGAGTTCATAATTGCTTCACCATCATCATAACAGCTATGGTCCCCAGCTACGGGGCCACAGAGACCGACTCAGCGCAAGACCCATTGGTGTACCCAGGCTGGGACAAGGGAGAGGATTATGCCACACAGCCTGCAATAACGGATAGAGTTATTCCTTCCAGAGAGAGCAATCATGAAAGAGAGTCTTCCACTACAGGTACTAGTAATAATATCTGTTATGTGTGTTGAATCACTTCTGCCTCTCAGATGGCCCCTCCTGGAAAGATATTTCATGAACTTGTAGACACAAGTAATTACTGATCTCTTAAAATAATGAGATAAACCGTAGAGTGATTAATTTTCTTTGTGCTCTGCCTGGAGGGTGGTGAAACAGAAGATTTCAATTTTAGCTCCATATAAAACACTTTTTCTTTACTTGCCAACACCACTTCTAGGGCTTTTCATTCTGTAGTGAAGCATGGCTGTGAAATTGTGTTCAGCTCATTACATAATTTATATTATTTGGTGCTGCCAGACTGTCATTATCATAAAGTTGAATTCATACTTATGTATATTTGTACATCAAGAAGTTAATCCATTTAATTTGTGAATATTCACCTGGTAAAATAGTGTTCTTTTCATAGACTTTACTAAGTATTTATCCCTCTGGTTCATTCCTAGAATGGTGAGAGACAGGAATCTATAAAACTGGCATGACACAGCATCATGATGCAGTCTCATATAACTCAGTATTCGTAACATCAGAATAATGTTCTAAAAACATAGTATGACCTCTTCTTCTGGAGGTCTCCCCTCTCCATCTGTCACTGGGATCTGTGTATGGTAGTGACATCTCGCTCCAACATGCTGAGCATAGATGTGGAGCTGAAGGGTCTCTTAGAAGGCAGTGACAGTGTGGAGGAAGAAGCAGAGGCCTTCGTCTCTTCTTTACTGTCAGTATTGAAGCCTGTAATGTAAAACACACTGTAACAGCAAATGAGAATGTCCAGGAAGCTGAGTCTCTGTAGTTAGCCTGGGATGCAGGTCAGGGAATCCTTCTGACTGCTGCCTCTGTGTCTTTCCCTGTGTCCACTGCCCTGGGAATCTTTTTAATTAAGTAAAAAAGCAGACAAGAATAGCAAACGGATATGTCTTACCAAAACTGTGAGAGAGCAGTGATGATGTACAGAACACAAAGTCTCCCTTCTCTGCCGTTTTTGTGAAGAGAAAAGTGTGACAGTTCTTTAAGGGGAACAGGAGGCTTGGATGGGATGGTAATGGGAAGGCCACAGCAGCACACACATGGAATTTGCAGCTATTAAATAATCTGTGTTTAAATCATCTGTTATTAAACCATCATAACAGCTGTTGCCTTTCCTGATGGTGCCCACCACGAAGAGCCAACTCAACCACTTCTGCCTTCGGATAATGAATCAGAAAAGAGCACTGAAGGCATCACGAATCCCACAGATGCCCCCTGGGATGAAGTTCTCCACTGGACCATAGCCACTATGATCGAAGCTGGTAATGACTCCCCTCCAATGGGTGCCAATAAAAATAATGGATTATACTCATTTCTCATGTCTGGTGTGAAATGAGACATTATTTCTTCTGAAACCAACTTCTTTCCATCTTTTTGATCTTCAAAGTATGCATTCTTGTTGTGAAATTGCAGTGCAAAGGTTTTTATGATTTTGTTGCACGTGAATATCCCAACAAGAATTCCTGTCTGTTTAAGGAATTTAATGTCTGTTTTTTTCCTGTGTGCCCTGTTTCTTATGTCCCCTTTGTTGGAGGTGGCTGGTAGCATAAGTGTTTGTTTTCCATGTCTGGTCGTTCCCGGTCTTAATATTTCAACATATTCTCTTAATACTGTAAAATTTGAAATAATTTACTGGAGTTTGTTATTATACTTCTCCAAGGTTCTGGCTTAAATTCCTAAACTCTGCATGTTATCCATTTAAAATTATCCTCATTCAAAATACTGTATTTTGATTTAATACATTAAGATGTATTTTTATGACACTGCATTGCACCTTTTCTTCCTGCATTTTCTAAAAAAGAAATTCTAAGGAAAAATTAGCAGTTATCCTTTTGCTTTTCTTCCTCAACATCCATTTTCATCTGGATTATTTAATCCTCAACATTTAGGATTTGCCAGAGAGCTAAGAAAATTATAGATTGTGTGGATTATAAACACAGTTTGTGGATTAATATATAGTTGTGTTCTCTATCATCTACTCATGTTTTCTAGGTATGAATGAGATTCTGTAAAGTTTCCCAGTTCACTGTTTTCAAGCTTTATGAGGTTTGACAGATCAGTTGCAAATATGAAAACCCAAGTATTATTTAGCAATTTGTTCAAATATTTTAAATTAGGTCATTCTAATCTAATTCCTGTGTAACAACTGGAATTCTTATACTCATTCTGAAAATAATATTGCTGTTTTCTCCCTTCTAAACAGTGTTTACTAGGTATTTTCAAAACTAATATTTTAGGCTGCATTGAGAGTATTAGTGAAGGAACAGACAACCCAAAAAGAGTGTATCATATGTGGAGGATACTCTTTGCTTGTGGCTTTGTTTTGGATTTTTTTTTCCTTCTCACTGCATACTCTACATAGGCTAATAAATAAAAAGGTAGAGATTACTAAAATAAAGAGGGAGTAATATGTAAGGTGCATTTTTAAAATGTTTTTGAAGTTAACTTAGCCATCATCACAACAGTCACAGCCTCCACTGATGTTCTGGCACCAGAAGATATAACCCAGGAAGCATGGGCACCTCACCTTGTGGTAACAGCTGCTTCCTCTCCTGATGGTGCCCACCATAAAGAGCCAACTCAAACACCTCTGCCTTCGGATGATGAACCAGGACAGGGCACTGAAGGTGTCACGAATCCCACGGATAGGCCTGGAGATGAAGTCCTCCACAGGACCACAGCCAGTGTGACCAAAACTGGTAATGACTCTCTTCTGATGGGTACCAGTAAGAATAATGGAACATGCTCATTTCTCATGTCTGGTGTGAAATGAGACATTATTTCTTCTGAAGATGACTTCTTTCACTGTCTTTCTCATCCTGGGGATCTTCATTCTTAGTGTGGACTTGCAGTGAAAAATCTGTTGTAGGATCTGTGGACAAGTCATAAGGTGCTTGCTGGTGCACTCAGTGGTTTCTGTCCTTTGCTGAAGCATGTTTTTGGGTGATCTCCTAAATGTTATGTGAGACATGCTCTTCGGTGATTCTGAATCCCCAGCCTCTTCTTCCTTTTCTTGTGCATCAGTGGGATCAGGCTGGATATGCTTTGGCACCATGACTGGTGTGGTGGCGGTGCGCTGGTAGGTTGATCAGATGACTTGCTCCTGTGACTCAGCAGCAGCACCATCGCTGGGGAGTGGTATCCCAGTGGTGAGGGCAAGGCATTCATAGAAAAACAACATCCCTTAAAATCTGCCATCAGTTTCTTACTTCTCTTGTCTTGTGTATTGCCAGACAAGACCATCACAGGTGAGGTCACTTAATCCTGAGTTACAGGGTCAGGTTGTTGCTGCTACAGTCTCTTCTTCTGAAGGTGTCCCCTCTCCATCTGTCACTGGGTTCTGTATATGAAGCAAACATCTTGCTTCAACATGCCGAGCATAGATGTGGAGCTGAAGGGTCTCTCGGAAGCCAGTGACAGAGTGGAAGAAGGAGAGGCCTTCATGTCTTCTCTCCTCCTTCTGTGCTTTGCATGAGGAAAGTGGAGGCGCTTTCTGGCTTGCTGTGGCCCAGGAAATGATATAGGTGGTGGTTTTGTGAGTGCTCCCTGATCATGCCACCATCATGACAGTCGTAGAGTCCGTGGATGATGCTGACCAAGAGAAAGCAACCAAGGAGCCACTGGTACCTGGCACTGTACCTGGAAACGAAGGTGAACAAGCAAACACCACAGATGGTTCCCATGTCCATGGGATACCTGGGGTTTTTTCAGACATTGAAGACCGTTTCATTCCACTGCAGACTCCTCTTACTACCAGTAAGAACAATGAATTATAACTATTTTCATTTATCCATCAGTAAGTTGTTATTGTGGACAATGGCTGTTGTCCAAAAATGTACACTAAGAACAATTGTAAATGGTTGTCATATTGTGATTTCCTTTTAGGGTTTTGTTATTGGTTTTAACCCACTGATAAGACGTCATGAAGGGTTATCTCTTTCTGGTAAAAGCATTTGCTAAAAGGCTGAAAAGAGTGTATTGCAAATAAGCTTTTCTTATATTCTGTTATCACCATGTGGTAACACTACTATTGAGGTGAAGAAGTGTGAACTTCCCTGCTCATGCCCATACATTTGTGATAGCATTTTGTCTTTCTTTTTTTGCGGGGCAGAAATGACAGCTATGTACCCCTTAACTGTCTGTCACTTTTTCCCCACCTGTAACCCCTCTACTTTAGCTGAATATGTACAAAAGAAAGGTAATTCTCCGTGACACCATTTTTTCCCCAGGTGTATGTGCTGTTGGTGTCTTGCCAGTGATTAACTGTAGCTGTTACAGGGCTGTAACTGACATTTCATTTGTGAACAGCTTTGTTTTTCAAAGGGTTATTCTTCTGATGAAGTTAGTGCAGTTAACAGTGTTTACTTATTATCCTACATACAGCCTTTGGTATTTTTTTTATGTGCGGTCACGTGCTAATAATACGGGAAATGAAGGGACTTTTCCTTATTCCCAAATGTAGTTTCCATACAAATAACCATCCTAACAGTAAGGGGTTTTTTTCCAAATTCAGCTAATCCAAACACTTTTCTCATGCACTTTCTTGGAAGTTAGTGGAACCATTCCAGAGTAGAATTTGGCCAATGCTCTGTGGACATTCTTTGCACATGAACAAGATTATGTACCTATATTTTACAGCATTGTACAGAAAACAGTTGAAAGCTAATTCCCTTAATAATTCATTAATATTAATTAATATATTGTGAGGTAGAACTCGGGCTAATTGTTTTTTCAAGAATTTTGTGTAAACCAGTTAATTCAACTCTAACAAAATTGCCTGGTTATAGTATTTTGACATAGGATAGCACTATAAATGCAAAATATGTATTTGACAGAATTTTATTGGAAAGCTAAATCTGTTTTTAATAATGTCTTCTTACTAAAACTCATTTTCTTGCATTTCACAGGCCTTATTCACTTAATTAATCTAAGCTGCCTTCTTAATTTTATGTGCAGACATTACACACTATGAAAAAATGTTTGCTACCTTCCTGTTTTGAGCACACAAAACCTGAAAAAACTGGTTTGAATCTTTTTCAGTGTGAATATCTGCATTGAATCTTTGCATTGTCAGTGCCCTGGCAAAAGCCTCAGAAGACCATTTTCTCAAAACTCTTCATTTTTTCATTTGCCTTCTCTTGGTGGTTTTTGAGAACACAGTACAAGGGAATTGCTGAGACACTACCATTGTCATCAAAAAGTTTATTTATTGAAGGGTTCATTCATTTGTAATGTTGCCGCATGTACGTGAAATGGAATGGAAAAGACTCATGAATTTTAGGCCTTCTCTGATCAAATGAATAGTTTGATGTTCTGTACCTATTGGTTTCACTTGCTTTTTTCTACAGCAATGGTCTGACATCACACTAAGTGTCCAAGTTTCCATAGAATAACAAGTCAGTCCACTGAAGGGACACAAAAAATAACTGTCCATAAAGAAAAAAAATCTAGTGTGTTACCAAAATGAGATGTCGAGAGCTTTTGAGGATCCCTCCTTGCCACTTGCAAGCACCTCCCCAGAGCCAGAAGAGCAGGGAATGTGGCTGAGCCCTTCTTCTTCTCAGTGCTCAGGGAAACAGAAAATGTAACAGGTTTCTAAGCACACAAATTGTAATAAATGTCTGAATGCCTTTCTAAGAGGTTTTGTGGATAAAGAGCTCTGGCATTTTTCAAAGATGATAAAAGCATTTAAAAAAAAACCCTGCTGGGATGTAGTATAGAAAAGTTAGGAGGTCTGTCTTGGTCAGGTTTCTTTGGCTCTAGATCAGGACTCTTCATTGCTGAATTTGTGCTCTGTCCTTTGTTGTGAGATAGCACCAAACAACACACCAGTCAATAAGTTTCTTGCTAATAAAAGTAATGAAAACATCTGGAAAATTAATGAACTGCTTGCTGGCTGTGCTTCACAGAGGGGATAAAACATGCTTCTCAGTTTTGCATTTGCCAGCTGTTACTAGGAAATGAGATCAGAAATGCTGGACAGAAATGATTTGTTATGTGTGTTAAAGAAAAAGAACTTTACAGCTGATTAGAGTTAGTGTTTAATTTCTTAGAGTCTGGAAGAATTCAGAGAGGTGGAGATCTGTAATACATTTTTTGTAGTGATCATGAAGCAGTAGTCCCAAATGAAATTACTGTATCTATAGTCTGCTGATAATTTTAGACTTGGGATATCCCTGTGGTAATAGCGTGAGCCAGGAATGTAACTGCATAAAAGTTTAAGCAGAATGGCCAGCATAGAAAATGTAAGAGACTGATTTAAGATCTAATACCGTCTCAGAACCAAATTGCACAACTTAAGAAGGACAAGAGGATCCACAGCTAAGCTTGCACAGAACACATTTTTGTGTTAGGAAAAAAATATTTTGAGTTTTTAGAGTCGCACTCTATAGGCAGTCAAAGTCACAACCATTCAGAGAACTATTGTTCTATTTTATGAGACCCTTAGAGTTTTAGGTGTTCAGTTTTTGGAATAGAATTGAAACATATGAGGGAGACAAGAGGGGAAAGCCATGATTTTTGCTTCTCAAAATACTAAAGCTGGCCACAGTACAGATGAATGTGATGCTTACAGTCTATGTAATAGTTTTCAGTATGAACACTCATTAATTGCTTCAGCATGAACTCTCCAGGGTATGATTTTTAAATTGTGAAAGTCACAGCCTTTGTACCTTGCTGTTAAATATTCACTAAGCATATTTGGCCTAATGGATGGGGTTTCTTGTTCTTTAGGCTCTACCTCTAGTGTATATGGTAACCAAGGACCACACAAGGGACATTATGAATCCACTACTTCCCCTGAAGAGACCGCCACAACAAAAATAGCTTCACAGCCAAGGTCGGCCCGTGTACCAGGTAGGTTTTTGAAGCCAAATGTTTTAAAAATCCAAGTACAGAATTGTATTCATATGAACTGAAGTAAGAGATGAAAATGTTCAGGCTTTGTTGTGAATCAGATAATACTCAGCATTTCACTAGTAGTCTGAAAAATGGAGCATATTGTAACTCATGTAATTTTTCAGCAATATTGAGAGAAACCATGCATTTGGAGAATGGGATTAAGATTCAATTAACTTTTATAAATTGAAATTAAATCAGGCAAAACTCAGTAAAGTTATATGCATGGTATCATATCCATGAGAATTTTCAGTGAAAATAATAGCTGAGACAAGCTCTCCAGAACAGAGCTTGCAGATTAAAAGAGAATAAAAAGAAGCTGAAACCATGGTACAGCTGCAAAAGAAGGCAAATATATTCTGGGACTTATTAGTGGTAAAGTCCTTTCTAAGATGGAGAAAGTAATTTTCCCACTCTACTTAGGCCTAGTAAGCCCAGAGCTGAAACTCTGTGATCAGTTCAAGACATTGCATTAGTCACATGGGAAAAAAAATGGAGAAGAGCATACAGAAAGTTTTGGAAAGGTAAACTTTGAAGCACCTTTTGAAGAACTCGTCGTTTTCAGGGAAAACTGAAGGGAGATACACAAAGAGCATGCTACAAGAAGAATGCCTATCAGTTTTTCATCATGGAAAACTAATAATTAACTAATCAGAAGAAATGATTTGTTTCAAATGAAATGTACGAGTCTTGTTAAATGAGAGAGAGTCGTTTCAAACAAACAAGATACAGGACATAGCTCGTGGGAGAGGATCCCCATCTCTAATGGTAGTAGAGCTATAACGGTAGTAGAGACGAGGCTACTGGGAAGGTTGTGAAAACTAAAAATGTGCTGAAAGTCATCCTGCTTCTGTGCCTGGGATTGTAGGTGTGTCACACTAAGCCTTTTCTTTTGCTGTTGGAGTAGATCAATAAAACAGCTCCTCTCCACCTGTGCCCTCCAAAGTGCAGAGGTTACAAGTGACAACAGTGATGGGGTGTTTAATCTGAGCTGGCCTGCATATAGCTGAATGATGGAAATGTGTTTGATTTGAACAGAAAGACTTTGTAAACCAAACAAACATTCATGGAAGCAAGGAAAAGAGTGTGACAGTTGAAAGAAAGTAGAAGAGATTGTGTTCTTGCAGTTCTGTGAAACGGCGAAACCACATGAGATACATTCACCTGCTCTCTCCCCTCCCTCATGTCTCCCTACAGACTGGCTGATCATAGTTGCAGCTCTCGTGGTGCTTGCCTTGATCCTTGCAGTGTGCATTGCTGTTAACAGTCGCAGAAGGTAAGGCCACACCTTTGCATTTCCAAAGCACGCTGCCTTACTGTTTTCTTCACTAACAAAGCTTTCTTCCAAAGCTTTGCCAAAGAGCAGAGTAGCAAAACACAGGAAAGAGCATCCTCTGCAAAGATCTGTGGCTTAGGGTGTGGGGACCCAGGTCACCATGTCCTGCACAGGTCACACATTAGCCTTCACGCTCACCTGGAGCCACTCCCATGAAGTCAGCAGCTGTATGAACCATTTGGCCTTGTAAATGGAAACTGACTGTATCCAGATCACAGAGAACCAATAATTCTCTGTCTACTGGTTATTAATGGGAAAATCCTGGTCACAGAGAGTGAAGGTGGCGAGATGAGCTTAGATAGCAACAACCCCAGGATGAGCCAGGAATAAACCTCCACCATTAACTGCATTGTCTGCCTACAGTGTGAGGGGCTGTCTTGGACACTCCCAGCGATTCTGGGATAATCTGTTAATCTGTTCCTGCCAAACAAGAGGCGCTCTCACAGCTGGCAGTCACAAGCATGTATGCTAACACTGCTCTCAGAGCTCTTGATAGCTTTATGTACTCCATTTTACAGATGAAGAAGCTGAGGAATGAAAAGGAATGCAGTGATCTGTGCAAAGTTAGCTGGGAAATTTGAAAAAACCCTATCCTAAAGCATAGGCTATAATGTTCTTACCTCTTTCTGTTCTCTGGGGGCTGTTCTGAGGTTACTTCCCAACTGCCATAAACAGCTTTTTGCTACTTGAATGTTAAAATTGAGCTTTTTAACAGAGTTTGCTACTCGAATGTTGAATTTTAACTCTTTTTTTTTTTTTTTAATCAGAATGACCATATAATATGTGGAGACTTTTGTTCAGGAAGCAGTGAGCACATTTTTTCCTAGTCTGTTGGTTGCAGAGCACTCTGAGCTGCTCTTTTAAGAGGCTGTGGAGCTCCACAGCTCCTTGCTGGCGTCTTTTGGCATTTTATGGCTGCAGAGCAGGAAGTCATTCCCAGGGGTGTATGCTAACATTAGCACAGTGAACTGAGCTACTTCAGATAAAATAACCCTCATCTATGAGTCAATAGACATGAAAAAATAGTATTTCAGAACTGTAATATAGTTGAACAGCCAAATTAGTCATTCAGGCAAAATATGCATCATTTAAGAAGAAAGCACTTAAAAGTCTGGCTTCACAGACACATTGTTCCTCTTGGGCATGCTGGGCTCTGCGTATTCAGTTTACACAAGGCTGTTTGAGGACAAGTAGGATGTCCAGCACTGTGTAGCCAGGGAGTCAACTTAACAGCAAATCTGACAGCTGTGAAAGTGGTACTTTTTTAGTGCACTGAAGGATACCCAGCCCACGATAACCGGTGTACATCAGCTTTGGACTGGTGACTCTTTAAGAAAGTGAGTGTGTGTTTTAATTCAGAGCTAAATAAAAAGTTCATTGGGCAGCCCTGCAGCAAGTGTAACTTTAAAAGCACAGTACCTGTTTCCTGCCTGAATATCCCAAGGAGCTGTGCTGCAGACAGCAGCAAGAGTAATTCTCCAGATTTCCTTACTGTTGGTCCGCTTCTAGGCTTTACATACTAATACAAAGAAAAAAACAGTTGTCTGATTTAATGATGTGAGAGCTCGATCCAGAATTTGTGCATTTTCAAAGCTGTGGTCCCAAGCCTGGATTTAGAAGGTGTCCTCATAGGGGATACTTACAAAGTTCATAAATGTGGATATATTCATGTGACAGAAAAAATATTCTAGCATTCAGTAATGAATGTTATTGCTATATGTAGTAACAGTAGATATAAATTGGATAAGTGAGCTCCTGATAAATTTTATGCATTTAATGGTGGATGCTTTCAAAAATAAAACATGCTATATGGAGAGCTTTACAATTTGCATGGTGCAAGTCTGTGCTGGCAGACACAATCACCTTCTCCTAAATACTAACCTTCAATTTTTAAATTATTTTTGTTAGTCTCCATTTATAATATTTTATTTTTAATTCTTTCTAGATGTGGGCAGAAGAAGAAGCTGGTGATTAACAATGGCAAAGGGGCAGTGGAAGACAGGAAGACAAGTGAGTTAAATGGAGATGTCAGCAAATCACAAGAAATGGTGCACTTGGTTCATAAAGAACAGTCAAATGACCGAACACAAGCATGTGACGAATTCCTGACTGTTAATGAAACACAGAACCATCACGAGTTTGACATGAAGACTGGAGTGTAATGGTACCATGCTGCCAAGCAGATCAGGGCTGGGGAAACCAAAATCATGTGGAACTTGAACAGGAACTCACAGATGCACTGTGCTACTGATGTCTTTTGAACATAAACATAAGTTCTATTTCTTTTTCATCACTTTGCAAAAAAATTGACATGTGCTTTCTAAAATACACCCCCAAGAGCTGCATAATGCTTTCAGTTCCCAGTCCCTACACAGAGGACTCTCACTGTGTCCTGGATGTTAGGAGGCATACAAGTTTACATCATTATTCCCCAGATGGAAGGTCTTCGCTGTGTGGAGCTAAAGAAGTATCCAGTCACTCCATCTTACAGATATTTTAGGTATTAAACATGCCATGGTACAGAAGTAAGTGAGGAAAAATGTCAAGAGTAAAAAAATCAAGTTTAAGCCCAAAAGGCATCTTCTACAATGTCTGCAATATCAGAATCCTTCAGAAATGCTTTCCAGACAGGAAGAGCAGTGGATACATTCAGAATCTTCCAGCATGAACAAAAAGTGACATTTTATAAT
Organism: Oreocharis arfaki; assembly: GCA_013398015.1. NCBI lineage: Eukaryota > Metazoa > Chordata > Aves > Passeriformes > Paramythiidae > Oreocharis > Oreocharis arfaki. Next base: position 871,123 of record VZRR01009431.1, read on the forward strand.
TATGTATGGCTTGGTCTGCAATGAGAGAAGCCCAGAAGGACAAAATTTATTTATCTCTATTTTAAAATATCTATGGGCATACAGCAACTCTTCTCGGGAGGGGTAATAAAGGCATGAAAACATGAGCTGATACATAATAAACTTCTATACTTTATTATCCTAGCAACCTGTACAATCATCCTTGAGTTTTTGAGATGTGCATTGCTCTTCTCCCCCCCCCATTCATTGGTCCAAGTTTGTGCATGTTTTTAATGAGTCTGTTAGTTAAGATAACAAATAAAGCAAAATGACCCCAGCTTTATCACATATGCACAAATCAAGCAATTGAGATCACTAGGGAAGCTGACAGTATTTTGTTCCTGAAGAATAGGTCTCTATATTCAGCTCCTTTTTCCTTAGGAGATGCTGAGCCTATTAAAATTTTTCCCCCTATAACTATGATATTATGCCAGATTGCTGATATTTTAAAAGTTGCTTTTCTACAATCTCGCTCATTTCCTCAGAATTCTATTTCATCTACATTTTCCCCATCTGCTTTCTAAAAACACCAAAAGAAACATTGCTTGCTTATTGGTACCGGAAGTTCTACAGAAAGGATCAAAGCAAACGAAAGGAAACTCTCCCAGCCATGTAATACAGCAGAGTAGCTGAGCTGCATTGTTACATGCTTTTGTTATGTCCTTTTGTGTCTGTTGTGTAAAGTATTTGTATTAAGCTATGATGCTGTGCATTATATTGATATGAATTGTCAGGAAAATAATTATTTACTACCAGTGGTCTGTGCCGTTTTTAAGAAAGCTTATTGGAATGGAGGGAGGGTGATAACTTCTAATTGGGCTGCCCCCAGGAAAAGCAAGTGAAAACATTGGTCTGTGTGAGCTCTGGGATGTGGGTGGCCTGTAGTGGGGCTGTTCAAGGGTTTTGTTCACTGACCATAGCCCCTGTCTTTGAAGCTGTTCTGCTGAAGTATGTTATTCTACGTTCTCCATCTGAAGCAGTTTGGAGGATGAATATTCAGCTGGCTAAATACTGACTTTAGCTAGCACTGATCTTTACTGAACATAAAGCACAAGACTGTTGATTATATTTCTGAGTCACAGCCCGCCAGCAGTTTCCCATGTGCTTCATGGGAACGCTCAAGTGCCCTGGTGTCTGCTGGCAGATCTCCTCAGGGCAATCTACACCTGGGCAAAAGGTCCCAAGACAAGGCGATGTTTTAAAATACACAATGGATGTTTTCTGACTTCATGTAGGTCAGATATTTCATCTGTGAACAGTGTATTGAGTTTTGTTTAATGTTTTTATTTTTAAGATTTTCTATTTGTCTTTAGAAATCAAAATGATCCATTGAAGGCTGTGTTTAAACTGGTGTTAGGTACTCATTCCATTAAGTATGGAGATCAAGAGTAAGAATTACTCCTCTCTTTAAATCCTAACTGAATATAGTTCTCAGTGGAAAGGACATATTTCATTGTCTTGGAGGCTAAATTTCTCTTTCAAAAACAAAACCAAAAAATCTGTGGCATGTTATTCATCTCCCTATTCAGATGTTGAATGAAGAAATCCACAGTCTTCTTCTAATTTATCCTATATTCAGTAGCTATAAAACCACAGACAATGCTGGTTGGCTTCTTTATAAATTTTTAAGTGGGAGATGCTCAAGAGGCAATGCCATTATTTTATATATGCTAATTCTTTTTAGATTATGTCCTGTGATTTATGTGTAATTGTTTCATTATAGTTTCAAAACTAGATGGCCATTTCATATGTGTAATATAGTACATATTTTTATTAATCTTGCTTTTATTATGAGGGGTTGTTTGTTTTGTGTACGTATTTTTATATAGAGCACTTGATATATTTGCATATTTATTTAACAGATTAATCAGAATGAAAGAAAATATCGTCTCTAAATTGTGACTAGAAATAGTACTGCTAAAAACGCATTGGACTTTAAAATAAGCTTCCAAAATAAACCTGATTCCACACTGAGGATAAAGTGTAAGTCCAGCTATTAGTGGGAGAAAGGTATTCAGCAGGATTGTCGTGTTGAGTACTGTGGTCATTTTTTCTGCTTGCAAATTCCAAGCCAGGCTGAGGTGAATGCTCTGCGACCTTGTCTGCTCTGCTGGCCTCCCATAGGCTCCACAGATGCTCTGGGAGTTAGTGAGGAACTCAGCTTTCCCCCAGAAGCAGACAACAGCTACAACAACTTGGTTCAATTTAAGATCCACCCAGTAAGATCTTGACGACCATTCCCGGCTCATTAAACCACCAGCATTCGGAGAGTGCAGTGCCCAGCAAGATCCAGCCCTTCCTTCAGGGTGCTGACAGACAAACTGTGTCTTGGTCTATCCTTGGTGCCCAGGAAAAATGAGGATCTCTCCTAAAAATGCTACGGAGGTCACACCCTGCCATCAGCTTGTGTTACTCCTTCGTCTTGAAAAATAAACGTGATCCAGACCAATGGAAATACTGTCTAAAGCAGCAAGAATATGTAAGAGAGACTGTATGTTTTATGGGAATGTAATATTTTCATGAAGCAATGCAGGCTGATTGTTTCATCTGTATTTTCTTGAAGACCTGAAAAGGAATGTTCGATTAAAGCAGAGAAAGGATGTGTGGCTCTCGTGTCTACCTTTGTGGATGTTAAACCCTTTCCACAACACCAGTTCCAAAATTGTACTTTGGCAGTTTTTCACACGATAGGGATGTTTTTTGTGTGTCCCTTGTCAACAACAGCAGCCTCTGTACTAATTAGTTCGAAGCATGTTGCCTGGAATATTTTTAGGAGACAATTACCAAGTGTCTCTTTAGCACATATCATTCTGGTTAGGGCTGGTCCTAATTATTTTTTCTGTAGATGAAGGAAATAAATCCTCTGACAAGTGTGTTCTGCCTCAGCGTATACAGACACCAGGGTATTTTGTAAGTCAGCAGTTAATGGGTTTATTTTAAGCTATATTTGGCCATTAGACAATAATTATTTCTTAGTCTTTATTAAACAATTCAAGGGTCTGACTCCTCTGAGTCTCTGCAAGAGCTCTGTTTAGTCAAACCCCAGCCCTTTTGGTAACCACAGGTTCTGACTCGTTCTTCTCCGTGGAGGGGAAAAGGACAAAAGGTGGCTGGAAAAGGGCTGTGCCTTGGGGTGCAGTTCCAGCTGTGTGGGAGTGGGTGATAAAATTCCTGTACCTTAAGGGTGGAAAGAATTGTGCAAGGGTGTTTTAGGGGTGGAGCTCTGGGGGATCAGGGATGGAGGGAGAACACAATTTCTGGGAAAGGATGTAAAGGGAGAGTGAAATTTCTGTGCTACTTCTGGGAAAGCACCTTCAACACCCCCAGGACTCTGGCACTTGAGTGTTTCATAGCTCTGAGAAGGAAAAAGAGAGCCTTTTCCTGTGAACCTCCCCCACCTCCAAGTCATCCTCGACATCCACCACCTCATTTGCAAACTGATTTTGAATTTTCCCCCGGTTGCCTATTTCTCATTATTGCTATGCCCTGCTGCATGCGGCATCCGCCAACGCCATGCTGGGGGCAAGCAGCTGTGCCAATGAGGAGTGAGAGGCACATTTAGCCAAGATGAGTAACAGTATCTTTTGTACAGCACAGAGACTGCACTTTCTGTCTTCTCTTTCTCACCCCTTTGGAGTAGGGTTAGTAAAGGCAAGATTTTGAAAACATTTCTGAGAGGGACAAATTTGATTTTTATTTATGCCTCAACATATGTTATACATGAGGTGAAAAATTACATTAGGGGCTGTACATGTGCTGAAAGCCCTAACATGTGCAGGTGTGAAGGATGCCCAGGAAAAAATGGCAGGGAAATCAGGCTGTGGGAGGAGCCTTAGCACATAAGAGCAGTTACTCTCTCAATTTTTCCTTCCCCCTCTCTGCTCTCTTTTCTATCCTACTCCACTCAGAACCACATCCTCTCTTAATCAATAAACAGTTCTCAGGTATAATATTTGCTGCTTTTGTGCATTGTTTTCATCCGAGAAATCTATCGGAAAGAATCCACCCGGTCTCCTCTTGCAGTGGGATGGGACAATTTTGCTTCTTGCTTATCTTCCTGTTTTGAAAGTGCAGATCTGATACAGATCTTCACATCGGTCAAATGAGCTGCTGCGTAGGGGTTTCTTAAAAGTTGTAAGTGTAGAAGCAAATCCACCATCAAAGCAGCTCTCCTGACCTCAAGACAGTTGATTATTGTTAAAGTGCAAGTGAAGCAGAGGCAGTGAAAACTTTACATATGCTTTAAACACAGCCTTCTTTCAATTTTGTCCGGATGGTTCCAGCAAACAATAGAAAGGTTTTGTCTGAGTGACACCTTAAAGGAGCCTCAGACTTTCTATTAAAATTCCTACTCTACAGGAAAATGGGTTTTGGATGAATAAGTGAGGGGATGAAACTCATCTTGATACATTCTCTGCCACAAAAAGGTGTGCATTGAACACTGATGTGAATGTCTTTAATTTTTCTTTAAAAGAAAAAAAAGGAGTTTTGGATCAAAGCAAGTCCACAAAGACTGTGAAAAAAGAAGATGACTTTTTTTCTCAGAAACAGACATAATTCCAGCTAGTTTTAGTACTCCAGATAGAAGATACAGCTGTACAAAATTACCTTTTTTTTTTTTTTTTTTTTTTGGAGGGGGGGAAGAATCTCCATGTCTAGTACATAGTATAGCTTTCCATTTGTACTAAAATGAAATTCTTACAAGTAATTTATTTCCCACTGGGAAAAAAAAAGTATGTGCAAATATACAACGAAATAGGATTGTTCAAGTCTAAGGTGTCATAAATTTAAGTGCATTTATCAGAAAAACCTCCAGCATTTTTTAGAAAATTAAGGAAAAGTCTCACTCAAACACCCACTTAGAATTTAGGTCAACAGCAGCTTTCTGCATTGCTGAAGCTGAGGCACAGCTGAGATTAGGGGTATGTAGGCTGGCAGTGGTAAATCAGCATATGGCTCACAGGCAGTGGAACTCTACATCCGGAAACTTTAGGTCTGCTGAGTTTGTCCTGAAGTCCTTGTAACTCCCACAGCAACCCAAGGCAGAGGACGATGCAATAAGGCACTTCCCACTTTTCTGGAGGCTCTAAGTTCTGTACCTGGCATCTGAAAGCCTTGCTTTGGGCGGTTGTGTTAGGATGGAGTCAGTTTTAACACCCATGTTGCCAGTCCCATGTGGAAGTGTATAAATGGTTTGGTACCATTTGGACCAAATGGCTTTGGTACAGCTGAGTTTCAGCTTTAATTCTAAATTTACTTGTAGTCATTGGTGTACATAATCTAGCTTCTGGCAGGACAGAAGCATTTTCTTCCCCGGGTTGATCTGAAAAAACCGCTTAGATCATTTTCAGTGGCCACATTTTCCCTTGCATGAATTGAGACTCCACGGTTCAATTTTTCTTGTAACAAACAGTAACAAACTGTTCTGCCCTGTGATGGGAGCTAAAGCCTGAGTTTATATTCACCACTTTTTATCAACCTACTTATTTTAAAAGCAAGCATCCTGTTCAGGGCTACTGCTGCAGATTGCCAGCAGCACCTTACTGGAGCTAGCTCAGGGAGAAAGTTTTTTGCAGCTGAGTTTGTCTAAGGTGAGTCCATCACAGCTGAGCCCCATAAACAGGACACTGATCTCAGCTGACAACAGCACACCAAGGGAGAGAAGAGTCTTCCTGGACATGCTGTGGACTACAGCCATCAGTGATACAAACCTCCGAGCCAATGCTGGGCTCTTTTTACTTTTCAGATCCGCAAATTATTCTGCATTTTGGCTTTGTTTAAGCATTACCTGTCTATATGTATCCTAGTGTGCAAGTACATGGGGCTTGTCTTCCTGTGAAACTGTTTCACAATCATCCACTCAATTCAGAATGTTTTGTTTTGCAGAAATAGGTCTTCAGATCCACTATCTTTATAGTTCTTGGGTAATTCCCTGCAGTTCTTCGTGGTTCATTTTCTAGTTAATCTTTCTTTCATTAATCAAGTGAAAGTCTGAAATGAACTCAAGGTAGGGATGCTTGTTTGTTCAGCCAGTGACTTAAAAATTAACAAACTTATCCTTTGTTCCAGAAGGTTGATTTCCTCCCCTGCCGATGAAGAGGACAAGTATAAAGCCTACCTATTGTTTACAGGCCGGTCAAAAACGGGAGAAGCCAGGTTCAGAAACAAAGTTGATATGATCCGGTCAATTTAGATAACACCAGTAACCTGGGTGAAACAATGGAATGAATTTTGAGTGCATTTCCTAGCTTGGTCCCTCTTCTTGTCCCTTCACTGCACTGGGAGTCAGCTGCTTCTTCTCATTTGCATCTCTGCACAGCAGCATTTCTCAAGGGATGTCCAGGGATCACAGGAGAGTGATCCATGGAGCATCTTCCGGCAGCCCAGTAAGAAAACAAATGGAGATAGATCAGTCTTACAGATGACTACAGGAAAAGCAAACATTTTTATTTCAGTCACAAGTGAGAATGAAGAGCACAACACTGTATGTTGATATGTTGAAAACAGACCCTATGTTGACTTTCTAAATTCTCATCCCTGTATGACAGAAGCCCCACCAAGAGTGTGAAGCCTTGCTCCTTCAGACCTTGTCCCTGTAGATTTGGTGGGCAGCAGTCAGTTTTGTCATTTATCTCTCTACACAGACACATCTTGTTTATGGCCACAGAATCTGCCTGCCAGAGCCACCACGACCACAAGACCTTATCTTGCATGCAATGCTTTCCTTCCTGCCTTCACTGCGTGCCGTACAAGTGAGACAGCAGCAGACACCTGCCCAGCCTGGGAAGCTGCCTCAGCTTTGGGTGCTTGCCCAGGGCTCTGCACAGCTTTGGAAGCAGAATGGCACCAAGCCCTGCTGGGGTATTTGTACATTCTTGCAGTGCAAGTGCTTGCTGCAAATAACTCCTTCCAGCCCAACTGAGTGTAATTTTTAATGCTGTTTTCCTCCTAAAGCACCGTACGTTGGGGCCACCTGTTTCTTTCATAACCTTGCCGTGTTTACATGTACTATCTAATACAAAGGAGAAGATTATTTCAGATCTAACAACCCTGAAGTATTATCTCAGTTTTTCTTTCATGCCTGAGAGGAGATACAGAAATATCTCTTAATATGGGCCCGTGATTCATGACTCACTGGCTTTTACAGCCTCTTTTAGCAGATTCTTTCCTGTAGAGAGGGACACATTCCAGACACAAACACACTCCTGAAATCTCTAAGGCTACAGACAAGGAGAAAAGGGTTACAAGGAGCTTGCAAGGGCTTAGAGAATCAGCCTTTGGGGTGCGTATTTTCAGAAGGGTCAGCTTCATATAATTGCAGTACTGGTTCCTGCATGGGTTGGTTATTTTAGGTCATTTTGCAGAAATATTGCTTTGAAAAAAGCAACATACATAAGTTGGTGTCAATCCTTTAATTTTAAACTTTTATCATGGTGTGTAACAGAAGAACAGACACCTTTTATGGGAGGAATTTGAACATACACAGTGCACATGAAGTATGTGAGTGATGGGCATCCTGGACAAACTCCAGCCAGGAATTTAACGTTAGCAGAATGTATTTATTAACGGTGCTTGTTGATGAGGCCAGATCAGGACATTCTTGCTCTGGTATCAAAATGGCAGCAAGTTAGCTGGGGCCTCAGATTTACTTTTTGCCCAAAGATCCCCCTAGCACCACATCAGGACTTAGTTCGTTACTGACTCAGAGGGCAGACTGCCAGCTGAGGCACTGCCAAAGCCACTTCCTGCCATGCCTGGATGTCTTTGGAAATCTCTCAAGTGGATGATTAAGAAGAAATAAGCCCAGGGTTGTGCACACTGTGAGTGCTCACAGGCGAGGTTTCGGTTGTGCCTTTATCACACACCGGTAGCTGTGCTATTTCTGTAGCTCCTGCTATTCCGAGCATGCAGAAACGTTGGAGCTTTCTCTCCATACTTGGCAGCTGCCACTCCCCCGGGCCATGGTTCACTCCATGAGATCTCTTAATTTATGTGTTAAATACTGTTGATTTCTTTACAAAGAACTCCAGAAGTTCCGCTACAGGCTTTGTTTATTATTTTTTTTAGAAAGGCTATGAATAAAAGATTTATTTTTTAGCAGCCAGGGGAGGGAAGTAGGTTTCTAAAGCAACTGCAACCATTGATCTGTATCCTCCTACTCTTCTAACATCTCTTTTCACTTTTCTAGGCTTCATTGCCAAGAACTGGAGTTAGTGAATCCTGGCCTTTGTGGGAAATGAGCTCATTTGCAGCCGGCATCCTGGAATATTTGGATGATAAAGTGAGGGGCGAGATTTCTGATTCTTTGGCAAAGTCAGGTCCATCTTCCACCCTGCATGTAGTTTTCAGAACAGGCAGCCTCTCACATCAGACTGCTTTATCTAAACTCCTACACAAAGCACTCTCCATGTTGAGCCTAGGCTAAAATTAAAACTCACAGATGTAAGCCATGAAAATTATGAATCAACATTTATTGATGATATGTACATAAGAGGTACAACACTTAGTGAAATATTATATTCATGACTATTTCCAGTATAGAAAGAATGTCTAGTTTGTTTTATACATGAAAGTTACAGAAATCAGTTCACTCTGTAAGAAAGCATTAAAAGCAAATGACTATCAACCCTTGTAAAGAGGAAAGGATCTGAACTACAAAAATAGAATCAGTCTACAAGGCATTCCAACTACAATATACAAGAACAGAGCCCAGAGTTGGGAGAAATTTCATCATCTGCATTTATTAATTTCTAAACAAACTGTGCTATAGATACTGTACAGTATGTCATTTCAAAATCTCCGGAACTTTCTGAGTGTGAAGACCAACCTTATTCCTCTTCCTTTTTATCCTTTTTACAATAGAACATCGCCAAACATTTCAGTTCATGCCTGGTCACCTTTAAGAAGGGGCAAGGGATGATGAGCAGGCAGCACAGAGTACTCCAGTGTGCAATTCATCCTTGAAGCATCATAATGGGACTTACCAAGCAGGATAGTTTTTGTGCTTTGGGGCCTGATTTTTATTTCTTTCTGCCTAGCGGAGATGATTATATTTATAAGATCCAGGTCCAGAGTATCTAGGAATGAATAAGCTTCTTCTTGCTGCAAGGTTTTATTATCTCATAGATCTGAAGTGTAGCTCTGATTTCAGAAGATTTTTGCCACTGACTATGCAGTTCAAATGTCTTTTTTTTATGATCAGACATACTTTCATAAATAACAGGTACAACAACCACAGTAGCTTTAGAAGCATTTAGTTCGGCATTTCTTTTCCAATAAATGCTAATTTCCCTTTTTAACAATGAAAGAAACAGTGCCCCTTTGCCCATCTTTCTCAGAGACTGTTCCTGCTAAGGGGATGAAGCAGAGGTTCCTACTCGGACTTCTCAGGCACTCTGGAGAGAACTCGCAGCCCCTTGCTGCCTGCAGGCTTGCCCAGTCACAGCTGTGGAACTGCACTGCCTTCCTGGCATCTGTGGTCAAGGAGTGACTGGAAGTGACTCAGAGGGATCCTGTGATGCCATGATGTGAAACAGGGCTGAATGATGCACAGAGCCAAGAGCAGCCAGGGCATCCAACAGGAATGCAGTTAGATGGATTTCCCCTCATTCATTGTGCCAATTTAAACGGCAACTTACTCAGCTTCTGGTGATAAAGAGTCCAAACATTTCAAGCAAACAAGAGGAAAATAAAACGGAAACTTATCACTCCAGGTGAACATTAATTCTTTAAGTCATAGCAAGTGTACTCACCAGGCAGGAAATCTATGCTGGGATCACTTTCACTCACTGCCAGGGAGCTACACACATGCAGCTTCTAACACACACCATACTGGTTAGATAGTTGAAAACTAAAATTAACATATTTACAATGAGCTGGCTGCATACAGGATTCTGAATGTTGTTAAAACTGGGTACTCCATTAGAGACAGATAAAGTAGTTACTAAGCTCTGGAATCGCTAATCAGTTGAACGGCCAAAAAGAAACAAACCCAGATACAAATGAAAAACAGAAAGTAGAATAAAATTTTAAAACACAGTCTTATTTTCTACCATGGCTCAACACACAGAAACCAATTAAAATTAATTTAAACACAGCTACACATACTGTATACACCATTTCACTGAAATTACGTGTTGATAGCTACGTTATCTACACTAAGTGCAGAGAGGCACTGGACATCATGCTTCAACAAAATGTCAAAACTGGTATCAATGAAGTTTTACAGCTATTAGTAACTCAGCACTATTCTACCTGTGATTCCTATTAAGTTAATACCTGTTACATCTGATTTAAAATACAATATAGATTAAAATACAAGGGTATATCAACACACTTCCTACATATATATCTACTAGAAACTTAGGCTCCAAAACCTCAGCAGAATAACATGGCCACACGGATTTCTGAATAGTTGAAGAGATACCCAGTATCAGTCACACTGGGACAGCAGTCCTTCCTATTCATTGTTTTCTTTGTTCTGAATTACAGTCAAAGAGCTAGTAGGCCATAGAAGATTTTTTTGTTTGTTACATAGTTGTTATGAATATTTATATTAATTTATTTTTATTCCTCTAAAAACAGTTCCTTATTAATTAAGTCCAAATTATTATAGCCACGGCCTTAATGCCAACAGGTATTTGCCTAATGGGAAGAGATGACCAAAACAAGAAGTAACTGTCATTTGGGTCCAAAAATATAGTGGTTATTCTCTTTAAAATACGTAAGAAAACAGGAGGTATTTGTATGGATGCTACCCAATTACATTGGTCCCATGGTGGTTCTGTTGGTCCTTTTTCAAGAAGGTAAAATTAGGTGGCAAAATCCTGAACTTTTTCCACAGGCTGAACTCACACACACTATATTGTAGCAAGATGGATGGGGCACCTGACTACATATTTTTTGCCTACCCAGATATATTTTCTACAAACTGCATTCTGAGACAGTCAATTATACAGTAACAGATCCTAAGGAAGAACTGCAGGATTTGGCAAAGGTAACATCAGGAAAAATTATAAAAGTGAGGGACGATTGCCCAAGACAGTCAATCTAGAAGATTGCTCAGATTATTATAGTATTGTTCCATGATGAACTGCAGCATTTAAGGACATCTTGAAATTCCTATTTGCTTCTTGCATTTTGTGCTTTGTCTATAATTCATCACCAAACATAACACAAAAATATTTCATTGATCCTAAATGTCGTAAGAAAACTGGTTCTGTTCTAAGGTATAGGTCACCTTTAAAGGATTATTCCGCTACCTTATATGATCACATAGAAAACATTAGAAAATATTTGTGTGTCTGTAAATTACAGATACTAGGTAATTTAATTCAGTCTACACTGTAGTTTCCAGAGAACAAGCACAAACCCCTAAAACCTGTGCTATTCTTAACTAAATCAGTGTTGAGCACACAATATTTAACACTATAAATACATGTTCAGCTTTTTCTGATGCATTCTACAAGCAAGAGTTCATACTGGATCATAGGAAGTAAGATACACTTAAGAAAGGAGCAGGATATATTGGACGGAAGTGTATGCAATTGTCTTTAAGTAGGAAGGACAACCTGTAGTACACAAGAACTCACAAGTCCATACAAAACACCAACATGGAAATGCTATAATCTACAACACTGACTGCAAAATCAATGCGCAAGCAGAGTTTGCAAATGGTCTTTGAAAAACTGTAGAAAAAGGAATGGAAAAGAATGATACAAAAATTCCAGCAGACTACACAATTTATGTACAAAGCAATATACAGGTACGAGACAATCCAGGTTGTGTGATGCTGCCTACGACAGCTTCCCTTCATGCAATGGTACGTGCCACAGAGCATCATTAAAAACAGTTGCAGGACTCCTGAACGTTGAGTAGAAGAGTAGAAGGATTGAGTGCTCTAGCATTGATCAGCACTGGCTCTGCAGCAGAATGGAGTTAGAAATGAAAGGGGATCAAAGGTTGAGTGAAGTGAGAAACCTCACAAGTCTTCTTGTCTCCCCAAATCTTGCATTAGCCTGTTGGTTATTTCCATCCTGGACTAGTAGAGACCTACTCAGTGGCTCAGTCATGTGCTCTAGGCTTTTCCAACGTTTGGAACCTGGCTTTTTTATAAGACTCATAGCTGCAACTGCACAACCACTTGATCTGTTAGATTTGTATCAACCCATTAGTGGGGAGTCACTGGGTTTCCCCTAAACAGGGGAAGATGTCTCTGGGATGGTGGGCACCTGTGAGGGACAGTTCCTTGTGCCAGGGAGGCCACTCAAAAGAGAAGTAAAACAATTACCAGCACCTGGGTATCAGCAGCAGTTTGACTCATTCATACCAGCAGATTTCCACTGAACATAAAGAATGACCAGGAAGAAAAAATGAAGGAGGCACCCATTGTAGAGCCACTATTCAGGCACTGCTCCTGGGGACTTTACCAGGAGCCCTGCCTCAAGTCTGTGCATTGTCTGGCGGGAGATACAGCCTTGGTGCCCGTGAGGGAAGAAAGATTGATGACTTTGGAAGGAATAAGCCCTAAATACATTGTTTCAGGAAAATCATGAGCAAGAGCACAACATTTTCAAAAACACCATGGCAAAGATGAACAATTCATTAACAGCTTGACTGCCTTCTTTGACACTTCACCATTTTAAATTCTTCTTTTCAGTACTTGAAACTACACTTTCTATATCATTCTTTAGACAAAGGAAACTGGGTAAATATTTTCCCTTCAAAGTCACCAATATTATTGGAGTGAAGAAAATAATTCATCTTTCCAAGAATGCTTTCTGCTGGGAACAGGAGTTTCTACATAGTCTTATATGGTGTATTACAGCCAAAGTGTCCCTATGGACTATACACCTATCATAATGGCTAATATGAAAAATATCTTGATTGTGGCCTTAAAACTCACAGTAATAAAATCAAGATAGTCTTCAGGCTGATAACAGAAAAATATTACAGTACATTTTTATAAAGTGCCCTTATTTATCCTTCTGTAAATTAATCCAAATGCAGCAATAAAAAGAGCTGAATGGAAATTAAAGAGATGAGAAACAGTTATTCCTTTACATCTCCACAAAAGGATTCTTCTGAGCCAGGTACTAAAGCTCAGAGCCTTTTTAAAGATAAAAAGAGAAGTGAATGTTAGAGGGGAGGTTTAATATTACCTATAGTTATGGGGATTTGTGTGACTGCTGCTGTGTTGCTACAACAAGGCTGCAATAACACAACTGAAGGCAAGGAAGCAAAGAAAATCTAGGCAGTCACAAGAATAAATTTGTTCACATGCTGATGCTTCAGCTTCTCAGATGAACAGTCTACTCTTCTGCGCATCTACTGCTGAAAAACTAATGACCCTGGGGTGATGGAAAACAGATTAGAAATCTATATTACTCCTACTTTTAAAAGTAGCATAAAGTCTGGAATTACATGTGCTTTGAGAAGGAAATGGAGATCAGCTGTATCTCACAGAAAACATAAGAAAAATCTGTATTTTTGTGCTAAGTTTTAAATTCAGTGCTGGACTTGTAGCACTGAAACAATTAGGTGTAAAAGAAGTACCTTGGCAGAAATCTTTTGGATGTGAGAATCAACTTCATTATAAATAGCAGACAAAGACTATTCCCTAGGATGGGATTGTGAAATGTCTTATAACTTAACAGAGACAGGAAGGGACTTGACTTTTCCTGGAAGATTGTGACTCCCACAGATTTCAGCGGGGCTTTCATGCAGTCAAAGTATTGCAGCCACAGTTTTTACGACTGCAAACAGATTTCCAAAGACATGCTGAGTTTCTCACCAATTTAAATGCAAAGAGCACATCTCATAATAGGGACCAAGGGGCTTCTGCCCTACCTGTTTGAAGAATCTTTGTGCGTTAAGACTCACACACGTTTCTTAAAAGGCTGGTGCAGCCTTTGTCTTCCAAGAGAAGCAATGAAGAAATTATTTAAGTGGCAAAGTGCTCCATCTCTCCTGCAGTTCTAACATACAGTGTCCTTTACTTTCAGTAAACAGATACTATGAGAATGCTGACCCAGCTTCAGCAGCAAAGGCATAAAGCAAATGCCTAAGCATGTGTGTCATTTAGTATGCAATGAACTGAGTCTTTGCCTGGCCTAGACTCTTCCATGTGCCAGTGTGCTGCCAGCAACCCAAAGGCCAAAGGGTATCACAGTTGCACAGACAAAGGTAGGGGGAACTGACAGAGCAGCAAATGAGATGATGCAGAAAATAATGTTAATATGAACTACACAGAAACCAAATTACTTTTCACTGAGCTTTTTCTTTAGCTTTGCCACCCCAGCACTGTGAGCAGATACAAAAAATTTGCCAGATGCACTTGATGCATTGGCACTCCTAGTGAAAGTAAAAGGAGGCTGGCCAGTAACCAGCACTGCCTGCTGAAACGTGAACCCTGGATTAGCTGAAGTGGACGGTCCCTAGGTTATTTTCTGTTTATTTAGTTAAGTAGCAACCCGGCCTCATGTGGAATGAGCAAATAGAGAAATGAAAGCCAAGACTGAGTTACTTTTTCCCACAGAAATGGAAAGCTTTTTGATGATTTAATACAGTGCTGCTCTGGAGTAACACTATATTAAATATTCAGTCAGGCTACAAGCAGAGGAATACATGAAACCCAACACCTCTCCTCCCACATCCACATTTAAACAGAGAAATACCATCATAATTATATTTTGAAAAATCCCTGAGTTACTGTATCTACAGAATTATCACTTTAAAATCACAGTCTGCTATTCTAATCCTATCAAAAGATCCAAATTTATTCTCCCATATGTGGGTGGGGTTTCTCTAGCACTGCATTCCTTCCTTCCCTAGTCTCCATCCAAAGAAGCACTCTTCAAAGGACATTACATCCCAAGTGGATAACTGTAAGCATATTCTAAGTGTTTCTCAATATGTAATTTTGTGGAGCTGCCTAGTCACATGTTGCTGACATTCCTGTTTGTTTCCAAGTGCTAAACAGTTTCAAATGACAGCTAAAAGTATATGGGCCAGTTTTCCAAAGCTACTTTCAATGCACGCAATCAGGGTGCCTGCTCCCAAGAAACTGCTATGGTGAAGAGGACGAAAAATCATCTATTAATGGGTGAGCTGTGCCATGAAACAGCTCAAGGATGCTGGATATAAATCGGAGTAAATTCCGTGTGTTATTCTTGGATATAACTACCACTCGAGTGACAGTGATGAGAGCCAGCACCCTCAGAGTAGGGAACATTTTACAGTACCTACACACCATCCCAGGCACATTTCTGGCACATAACCCAGTGAATGCTACTTGGGAAGCAGTAGCTAGATAGAGGTTAACTCTGGATATGCTAATAGCAATGACTGAAGAAAAGAGAATACAACCTGCGTGCCACTTCTCTGAATAACCTACAATTCCATCCTTCACAAAATAAATAAAATAAAATCCTTAAGATACTTCAGGAGGCCTTTGCAAAAGGCCTCCCCCTCTAATACATGTTAGAGGCCTACAGAATTCACAGTGGTTCAGTATTTGTTAAATTATATAGGCCATTTTGCTTAGGATTTGCTTGGCCATGGCATTCAAGTGATGACAAAAATACAGTGGCAAGAAAAATATTACATGATAAATGCTTAAATGAGGGATACTCTGACAATGGACTTGGTCTTGCACATCATTGATCATGCAAGTAGCCTTGGCTGGCTCAGGTCCGTGTGCAGTTTCAGAGATATTTATATGAATGCAGATCAACAAAAGCAGATTACATTTTTACTTTAATAGCTTCTACAGAACCAAATAACACTCTAGAGTTAAACACATTATTTCTGTTCAAACCCATGACAGGTCTGAGCACAGACACTGAATGGCCTATTTCCACAAATGTTTCAACTCTGTTTCTTGCCATTTTCAAGTTCAACATATGCTCATATTCTGATTCATTCCGAAAACATCTGAGAATTCCCCCCAAAATTGCACTAAGCTTGTTCTGTGAGTAGGACCTTCCAAGGCCATGTGGCTCAGCTTTGCTACGGAACATTGCTAACGGTATAATGGTATTCACCAGTATCTTAAAATTGCTAAGTATTATCAAGCAGATTTAAAAAAAATTCACAAGGTGATTATTCTCACTGCAATTTCTTCTGACAGGCTGAGTCAGATATAGCATGTTGACCAAACACCGTCTCATTAATTCAGATGCCATGTGCACGAAGAAACACTTCTCTGACATTAGGGAGTTATATACTTATTACTCTGCAAAAGAGATAGAGATGTAAATTCAATGTACTGGCCTAAATCCTGAAATTCTGATTTCATTTTCATTCAGTCCTAACCCTGGACAAATTCTTTTTATCTTATATGGAATTTGGTTTAGCAATGAATTCAGGATTTAGCCACTCTCTGAAACATGACATACTTGAAAGATGGCTTTCACTTCATAGCAAATGCTACTGATGATCACATTCAAAAATTCTGTAAGAGTAATGGATTCAGAATTTGTTTGCAGCTCATAATCAAGTACCCAATCAGGACATTCATAATCAACCGCAGTAGTACCTTACTTGAGTATCCCATCCATGTGAGAAATCCCTCTGACATCAGTGGAGCAGGGTGAGTAGTAAGATACTACCTACTTTGATTAAAAATGACCCAACCGAGTCCATGGTTTTCTGTATTTTGCACATCAGACATAGATTTAGTGAAGGAACTGAATTACCACCCCTGCAATTATACTGCCTTGTACGAGGCATTGCGGTCACAAAGCAGCACAGCCCCAGCATAAAACAAAGGCTGCACCTGCGCTGGGACATCTGATAAAAACACTAATACTAATGCTAAGTATTAGTTGTACTGATCTAACAAAATGTCTGGGATGATTTATTGACTTCTATGCATGAATCTTGCCCCTGGATCTAAGGTCAGTTTAAAGTACAACGAGGCACAAAAGTACAGTGCTTGTTATTATCAAAACAAATAGAAATCTTTATGGATGTTTTCAAAAGGTATTTTAGCCATACAGTGATAAACAGAGCAGGTATGCCACAAGAGTCACCAAAACACTTGAAGGCTTACGTGGTGTTATGTTTCTCTTGTATCTGTGACCCTGAGTCCCTGTAGTGAACTGTACTGGCACTTTGATCTTCCCATTTTGCAGCATTTACATTCTCCGTGTCTTGAATGAAAGGGGAAGTGAGTGAGAGCACATTGCACTGCACGGAGCATTCTCCAGGTGCATCATCCAAACAGTAACACAGCGGAGACAGATGGCTATGGATCATTGCTTGGCAAAGACACTACAATGACTTGATGAGATCTTTGCTAAGTTTCAGTTACAAAATTAAGCAGAAATGGTAGATGTTAAATAGAAGGGAAAAAAAAAAAAAGACAAATCTTCTTTAATCATGGTATCTTCTGCCAGAAGATAGCTTCAGGACTTATTAAGGATGCAGATAGGAATCTCTTCACTTATTTTTCACGTTTCCAAGGCTCTTCTTCAACAACATTGAAGTCTGCAGATTTGCCATTGGTTGCCAGTGTTACCTGCAAGCAATTATCATCAACAAACGACTTAAAGGCCAAGGCACTTTGACAAGGAAAGTATTGAGTTTTATATGGAAGATTGTGATATTTACAGGAATTACATACACTGTCACTTATTATATAAGTAAAATGTATTTATTCAGAATTCACAACACTCCCAAATAGTGAGACTCCTGTTCATTTATTTATTATAATGACTAGAAAACATCAGTAATAGAAAAATGTTCCACATTTTGTTAACCTTCACTGCAGGTTTTTAAAAATAAATATGTCAGATTCTGCTTCTTTCTATCTCTTGTAGATTTCTCTGGATTATTTCAAAAACAGATTATTTATTTTTTTAATGTAGAAAATCATACTTTTTTCAGTGGAATTCCTTAGCAAAGCTGCATAACTGATGCAACAACATGAAAAACATGCAAGGCCAGAATAATCATAGATGTGTATCTACACAAACTCACCTACAATTACACCACCTTTAAAGAAATGGAAGGAAAGACATGTTGTGAAAGCATTGTTCATCATACCACTATAACAATGTAGTGAAAGAATTTGACTATAGTCCAATTAAAAATTCACAGTAATGCTAAACTGTGGTCGCATGAGATGTGCAGCAAAGCCTCACTCTTTCCTGTAAAGATAAATGCTGGAATTTTTAGGTTTTAAGTATGGTAGAAGACCTGTAGAGATCTACCAACTCACAGTGAACAGTGGGCAGTATGTTCCATTCCAGAGATCAGTATGAATGAACCCGTGTTTCAAGAAAGATATCTCCAGCCAAATGACTTTAAAAAATCAAAAATCAAAAAAGGTAAAATGTCAATTTAATTTTACAAAAGTGATGTAGATCTTGATAATGTGAGGGAATCTTTCATTTAATGCTAAATAGATGGCTTACTTTTTCCTAACTTACCTTGTAAGTTAACATCTTCAGCTTCAAATGAAAACTTAAAGACAGAGCTGAAATTCCCCATGCTGGATAAACAGGATGCATGGAAGCATTGGGACATGGAAACATGACAAAATGCACTGATTTTTGAAACAAAGTCAAGCTTTTTCTTAGATAATTGGAAGGGGAAAACATGCAAATACAGGAATGAACAGCTTATTCAGAAATGAAAATCACACAGAGTCATGTGAAATATGATAATAAAAAAAATACAAAAATATCATGCAATAACAACCACTCTAACCCCATATAAAGGTAAACTACTTATTAATTATGTACATTGACCATGCAAAATTATAAACTACTAGTGTTATACGTGGAATATATTACAGAAAGTAAATAGAAAGGGCATGCTAGTAGATCAGCTTTTCCATATCCTGACCAGAGTTGCAGTAAGCTTTTCAACCCACCAGTGCATTGGACAGGATGAAGAGATGTCTTTTCAAATTTAGCAGCTGGCTGTTTCAAAGGCCCAGATCCTACACTCTGTTGCCTTTGCAAGTCTAACACTTGGGAGTTGTAGACCACTTCAACATGATCCAAATGCTTTGCAAGTGTCAGCATACATTCATAGCTCATCAATTAGGTCACAACAACACATTCTTCTGGCAGCTTGCAGACAGACAAGAGAAGTGACCTGCTCAAAGTCAGTCTTGTGCTCAATCCAGTAAAGCCTGGCTCTTTTCATGAGTTTCAAAGTGCAAACTGAGACTTGGTCTGGTGAGCAGACCAAACCTAAAACAATTAAAAAGGACAAATATTTCTAGCTAACAAATCACTAGTCCCAAACTTGAATTAAAGGGTGTGCTTAGGATGACATACAGCACCATTAATCCATGTTTTTGAGGCAAGCTATTGCCTCAGCTGAGGGAAATGATATGAGAAACTGAAGGAGAAAAGAAAGTGCAGCAAGTATTGATTGCATCAACAGGCTACTACTTTCTGACTTGATTTGGATCTCTGTGCAAATCTCAGAGACTGGGAGGAGATAAAATTATCAGTACTCAGCTCCCTGAACAGAATCTTAAACCCACTGAAATCAGCATTGTCTATTTAACTTAAAAACAGTTTACAAAAAATTCCAAAAGAAGTTATCCAAAAAGAGTGTGTGTGTGCTTTCTATCTTTTTTTCAGAGAGTTTCTTTCTTTCCTCAAATTTTAATCTCGTGTCCTTCCCTTTTTTGAGAAATACAAATTAATGACAATTTTCAGTTTTGTGTGTGTATTCTCTTTCCATTTCAGATCATATTTTTAAAATTTTTCTCATGGAAAAGGAGTGGGTCAAAGAAAAAGGGGAGAGCCATGTCAGAAAATGATTTTTAAAAAATCACTTTATTGAAACCGGGGAAGATTCAGGGGAAAATCGAAGATAAGATGAAAGCTGTTTGGTTTCTTTTTCCTGAATTCAGTATTACTTTTTCCCCTGAAAATTCAAGTTTGCCCTGTATTTTTAAGAAGCAAGCATTAGGAAAAAAAAAAAACATTCTAAAGAACATTTCCAGCCAGGCTAGAGACAAATGAAAATGATAGAATAGGACTTATATTTCCAATATAAATGGTGATCTGCTAATGCACTTAGTGCAGTCACCCACAGCTAGATACTGGCTCAGTTGTGGCAGCTGGAAGATACAAGAGAATCTGTCTGGATAAATGGCTAAGGTAGGCTGATTGGCAAACCTACTGTCTCAAAGACAGTGTACAGCATCAGACTGGAGCATTAATAAATACAAAAAAAGGACTAGGAAATTAGAAGTTACACCTTGTTTCACTCTCTTTTCTCCTTCTTTTCAAAAGCTCTCTCTGGATTTTAAACTGCCTCATCCCAGTGGCGGGCTCTTAGTGAACTTTCAACCACAAACCTCCCGAACTGTCTTCTCATTCAACTGGTGGGGTTGCTCAAGCCCACTTCACTCTGATCAAGAGGTTATTATTCGTATTAATATTGCATGTTAGTTACAGCAAGGGTTCCAGAGGGAATACAGTGATTGTGCCTCAGTGCCTCGGGAAGGAACGCTGACAGGAGCGAAGCAGAAGCATGCAGTGTGAGTGCAGGAGCATTCTCATGCTAAAGCGCATTCAACGTGTCGACCTCTGAACGGCATATCATGAAGGCAGTCAGCAAGTGGCAACACTTGCATCTGAATTGCAGCCATCCTTCATTTGGGTTGGCAATTAAGTTCTCTGTTGCCACAGAAAATTAAGTAAATGTCCATAGAAGGTGATGCCATACTCTCTGTGTCTCGGCATATTCCATAATACGCTGCACCTTGCCTTTTGATATGTAAACAAAGTACATGATTTTTTCCCATCAAATGACAAGTTTTAAGAAGAGTGCAAAAAACCATCTTTTGAACTGCTCAAACACATTCAAAATGTCTGGGGTTCATGGACCTTGTTGTCACATTGTTATTTGCAGAATGATTTGAAAAATACATGCAAGTTAAAAAATAAGATAAAATAAAGCATGCAGTGCTATATACATGTCTCAATATCCATAAATGTGAAAGGTACCTTGCACTCATCTACCATGACTGAGTTGTGAGCTGCAAAAACACATTGGTTTGAGTTGTTTTCCCTATGATTTTTCATGTCGTCATAGATTGACTGAGTCTTGGTCATTTCAATGTCTTCGTGCCCTTTATGATGGGAATCAATGGTGTCAAGTTCTGCCTTGGAAAGGTGGTAGACAATGCCAGCACCAAAAGAATCCCCCACTACATTGACTGACGTTCTCATCCGGTCCCTACAAAAGAAGGAAAAGACAGAGGCTGAATGGCATGAGAGGAAGAAAAAGTAGGGCATGGCAGCCCTGTTTCTGGTACAGTTACTGCATTTATTTCAGGAAGCTTAAGGTATCTTTTGAACAGAGAGATGGGAGCTTTCAAGGGAAATGGGAGAAGTGTGCTTTCCCAGGGGACTTGTTCAGACAGGAAGGATGTTCAAACTGCCATGTCCCAGCTGCTTATTCTCATGGAGTTCGGCAAAGAATGCATGCTGGATCACAGCCAAACTGCGGAGCTGTGCTTGACTGACATCCCCCAGTGCCTGCTTCTGGAGCTGGAGGTTTCAATATCAGGGTGCCCAGCTTACACCACTGCCCTTTGTTCAATCTGAATTTATTAGAGCACTGAACTTAATGCAGCCAGAGAAAACGATCACGGATCTAATGAGCTGTTCTCATTTCTAGTATGAATTAACAAAAGGCCTCTCCCTTTACTGTTAGTGAGCAAACTACGGGGAACAAAAATGCCTGAAATATCTCCATAATGCTTAGGCCATTGAAGCTCCTCTCCTGGCACCATCTTCACAGATGGCCATCTGTTGGTGTGGCACCATGCCCACTCACACTACATGTGCCAGAGCTTGGCATATGAGCAACCCAAATATAGGTCATGGCCTACAAAATTATGAGCCTGTGACAGCATTTCACTAACGAGTGCCCCTTGTTGTAGGAGGGTGCCAACAGAGGCTAATGTGCTTCATTACAAAGAAATAAGGTTTTTAGCATTTTCTGGACAGGATGCCATTAAACAGACATGCCACCTTTCTCCTGTCTCATCTTTAGTGTGGCTCTATCTGTCAACAGTGAAGTGACAGTTGTGGATTTTCCCTGAATTCAGAATTCTGCTCCAAACCTGACCAAAATTCTGCAAAAACGGGAGCTGGGTCCTGCTATCTTTCCTGACGCAGCACACATGTTGAAATCATTTACAATCTCATTTACCTCTTCATATCTGCACTAAACATAAAACTCCTAAAAACCTTCTGACCAAGGGATGCAAATTAAACTGACTTAAAGCAACTGAGTCTAGCTTTGACAAACAGGTCAGAGAAGTGATTACACTGATTAATTCTCAGAAGTATATTCATGAAGATCCATTTACACAAAATGGCCAGGTTGAACAGCATGGACATTTGCCAAGCGACAAAAGCGAGCATGTAAGACCTCATTTCCCAAGACGGTGATTAATTCCAAAACAACCTTTCTAGTATTTCTAGTACTAGATTTGCGTGACATCTCCTTTTCCTGTAGAACACAGAGAAGAAAACATCTAAATATATAAAATCTTACAAACATTCATTATTCATGCTTATTCATGACCATATAAATTCTTGAGCCCTTTTTAACATCTTTGCTCTACACATCAGTAAATCGGCCTTTCTCAGCTGTGGAATTATATTCCTATTCAAGTTTCTCCTCTACCTCTCAACATTATCATGCTTACATATTTAGAGACTTTGTGGCATAATATCTTTGCTGAAAGCTGCTAATTTTCTTTTTTGGCTTGAAAGGGATACCCAGAAGGGAAAAAACCTCTCCAATAACTCCCCCTAGAAACAAATCAACAACCTATAGAAGGAAAACGTCCTTCAAGTTCTGCTTCACACAAATTAAATGCTTTATACAGTTCTCATCCAATGCCTGTGAAGACTATTTTAAACCTGGTCAGAGAGGTAGAATAGGAAAATAAGACATTCTAGTGTAATTGTTAATTAAAACCATTAAATACACTGAACCTGGCAATACAACTCTACAAAAAGAACACCTACTTAATTTTTTTGCATAAGTGGTAGTAAATTTTGAAAGGATTCACTGATGCCAGATGACAGAGGGATAGTATAGGATGCCAAAAAAACAAGGTAGAGAGAATACATAAATATAATCAAGGCAGATCTCATATTCTGAAAGGGTCATTTGAGGAGATGCTCCAGCTCATGCACACGTACCACTAGCTGAGAGATTCAGCAACACAAATTGCACACTGATGCACAACATGGTACACTGCACGAACCGAAGGAAACCGGGAAGTTCCTCACAACAGAAAGGGCAAAGTCTCAGCTGTCAGGAATCAACAGCAAAGTGCCACTGACCTCTTTTGGGGCAAAGAACACCCTATGAAGAACAAAGACAATTGTACTTACTCTTTCGTTAAAATCCACCAAACAATTAATTCCAGGCAAGTGGGAGAATGTAAACAACATAAATATAGGAAAGTTCCAGTCTAGAGCCTGTTCACAACATCCAGCTTCAACTGGGCCTGAATATTCTGAATCTAGATCTAAGCCAAGGCACAGAGTCAAAACTAAAGCAATCTGAGTTACTGAATGAAGGTTTAAGTACCAGATCAGCTGTCCAAGCTCATTTTCCCTAATTCCTCTCTCTTTGCTGCAAAATACCACTAATCTTGTACCACTGATATTTGCTAAGCTTGTCAGCTCACATCTGGAGAGTACCCAGTTTGTGGCTCAAGCAAAATAAGCTCATTTTATTCCATCTGTTGGCATATAATTACTGTCCTATTAAATGTCACTGCTGTGTCGTGTTTGGTTTTAAACTGAGAAACTGTAGGAGTTGTGAAATCCTGGGAAACTTGCCTGGTGAAAGAGCTTACACTGGGTATGTATGCAGGGGAGGTAGAAAGATTGAACAACCCGACAGATACTGGAGAGGCTTGAGAAAAAATCAATACGGAAACCTTTCAGCTCCAGTTTGAAGGAGAGAGGGCCAAGTTTAAGGATTTGACATAAAGTCATCTTTGTGTTACACAACGACCAAATCATGGTTTTGATAAGACCACAGTTTCAGATGGTGGTAGTACTGTAAAATCAGCTGATGTTCTGATATTTGCTTTCATCAAAAATATTGAAAAACTCATAGAGTAGCACATTTTTTAAAACCTTTTTTAATCTCAAATTGAAATTTTATTGAAGGGCTGTTCCAAGTATTTCTACACGGCTGGTTTACCCATGGGTTCCAGACAAGTGGTTGGAATTGGGTTTTAAGTATTTTATTAACTTTCTCTTCTACATTTTGTTAGAAATATTGCTGTAACATTATTTAATGATCCAAAGAAATGGAAGAAGGCAGCGTTTGTAAGTAAAAAAAATATGTTTTTATGACATTTCATTTCAGAAATTCTTTAAGTCTGGTTTGTGTGTGCAAAAGCTTGCTCAAAAGTTGGCTTGTGTGCCTTAACATAGTAATATCAGTAGCATCATTTTTCATAGCTCATTAGATCATTGTGGCTACCACAGCACAGCCACTGGGAGAGTGAAAATGAAGCTATTACTTGTTGAACATAGATTAATAAGTATAACACTTTCACCAACAACCAGTGTCTTGACTTCGCAGCACCAGTGGCACAACACAGAGCTTTTCACCTTTTCTCTCATCTCTTTTCCTTTTTCAGTTCTGAATCACACTGCAGTTGCACTGCTGATTGTAGGCCAGGAGGATCCAAACCCAACCATTTTGGGCTGAAAGTTCTCTTGCCCTCCATTTATTTTGGAAAGACACCTTGAAATATTTCTTTCAGAATTGCTATCCTACCTCTGTGTACATTCATCACTGCTACAGCTCCACAGCACCAAAGTTTTTATTTCCTAAGCAAGGTCTGGTTAGCCAGTGGGAACAATGCTGCTGAAGCTGAGAATGAAATGCAACACCCACTAGTGGATCAGAACTGCTGATAAACTTACAGCTCTGAGGCTTGCTGGTGTGGGCAGAGCTTCTCAGTCCACAGGAATATTTTAAAAATACATTTCCCTAAAAAAACCAAACCAACCACAGGCTCCTTTTGCACATCCTCCTACCAGCTGCAGAAACCTACCTATTTGCCTTACTTAGAGAGCCAAGAAAAACAGATATTTAAAATATATTTTTATATTTTTTTCTCTCCTTCTTCCAGCTGCAGATTCCTGTATCACTTTCCTATTTTCAACTATGACATTGTAAATATAATAAACCCACTGAATATCACATCCTTCCTTATGCCAGCTGTACTTTGCCTGCTGTACCCTCTGATTTCACCATTCTGCATCATATCATGAAATTCAGTTATATGCATAAGTCAAGTTTTCCCTTTGCCTCCTCAAGCTGTAAATTCCTCTTTCATTTTACCCTGAAGCAGAAATCAGAGCTGCATGTTATCCTTTAAAATTCTTAGTGACAGATAGAGCATGCCAGTAGACCCAAAATACGTCAGAGGATTGATTAAGTTCTTGAATTCTTCTCAATAAGCCAAAAGATAATGACAGAAAATTAAACTTCTATTTTATCTGCACATGCACATTCTCAACTCTGCTATTTCTTCTTGCATAATTTTAGTTGTGTATCTGGGACTGAAAGGTACCAGAAGCAGGCAGCTGAGGCTGTTAGTGTAGGAGAAAACACACAAATAGTACAGTTATATTTACATCTCGCTTTCCGGGCACCACAGCTGGAGCAACAAAAACAAACATCTCTACTACTTAAAAGAATTCTAGGGGAGAAAGAGCTGGCTGTTGACCAGAATATACCAGAATATACTGTGCTGCAGCAGTACAGGACAATACGAAAGTCTTTCTGGAGGCCAGTAAAACTTAAGGGCTACTGAGTCTCTTTCAGCTGTGCACAGATGACAGATATCCAAGCTGTCAAACGACAGCAAGAGAAAGGATGTGGCCTGGCATCCCCTCTGTCTGTATTTACAGCTTCTGTATTCAAACATTGAAGACCAGAAGCCTCAGAAAACAATCTGTGGGTTAGCTGTTTCTTGCTGTAGGACACGCAGTAGCCTGGAGGTCATTGATCACAATGGAGGACTTTGATCACAAGTCCTTGGAAATGAAAGCCATTCTTTACAGTTTGAATGATCTGCCAGTAAAATGAAACTAGGGAATTACCTTCTTTATTTCAGTTTTCATTCTTATTTGGTTTTTGTCTTTGTCCTGCCCTAGAACAGACTCTTTTTAAAGATACTTTACTTTCTTACATATGAGAAGAAACTGACTTTCCCCCCTTACAAGTATAAAACATTCGATGCTACACATGCCCAAATCACTCTAGAACTTGCTGGCAACATCCTGATGGAACTTGCATTTTCAGCGTTCATCCTTCATTCTAGACCAGAACTATAATAAAGGGAAACATGAAAGCAAAGATTAGAAAACTGCTCTTGAGTGATGGAAAGGCATCATTAGGAAGAAGATAACATAAAAGCATGAGCTCTCAAGTGTGCCAAGAAGACCCTTGGCTCGTAGAAACTGACTTCAGCAGCTCTGTAACGGTTTGCAACAGCTGAGAAGCTGCTTTCAGTGTCTCCTACTTCACTGAATAGCCCATTTCCTCCTTTGATTTACCTGTAGAGGAGAGACTTACAGTTCTTTAAGACCAATGGCTGGAAAGCACTGTGGACAAACATTACTTCACTACTTTCTCTGCACTGAGCAGCAGAGTCAGCACAACTTACAAAAGCCAGTCAACAGCAACAAGCAAACTGATGTCCTGGGTAGGGAGACCCACTGCAGTCAGGATCAGCAGCATAGTGACAAGTCCCGCGCTGGGAATGCTGGCAGCTCCAACACTTGCAAGGGTGGCAGTCAAACTGCAAAAACAAAAATCAAATGGGAGTAGCAGGAAGAGGAACATACACTTTCCTTGCATACTCGTGTGATTGTCAGAAAGGCCGTATTTTTAATGTGTTCTTCCATTAAAACTAACAACTATAAGATAAATCAAGGTAAGCTCAGGCCATATTTTTCACTAATGTGTTTCTCTAAAAATATTTACTAGGGGAGGCCCGATCTATGGGGTTTGTTCCAAGAGATGGAAGAGGTCTGTCTGTAAACTAGTTATGACATTCAAATCTGTGTCGTGGTGTTCTCTGAACTCTACAGACACATCCAGGGTTTTGAATCCTGAGTTTTGACCATCCAGACACGCTAAAGTTTGGTGACTACAGGTTGAATTTTCAGGGTGATTCATTTCTGTTTGTTTATGTTACCTAAAGACTGAATTGTGAGTTAAAGGCTGAGAGAAAGCAGTTATTATTAAATACAGAAGAGTAAAAGTCTTGGTATCCAAAACTCGCAAAATAAAAGCCAGTGGTGTACCAAGCCTGGATAGAAATCACCCTAGATGAAAAAGCAAAATTGATCTGATTGTTTCATAAATCCAAATGTGTTTGTTTTTGCCTCTTATATTTTGATAAAGATCAGTAGAGTGACTGTCTGAGCTTCAAAGGTCTGTAAAAATACAACACAGACCATAACAAATGTCAACATCATTGGGCAGTCCTACAAAAAATGGAAAATAAATTTATCAGAGAGCAAGTCAAGGGGAGAAAAACAGGGAAGAGAAGGAGCAGAGGGAGAAGCAGTAGAAGAGGAAGATGACGAGGGTAAATAAAAAGGAAAGCAGGTGAGAGGGACCAGTCTGATTTTTATTTATGCCTCAACATACATTATACATGAAGTGAAAAACTACTATAGGAGCTGTACACATGCTGACAGCTCTAATACGTGCCTCATGTTAGGGAGGCAGAAAATGGAGGGAAGCTCTGTCTCTGGGGAGACTTTGCCTGACAGCCAGTCAGGGCAGAGAAAACATCCATGATTGGGCTGTCCAGGAAAAAACGCCCAGGAAATCGGGCTGTGGGAGGATCCTTAGCAGATAAAAGCAGTGAACTGTGCCAAAATGGGCACCATTTTCTTTGGGCTTCTTGGAGGGAGTGGGGGCTCGCCCCACAACTCGTACCCAACAAACCTGAAAACGCTTCCAATACAGAAGTAGGGAAACACAAACTGTGCAGGAAATACTTCCCCATTAGCCCCAGAAGTAATCTGTGAGGATGTTAGCCCGATTTAGAGCTGCCAGGTGCTAGCTGGCTGGGTCTGACCAAGGCTGCAGCGTGTTTGTCAGGTGTCTGGGCTACAGTGCAGCCTGGCTTACTAAACACCCAGATAGGTCCAGCAGATGTGCAGGCAGGATGCTCTGCGCTGCTGTCAGGCTTTGCACGTGATGCCAGACCCTCAGGCACGTCCAGCCTAAACTGGTAAGCGATTCCTTCCAAGCTCTGCGAGGAAATGCTCCTGCCTACCTTCCCACAGCAGCACTTACAGACCTGGAGGGGAATGAAGCTAGCACTGTTCAGAACTAAACAGAACCTGGCTTAGCTACCATTTCCAAGATAATCCTTTCCCAAAGAATACAGGAAATCAGAAGTTCTACATGACCAGTATGAAGTGACTAAGACTGGTCAAAGGCTAGTTAAGTCTTTGTGATGCTATGTCTGGGTCATTTGAATATTCTCAGTATCACAAAGTGCATATACCAGACAAAACCTAATAATCTTTCCTTCATTTGTATTGTCACCTCAAGAGACAGTTCTTGTCACGTTGCTGTAGCAAAAATGCAGGAAGAGGAAAACCAGTGGTTTTATAAATAGACCAAAGTTGCTCCCTGCTTTGTAAATGTCAGTCACAAAGCTGGATACACCAGCCTTGAAACGGTAAGATCAGTAGGAGCCAAGTGGTTAATTCCTCAGAGGAAGAGAAGATGAGAAACTCAGGTTCAAGCCTACAAAATTTCCTGGACAACAGCAGTCTCCTGATTTGAATTTCCCTGGTCTCAATTTAGTTTAATATATGGCATGTCTGAAATGACTGTTTTTAGTTTTAGGAACAAATATGCATCATGCAGGTCTAGCATCTGCCTTCATTAGAAACAGCCCTGAACCTTTTACAAACTTGGCTTTACTATTTCAGGAGTCAGGGCAGGAAGTAAACGAATGGAAAATGTGGAACTAGTATAGCTGAGCAAGAAACATAAAATTAGACATCCCTTTGCAGGAGTTTCTTTAGTGTTAAAAAGGTTTAATAAAAGAAAACTGTGTGGGTGAAAACTACAGGAAGAAGACAAACTTGGCAGCTTTCACTTATGGCTTCCATTTTAACTATTCAAGATGTTAGACCAGCTGTCTTCATCAAGTTAAAAATCCCTTACAGTAAACAGTCTTCAATCACTCTTATCCTTTTTTAATGGGTACTTTCTTTTGTCCTTACAGATGCTCAGCTTTGTAAGACAATTTGATATGAAAAGACTACAGTTAATATTTGCTGCTTTAGAGGTAAAAGGTCTGGGAGTATCCAGACCATGTCACAGACAATCTCACTGTCAGGATGGCTTATTCTCAGTTCATTATTTTTTTCCTGTTCACCAGAGTCACAGAAAAAGTAGAGGCAAACATAAACACATAGACAGATTTTTTAGGTATACTTTTTTCTTCTAATGTATATAAACATATATTCTAGAAAGTTAATGCTCCATATATGACTTGCAGAATACCCCTAAACTAAAAATCCAAAGCATTTATTTGGACAGAGAATGCTTTATATTACAATTGACATTGTTTTGTGTGCTGGGTTTGGCTGGAGTAGAGGTAATTTCCTTCACAGTGACTGGTATGGGGCCGTGTTTTGGATTTGTGCTGAACACAGGGTTGATAATACAGAGATGTCTTTGTTAATTGCTGAGCAGGGCTCACACAGAGCCAAGGCCTTTTCTGCTTCTTGTACAGCCACAGTGGTGATGAGAGGGCTGGGGTGCATGGGAGGTTGGGAGGAGGCACAGCTGGGACAGGTGACCCCAAGTGACCAAAGGGATATGCCAGACCACATGACACCACAGGTCATCAGTGTATGAAGTGGGAGGACAAAGGAGGAAGGGGGAGTTTGGAGTGATCTCATTTGTCTTCCCAAGTGACCTTCACGTGTGGTGGGGCCCTGCTCTCCTGCGGATGGCTGCGCACCTGCCCACCTGTGGGAGGCAGGGAATCAACTCCTCGTTTTGCTTTGCTTGTGTGCACTGCTTCTGCTTTCCCTATTGAACTGTCTTTATCTCAACCCATGAGTTTTCTTTTACTCTTGTGATTCTCCCCCTGGTCTCGCTGGTGGGGGAGTGAGCAAGTGGCTGTGTGGGGTTTGGTGTCTGCCCAGAGTTAAACCATGACAATTGTCAACTGCAGAAGTGTAAAACACCACCAGCATGCACCAAGGCTGCAAATGATAGAAAACACGTCACCAGAGAACCAGGACCTATATACAAAACATTCACTTGTATATCACTATTAGAAATCCATGGATTTCATAGTGAATCCAACTGAGACAACTCAGCTACTGAGAAGACCCAAAGCATTCACATTTTACAGTCTGTAGAAACAAAGGAGTCTTTTGAACTGACCTGACAGTAACTATCTGGCCTCCATCCAGGTCAATTCCATTCATCTGTGCTATGAAGATGGCAGCCACAGCTTCATAAAGGGCAGTTCCATCCATGTTAATAGTTGCTCCAACAGGAAGAACGAACCTTGTTACGCGCTTATCAATACCGAGATTTTCTTCAAGACACCGGAATGTGACTGGTAATGTTCCAGCACTAGGGAGGGAAAGCAAAAAACATAAAGAAGACATAATAAAAATCAATATAACACATACACACAAGGGAGCAAAATCAGAAATTCTAATACCATTGTTTCCATTTTCTACTTCCACCTTCTGCTGTGATTCTTTTTTAGACAATTTTTAAATTAGGCCTACAGTTATCTGGAAGTGGGACTGAGGGCAAGACATGAACATGACTTGATGTAGGATGAGAGCTTGAGAGAGCCTGGATGAATTTTTCAGACTCTTTGCTGAGGCCTTGCGCCACAGCATCGTGCACCATGCAACAGACCCAAAGCCTGCTGCAAGAGACTGTCAAACTGCCCCCCTCCCCAGGGGAAGGACCTTGGCATTCCCAGCTGGCCTGAATGTATAGAAATCCATTGCATTCTATGTTTTTCAGGGGACACACACCATCAAGAAGACCTGATGGACAGCATCACTGGGATGCTGGTGGGATTCACAGAATGGTGTTATTTTCTTTAATCTGTCACTCTGTTTCTGTCCCCTCACCTGTTTTCTACTTCTCTCCCTTCCTTCCCTTCTCTCTCTCTCTCTCATATTTACTATTAAGTAAAATCCATACTACTGACATTGGCATATAGTCTTGTTTACACCTTAATTTGGGCAGAGGCATTTCTAATAATTTTAAAAACCAGACTGTAACACTGATACACAGACCTCTGATTGTAGAGACAAATTTTAAATTTCTTTGACTGTGAATTTGCTCTAAATGGAGAAATTGGTATGGCGTTAAGGATTGAAAAAGCCAGGCAAAAGAATACAACCCATGATGTTCCTAGACACTGGAGGACAGGAAGAAAGGATGTCAAATACAGTAGGAGGATAGGAAAAGATGCAAAAGATGGCTGGAAAAGAACAGCTCTTTGCATAGGCACACAATGCCTTGCTTTTGTGGGAATATTTCAGGTCATTACATTCACTTGCTCAAAGTAAAATACCTTCATCCAAAAATACTGCTGAAGTGGAAACTCACACATTTCAATGAACAAAAGCTTTAGGTAAATTGTCATTCATTGAAACTCTTGGCCTGACCAGATCTCCTATAATCCAACATTGTTTATCACAGAGCCACAAAATTACTGAGGTTGGAGTGCACCTCTGGAGGTCACCCACCCTGACCACCTTCCTCAAGGCATGGGCAGCTAGGGCAGGTTTCCCACATTTCCCAGGACAATGCCCAGAAAGGTTTAGTGGATCTCCAGGGATGAAGACTCCACAACTCCTCTGCGTAACCTGTGCCAGCATTCATGCACTGTGGCCGTAAATCACAGCAAAAAGAGTTTTATTGTGTTGAGATAGTACTTCCTGTGTTTCAGTTTGTGCTCACTCCCTCTCTTCCTGTCACTGGGCACCACTGAAAGTGGGCATTGCTTCATCTTCTCGGCACTGTCCCATCAGACACCTGTGCATATCAATAAGGTCCCCCAGAGACTCTTGTTCACCAGGGGAGATGCTGTTCAGCAGAGTGGTTTGGGTTGACCCAAAGAGGCAGCCGAATGAGAGTTCCTTCAAGGCATTCTTCACATCAAGAATGCTCACTTTTCTGGTGGTCGGTTTTGATCTAGGCTTTTTTGTTCTCCCCTTCTTAATTAAAATGGAAGATTACATTTTCTTCAGAAATAAAACATTTATTGAAGGAAACACTTTAAAATCTGGTATTTAACTGAAAAACACTTTCAACACAAGATCTACTGACTGCCCCACTGCAAAACACCAGTTTTTGATTTTATTGAATTTATTACTGAGAGCTGTGTTACTTACAGACTCTGCTGAGTCTGTTCTGTGCATTAGCAACAAGTCTAAAATGCTCAGCTTTTCTCTAAAGGCCCATTATTTTGCCAAAATGGATAAAAGTACAAACTGAGAGTTTTTTTTCCTTTCTTTTGTGAAACCTAGTAATGTTTGTTTGTTTTTTTTTTTCTCGAATGCAATGGGACTAGTCTTAACATGCTTTCAAAATAAATAGAATTATCACTTTTTCCTAGATGAGGAAACAAACACAGAATTAATACAATTTGCACAAGTGATTTGGCAAATGGCAGAAAAGAAAACAAAAAGTAGGTCTCCCAAATCTCTGCAGGTGGCTATACAACCTCTCTAGAAAATCCTGAAGGAATGTAGTATTTTGATTTATTTAAACATGGCTGTATTAAAAATATTTTTCATTCAATGGTATAAAATGATTTTGCAGTGAGGGTCAGAACAGCAGATGTACTATGTCTAAACAGCAGCTAATAATCTGCTAAAAAAATAAAGCACACTGATATTTCTCAGGTGTACCTGGAAGCTGTGCCTAGTGCTGTGATCCATGCCTGGAAAATCCCAGCGAGGAACGAAAATGGGCTTTTCCTTGTTATCACAAAGTAGAGCAGAGGCAGGAAGATCCCTCCATGGATGACAAGACCCACAATCACAGTGACCATGTACATGCCAAGTTGTCTAGCAACTACTTCTAAGTCCTTGATGGCAATGATTTTTCCACAGATGAGGCAAGCAATACCCAAAGGGGAATACCTGGAGAAGGAAAACAAGCATAGACAGAACTCGTCTTGGCACTGCATTCATAAAAATGGTGCTGAACAAAATATAGACTGGAGAAGAGTAGGGAGGTCTCGGGCTCAACACTGAGGGGCACATCAAGAATTGATGGGAATTTAGGGGATAGTTTCTACATCTATTTAAAAAATATAGGCCATCTCTAGCAAATCCCCCATCTACTTAATTTTCCATCTCATCCTATCAAATGGAATATGCCTTTCCTGAATAGTTTTTGATCCTAAAATAACAATGTACAAGGATATAATAACGTAACACAGGCTTGTATCTTTATAAAGAGTGGTGTAGATTTGTTCTTAATATGTAACTTTCACAATCCATTGTATATCTGGTTTCAAGGGGTTGCATTATTTAATTCAGTTAAACTATTTGTTGAAATGAACTGTTTATATCTTGAAGGCTGAAAATGTTTCCACAATGTTCTTTCAGTAATTCAGACAAATGCTTTTTAATTTATGGATCCTTCATTAATTATGTGCTTTTGTTCCTTAGGGTAGGGTTTTTGTCCCCTCAGTCATTAAAACAATACAAAGGAAACTGATTTTCAGGATAAAAGTGCTTCCTGGTTTCTGTTAGAATATCGCATGGTTTCTCAAGCAATGTGCCCAAGGCCTGGAAAGCCCTCAATCACTTCAAATGCAAGGCCAGCTGTTATACCAGTTATCATAAAATGCCACGTTTCAATGAACTTGACAAAATACAGTTCTTATAGAGAGTTACATGGCGTCAGAGCCAGATGTCTGATTTGTTTTATGCTTCTGTAGCAGTGCCATGCTCCTCAGAGTCTGTAAGTGCCACGGGAGTTACAGCTGTCTGTGCTGAGAAATCATAAACCAAACAAACCGTAACTCTGCATAAGGAAGTGCATTTTTCTTTATAAACACACACTGAAACCTCCTTGCTTCTGGCCTCAACAAGTCTTTAAAAATTCTAAACAGAGATGAACAAAAGGAATTCCCAACATTAATTTCCTTTTTATTTCATGAGAAGAACAAGAAAAAGCACATCAATAAAAATAAATATTTACAGTGAATTTCTTGAAACTTGAATGATTTCCTGCCATTGCAACACTGACTCCTAGAGAACATTTATATTGTAGGCAGCGTATTATGTCTTGGGTCTACCAAACAGTGCTAAGTGAAGTAAGAGCAAATTCTAGCTCCTGGAGGGTTCTGGGAGTAGTCACCATCTCTCTATAGAGGGGAGATGGAGTAAACACTGAAAGTTTTGTGAATAAAAACAACTGTGGTTTTATGCAGCGAGACCATCTACAGAAAAGCGGAAGCATGACAGGACAAGGTCATCGCTTCAAGTTCTTTCTGTTATTCTGCACATTTCCACACTGTTGTTACTGTCTGCATCTCTCTTGCCTAACAGTGTCCCTCTGAAACACTGATGATGCTGATGGCTCGTGCTTCAGGCACCCTGCTCCCTTTCCTATACACTGTGTCCATCGAGCTCCAGAGAAGAGGGCAGCCTTGTAACTCAAGAACACCAGGGACTCCCCATGACACCAGCGAGTCTCAGGCAGCAATGAGCCATGATATGTGTGTTGTGTTGGAGTGGCTATTTCTGCTCTCAAAGACCTAGGAAACACAGTAGTGCCATGCCAAACAAAGCGGTGCATTTTTATGTTCTGAAAAACCGGTTCTATGTGAGATGGCCGTGCTTGGCATACAAATAGCTCTGGGGAAGCGCTCAGAAGAAACGCTTTTACAAAAAAAAGAAAAGGGAGAATCCCCTCTCAGAAGTGTAAACAAGGGCTCAGACTTAATTGGGTAAAGTCACATCCTTAAAGGCAAGTCAGGCCCCATTATTATGAATGGGTATTCTCCAAAATCAGGGCAGATATCTTCCAGTGACCCCATTGCAGCGAGGTTGTAAGACACATTCTACAGAAACAACGGGCGAAGAGATTAAACACCACTGAAAACTATTGGAATTTTATTTGATGGTGAAGTATTTTTACTAAAGAAGACAGTGAATAAAGTGTGTCTCGAGGTAATTATACCCCCTAGGTAATACCCTGGGATTATGCTAACCTCCCGGGAAGATTGGGATGTTCTTATGCGGGGCATTCTTGCTTGTTTAGGTGTTTTCCTATGTAATGAATTTCCATAATCAATGTGGCATTTGAAGACCTTTGCTGGTACATGCATGTGTTGTATTTCAGCACACAAAAACAGAATCTCTTCAGAAATGTTTCAATCTGGGTCCTAAACAATGCTGACCAAATAGAAATAATGCTGCTGTGGTTCTAATACACCTTTCAAGGCTTTAAAAAGTCAACAATTACACTCTTTACTAACAAACTGGCATCATTATACTAAGGTTTTATGAGGGATTTTTTAAAATAATTTTTTTGTGATGTAAGTTAGAACTACAAACTTACCACATGATCATAGTTACTAACTTCATTACAATCTCATTCAGGATGTTGAAGAAATCTACCATCATCTTGGCCTGTTCTCCCATTTTCCCCATAGCAATGCCAAAAGCAATAAAGAATCCTATCAAACCTGTTGGAAAAAATTGCAAGACAAAAAGAAGGCTTTTAGGAAGTTTTTGCACCTAATGTCTTGATACTACCTGCTAATCCAGATTTCACAGAAGCATAGAATCACAGTTTAGGTAAATTTTGAAGGGACCACAGTGGGTCATCTGGTCCAACCTCCCTGCTCAAGCAGAGCCATCCTAGAGCACATTGCACAGGATTTCAGAACTATAGGGTATTACACGTCTTGGGACTTTTTACCATGTACTCATGCTGAACTACCACGATCAAATTCAGAACAACTTTGATTCTTCAATGTTTTACTAAATTCCAATTTCACAGCCCAACTATGGTTTTGTGGGGTTTTTTCCCTGAATTGATCTGATCATCAAAAAATACATATACAATAATCTTCTGAATGCCGTGCAGCTATTAGAAACCTCATGAGCCCCGGCAAATGGGAAAGGTAACAATGCTGCACCATAACTCTGCTGTTAAAATAGTTGCTAGAAACCAAGAGGAATTTTCTTAGGCTTTACAAAAGTGCCTTGACAGATTCAACCTACAGACCAATCAGTCCTGGAGTGCAGGGTAAGGCAAAAGTAGAACTCTTTTAGTAGAAATGTTTGTTTTTTCAACTCCAGGCAGAAGCCTAGAACTCTTGTAGGCCAGGAGTATTCCCATTAAACGAAGAAGGTAGAGGTGGGAGGAGAAGGTGGGTTTTGCACTTGACCACAGAACTCCCAATAAGCAGATTAACCTCACTGAAAAGGCTATCAGTGGATACAAAATTGCAGTATTCAATCTGGGTAACATTTGACTCTTAATTGTAAATGCTGAGGTGTGAATATCTGGAGTATTGGACTATCAGCATGAAAAACAACCGATGCATCTGTCATGGATTACTTTGGAGCTGTTTCTTTAATGCTAACCTTTTCCATCCAGCAATTTTCAGTGTCCAGAGTTGGATTATTAACTGATAATGACAGATGGTTTGAATCTTCAGTCATCCTTTGAGGCTAAATTTTCAGTCATGATATGAGTCCAGTATTTAACAAATGTGTAAACTCATCTGGGAAATTCCTATGGAAAAACTTATTGGGACACAAAAGCATTCAAAGATAAGGGAATTCGAGCTGCCAGTACCCTGGGAAAAGACAGGCTGTCCCATATCCTCACACTGGGTTTAGCAACCAGATTTTTTTTTTCTTCTTTTTCTTAATCCAATTTCCTGGATACAAAGTCATTCTTTAGCACCAAGCTATCTTTGTTGAATCAGTTGAATAGGGAAGTGAAGCATATGTCTGTGTGCTGCAGAGCGTAGAGAAATGATGAAAAGCTTTTCAAAGACCAAGTTACTTCCTGGAATTCAGAATCTGCATTAGAAAATCTTAATAGGTAGTTTTGTTCATTAATTCCAAATGAGCTGTTACGTTAGTCATGAGAGTCAGATTGGTTCCTATTTGCAGGAATTTGCCTGGCTTGTACAACTTTTTCAAACTGGATGGCTATTCCCACAACATTTTCACTTCTTCATTCCAAATCAAACCACACCAAACCAACCCAAAAAACTCTACAACATTTGAGAGTCATTGGTCAAAACACCACAGCAAATTCCCCAGCTAAACTGTGTATTTCTTTTCTGTAGGAGTTGTATTCAGCCTTCTAGATCTTTTCTTATCCATGACAGAGGCTGCGCAGAACAAGCCCAGCATTAAAGGTAATGCACCTTTCACATCAGAACAACTGTTTCATCTTAATGCATAAGCAGAATTCCAGGAGAGAAAAACCAGGTGAGGGCAACAGCACTGGCACTGAGCTGCTGCCTCATGCATGGTGTAAAATGCCAACTTGCAGCTCTGAAAGTAGCTCCTCTGCCCACAGATGCTGAATGTAATGAGAGCCGCCATGAAGGCAAGCAGGATACAGGGCTCTAGCAGAGCAGGCTGCTTCACAGAAAAACCAAGATCAGCTTACAGATGCTATCATCTCCCATCTGTCTAAGCAAAGCAGCCAACCAACTCACCAACACCTCAAGAAGGTCTGCAGACACAGACCACTGTGTCAGCAGTAGCTGTTTGGCAGCTCTAAGAGGCCATTTGCCCTTCAAAGGTTATGGCCTAGCGGTGAGAGAAAGCAGGGGATTAGGTACCCCACTATAGAGTCCCCCTTTGAGGACACCTATAGAGAGAGAGGTGTCAGCCCCAGCCTTGTGGATGTGCTGTCACAGAGCATCTTTGAGCGTAGGTGTAAGGCTACAAATTGAGAGCTAATCTGTGACTGACTTCACCCACACGTAGAAAGCAAGGAGCTGAGGGAGGAGCACTCCTCTCTGGGCTGACAAAATAGGGACTCTAGATGCAGAAGAGAAAACAGAAGTGGTGTGGAAGCTGTTTGTTTCTCATGTGCCCCCACCCCAGACTGAACAGTTGCTTCAGGAAAGGGTGGGAGATAGGCAAAGTTTTCCTACCACCTCCACTTGCTTGCTTGTCCAGACAAGATGGCATGATGGCATTTGCAGCTGGTAAAGGTCAGCAGCCAAGATGAAAGGAGGAGGGAGCTGTGACTCAGAAATGTGTCAAGCCTTTCTGGGATTTTTCTTGGGTGGTGTGGTTTGCATTCCACCTCTCACTTCAGGCTCTGCCTCAAGCCAAATTAGTTCAGCACGCCCGAGACATCTACTGGAAACAACTTAGCTCAGATCCATCAGGGGGTGTGTGAAGCACTGGCTCTTGAAGCTCTCCTCCATGCTGTTTTGCCAATATACGTTAATACAAGCCTAGGTCAGCTTCTTCTAAGATGAAAGGGTATTTTGGGTACCTCCTACATGCTTTGCCACTGTACTCCAATTCATAACCACAAAGCTGCCAATCCAGAACAATTCACTTGCTGGTTTCTGTGATATCTCAGAGACCAGGGGACAGCCAGTAGGTGATAACATTTGGTGACTGCCTGAAGAGACTAAACGTGCACTGAAGAGCAGATCGGACAACACTGACTACTTAGCCACAGCAAAAGGCTGTGACATACACATGATGCACATATTTGACAGGCAGAGAATTTTCTTACCCAGGACATTCATGCCATCCTTAAATTCAAGTCCCTTCTTAATGACCATTTGGGCTTCAGGTGGTGCTGTCTCATTCACCATAGCAATAGCAGAATCAGTGACATTAGGTGGCTCTTCAACGGGTAGT
The DNA here is from genome assembly GCA_013398015.1 of Oreocharis arfaki. NCBI lineage: Eukaryota > Metazoa > Chordata > Aves > Passeriformes > Paramythiidae > Oreocharis > Oreocharis arfaki. Next base: position 910,083 of record VZRR01009431.1, read on the forward strand.
GGCACCAGCACTTTCTTGGTGACAGTTTGGATCTGAAGACAATAAAAAGGAGGATGAGAATGGAAACAGACTGAATGCAATCCATATGGTAGATAGGGAATTAATAATAAAAACAGTCTTCATTTGAAATTCCAGGGAACTATATTTTTAAAGGATTAGACATGCATTCCACAGCCTCTTAACCCTTCTTCCAAAACTAAGTTTATTTTTTCAACAGTTCTAAGTGTTACAAAGTCCTGGGGATCTTTCTCATGACTCTAGCATGAAAAGCATGGAAAATGTATGTTTTTTATCACTACAATGAAACATTTTACAGATAGTTAGTTCCTCTGGCCAGGCAGTTCACAAAGGGTGCTTCCCAGACTGTGTGTTACAGGTTGACACCATTTGTTTAGCACCAAAAGGCAAGTGCCTCTAAGATCAATCATGGCAGCAGCTCTGCAGTAAGGCTTGTTATTCAGGATGGTCTGCCCAGCTCAAGTCATCCCAGTTTGATGGTTAACTTGAATGAAAAATTTAGGACATTTCCAACACTTCTCTTACACCTTTTGAGCTCTTGACTGCAATAGCTCAAGATGGAATATACACAGTCCCCTGAGGTCTCTAATTAAAAGACTGTGAGTGATAGATAACAGAAGAATTACCAGTGCTGCCAGATACAAATCTGACCACCTCAAAAAAAAAAAAAAAGGCATCAGCTTTTGAGTGCATTTGGACCCCTCCTGGCACATGAAAGGAGGGGTAAAGGGAAAGCTGGGAAGAAGTGGTAGGAGGAGAAGTGAGCTTGAGTTTGCAGCTAGGAAAAAAGGGAAGAGAGAGTGGAAAAAGAGAGATCTGTGATTTGCTGCTTTTAGAAGGGATGTTTTCCTCCCACTTCACACCTTGACCCTTTTTCTGCCTCTTCATGGCCCTGGCACAGGCAAAACAGTTTGGAAGCTATGACTGGCCTGCCATGTTTTCCCACCTGCTTCCCACTTCCCTTGCTCCTAGAAACACCTTTTAGCAAGGTAACAGAAACTGTGCATTAGCTTTTCAAAGAACATTTGCATCTCTTCCCTGTTGACATGGACATTGTAGTACTATGGAAGATGATCCATATTTGATCCATATGGTTTAAAGCCTTATGGTTTTAAAATACATCTCCCCTTCTAAAACCTGCTGCCTAAATCTGGAGAGGAGGATGTAGACAGAAAATCTACATAGCTTTGCATGAGAAACTCTTCAGTTTTCCTGAAACCACCCAACATTCTTGCATGCCTACTTTTTTTCAGAGTTAAATTTTATCTGAGGGATGTTGTCAACACTATTTTTTTAATGTGAGGTATTCAGAATGGAAGCACTGAGTAATGGAAATTAAACTTAAAACATGAGAGTCTTCACACTCACAAATTCCACTACAGTCACTTAAGTCAAAGGTCCTCAGCAGTCCTTTGCCCAAGGCCACAGTCACTAAAAGTGCTGAGTCTGACATAAAGCTTAGATTCTGACACATCTGAGACTAGAAAACTGTTTGAATGGCATAGTCATATTTACTGATAGTCCCATGGTTTTTCATGGCACATGAAATCTTGTCTCTGCTGGAATAGCAATTTTCATGATAAATTAAAACTTTCTTGTGGACCATGCTAAACTTCAGGAGAGATTGAAATCTCATGATGGCTCACAGTCCAGTTTGCAAATGAACAGTTCAAAAGCTGCACATGAATCTCCTCACTGTGTTTTGCCTGGTGGCAATGGAAGGCACAAAAATCTCCCCTCACAATGTACAGCACCATTGCTGTGCACCCTTCAGAATCATTCTTCGCAGCTTTCCTGCAAAATATTTCTTCCTTTATGGCTACCTGGAAACTCTAAGTGTCTATGGAGAGAGACTGTACAAACACAGGACTGAAAAAATATGCTGACACCATTAAAGCAGGTAGTTGTCCTCCTAAAGAGAGAGAAAAGTAAAGCCTAACTCTTTACAGAGGAGTTAAGGGCTAACAGAAGCACAAGTTCCATCCAGTCACGCTTCACAAATGAAATGTGGCTTTGTGGCAGAGGTTTTCACTAGAAATTAGTCTGGAATCTGCTAAAGTCAAACACTGAAAAGCCAAAAAGTTCATTTTTTTTTTTAAACTGAATTATAAAACAATCGGTGAAATTGGTGATCCATAACTAGTGAAGTAACCTGAACATTGGTATTACACTCACTGAAAAAATAATATTAATGTTTTTAAAAAACCTATTTGACACAGGTAGCTTAATTCTTCATTTTTCTGCTTTTTGCCCCTTTGTCAAGATATTTGACCACTTTCAACTGACCAGAAGCTGAATTTTCCTCTCTTCCACAGGTCAAATAAGGGAGAGGAAGAAAAAACCACAAGCACCCTGCTTTCCCTCACTCAGTTTTGCAAAAATACATTTCGCATTACATGTGATGTTTAGCCACCAACAGTTTGACCACATGACTGACATTCCCGTGATGATTTGGAAATATTGAGAATGTTCTCTCTCTAAATCCCCAAGGATTATGTGTTTTTATGTGGAAGTCCATGTAAGAAGTGAAGCAATCCAAGGGCTTTTGGCAGTTTAGGTTACCCTCCATTCTTCCACTCTCCCATGGCCTCTGCTCCCTTCCCCCTCTTCTCTTTACTTTATTCTTTGGCCATTACCACAGCACCAGCTATCATGCCATTTCACACAGGAACACTTAAGAACAGGTTTGGCAACAAATTCTCTTACATCAAAAAAAAACCCCAAAAACCCAACCCCAAAAAAGCCTATCTGCATTACTTTCAAACAATTCAGTTGGAGGAAAAAGCACCTTACATACAAGAAATATGCTTAAGTGGAAATTAGGAAGAGTTTGTTTCTAATTTATTTTACCTCTTGAAGTCAAGCTGTTTTGATTAGGCACTGGTGAAAAGCTTTCAGACAAAATTATCTCCCTACAGAGCAAGCAACACATTGTGCAAGCATCCTTCCTTCCCAGCATGCTCCAAAACTGGTGAAATGGAGCCACCTGTAGGTGGCTCAGCCCTTTGGATCTATTATCCCCACCTCATCTGGACTGTAACACAGCAATAGAGGTTATGAGAGGTTGGAGTTTGGGGTACATTTTTGGCAATTAAATGCTGGAATGAAGATCATCCATATATTTCAAACAAGGCATTGCACAACTATCACCTCTGTAACTAACAGCCAAGTTAAAATTCAACGTGGGTGAAAGACCAACCCAGCATTCATGACCATAGATACTGTATGAAAAGCATGGAGAAAATTAAAGTTTACTTAATAACAAAATGAAAATAAACTTTGTAAAAAAATTAGTTTAAATAATAACTACAAGATAAACCAAGGCAGCTATAAATAATGTTCTTTCATTTACTTGCTCAAGACTTCAGACCTGTATTCCTCTTTACATCATCATTTCTCTGATTAACCTAAACAATGACATTTACTCTGCAGACAAACCTGGCGAGTAAAAGATGTAAAGAATATTACCAAGGAGCAGAAGGACTTACCTGCTGAAAGCAGGCTTGAACCAGATTTTCAGGGAACAAGTTTCGGATCAAATCCAAGAAGGCATCCAGACTGGATACTTCATCATTCTTCTTCCCTTGACCAAGCTGTTTCTTGAGTTTTGGATTCCCTGGATGGATGGCTAAAACCAGAATCACACCCAGCACAGCAGCAATAATAGTGGTGGACATGTAGTAGACCATGGCTCTTGTCCCCAGGCGGCCACTTGCTTTAGCATCTAATCCAGACAGTCCTGCCGGTGTTTAAGAAACAAGCAAATATATTGACACTCAATATCCCATTCGATAATTATAAAATAAAATCCTTTATAATTTTCAAAGTCTAATGACTGCCTACGGGTGCCTGCTTTCATCCCTGTGATATTCTCACCACGAGATGGATTGTTGATGCTTCTCCCTCCAGTTCTTATGTGTGCAGTCTCTACTGCTAATAATTTGAAGAAAACCATTTAAAAATCTATCTAATTGCAGAGGAAGCATTGAAAAATAGAGAAGATCTCTACCTTCATTTGCCCTTGACTTCTGCAAACTGGTCATGGTCTGGCTGACACCACACCTTCAAGAAGGATAGGCTGACTAGTGTCATACCATTTTATTTGCAAGGTCCAATCCAGAAATTAGACCAAACAGCATATTAAGAAATTTCTGACAGTAGCATGTACACATGTGTTTGGAAATAAAATCACTGGAGCATATACATACTAAAGCCAACCAAGTCATTCAGGAATTAGCTCTGAAACACACACTGCAACTGCAAAATGCTGACAGGATCACACCATTATTCTTCCTACATCACAAAAAGCAAACCAGGTGATATCTGTAGAAAGCATCTTAAAGTATTTATGGCTAATGGATCTTACCTGTGATTAAACTTGAGATAATTAAAGGGAGGATCAGCATTTTTAGCATCCGCATAAGTATATCTCCTGGGAAGGCTATTAACATGATGATGTCAGGGTCAATAGGTGTTGCTAGACGAAGAAGACCCCCACACACTGCACCCAGGATAACACCTGGAAGAACAACAAAAAAAGGAGCAGATGGGTATTGGAAGGAATTGCCTGATGTGGAATACTCCACATATCTTTGGGAAAACTTGATTCTTAGGGCTCATGTGTTATTCCTTTTTTTGATGCTCTGCATCCTTCTCCTTGTGCTGATGTTCTCAAATCACAAACAAACCCTTCATCATTTACGTGGATTTCTAAAGTGATAAACCTCTCTCTCAGGACTGAGGCTGTTAAAGCATAGATTAGGGGAAAAAAGGCCATGTCTATTTTCATAACATGATCTTTTAGAATAGGTATTTTAGGTTTACATCCAGGATGCCTTTTTTTCCTGATCAGAAGCCTAAGTCCCAGGTGTAATAAAATCTGATGGTAAAGCTTGCATTGTGATTTGCAGCAACTATGACTATGAAGTATCTCTTTGATACAATGAAAAATATACGTGTATTCAAAACTTGTTTCTTGGACAGCATCAGGTACACCTATAAAAGATGATTCAAGGCAAACACTTCAGCAGTATGGGGTTTTGCAGGCTGAAAATACGGACATGAAATTTGCAGCTCAAGACCAGTTGCAGCTGGTTTTTCAAACAAAAACAAGAGAATGTCTACAAATTCGCTGCATATGGCTGTTGGGCTTTCAGTGAAAAAGAAACAGGCAAAGAGCCCGTGAACCACAATAAAATGTCAAACTGTTCCGTATTTGGAAGCTGCTAAAGCCAGAGGCAATATTCAGGATGAGATCATGTAGTGCTGGCTTACAGCTACAGAGAGAGAAGACAAACCTTAAAACCAGTGAAGTGTAAACCGAGAGATAAAAGAAAATTTTATAGAGTTTTAGTCTTTTTGTCTTTTTTTTTTTCCCCAAATCATCGAGAGAAAAAAGGTGTAGTGCATTCAGTTCTACTGAATGACATTGACCTGACTGGCCTTGGGGTTTTAATCACACTCCTTTCCAAACCAGACACAGAATGTACCTCAGTAGTGTGGATTTGCTGTGTGTTGTGTCAGGAACACGCTCCTCACCTGAACTACACAAGCAGTGCCCACAGGCATCCTCTTTACTCTCTGGCTGTTCAGCTGGAACAGCTGAAGACCACAGACAGGGGCTGTGGTGCCACAGGAACAAACACAGATACCCACAGAGTGTCCAGAGCAGCAGATGTAGCTTACCAAAGACAGTAAGAGTCAGGAGCAGATTCCTGTGGAGGGACTGGCAGAACTGCACACATATGTTCCTGGATCTGTGTTCCACTGGATTTAAATGACTTTCATGCATCCGGACTTCTACTTGCTTAGGCATATTGTTGGCACTAGAATAAAAAGAGAAAAATCAAGTAGAAGTTATAGCACAAGATGCCAAAAGGGAAAGTCTGTATTACTTCTATTATACATAACTGGGGAATCTGACACATATTCCACCACCTCCCACATTTCATAAACACTGCATATTTACTGCTCCAAAGAAGTCTCTGAAATGGCAATGGTGTGTCCTTCTGAAGGTGTAGCCTTCACAGTATTTTTTGTAGTTATTTCTCAAATGGTAGAGATACAAGCAGAATGAATTCACGGGACATATCATCCCAAATGTTTCATGGACCAAGCTACTGGTGTGAAGCTAGAAAACTCAGTGTCCCTAAAGACCATGGCTGTTTACTTAAGCAGGACAGACAGCTGGGGAACAGAGTTTCTATTAGCAGGAAAACGTAGATTTTAATATCTTATTTAATTCCAACTGAGGATAACAGTTTAAAAATAAGGATTTATTTGCAAAATAAAGCATTCAAGAACATTTTGCTTAATCTATTGAAAACATTTAATTTCAACATTAACATTTTATTGTAATACAACACTGAGGTCAAGAGAATACTTTTAACTTGGCTGTAATGAGACTTGAACAACTGCCTCTGAAAATTGGTCAGAAAACTATGCATTTCCCAAGAAAACCTTTGGTTTCATTGAATTGGCAGTGGTTAGAGGAAAAAGGTTTTTTACTAACTCTGGTTTGTATTTGAGGAAGTGTGTAGTAGGCTGATGCTGGCTGGATGCCAGGCATCCACCAAAGCTGCTTGCTCACTCCCCTCTGCAGCTGGACAGGGGAGAGAAAATTTAATGAAGGGCTCATGGGTTGAGATACAGACTGGGAGAGATCATTCATCAAATACCATCATGGGCAAAACAGGCTCAACTTGGGGATACAAATTGAGTTTATTACAATCAAAATCAGAGCAGGATAATGAGAAGTAAAAGTAAGTCCTCAAGAACACTTTCCCGCCACCCCTCTCTCCTACCCCAGTGGTGCAAGGAGACAAGGAATGGGGGTTGTGGTCACTTTGTCACCTGAGCTTTCTGCCGCTGCTCAGGGAGAGGAGTCCTTCCCCTACTGCACCATGGGGTCCCTCCCACGGGAGACAGTTCTCCATGAACTTCTCCAGTGTGGCTCCACCCCATGAGCTGCAGTCCTGCCCAAACTGCTGCAGTGTGAGTCCCTCCCACAGGCACACAGTCCTCCCAAAACTGCTGCAATCTGGGTCACTCTTCCATGGTGTGCAGTCTGTCAAGGACAGGCTGCCTCAGCATGGGTACAGGGCCCCTCTCTCCACAGGTCTCCCACAGGTTCACAGCCTGCTCCCAAGCATCCACCTGCTCTGGCATGGGGCTCCCCCAGAGGCTGCGGGTGGATCTCTGCATTCCCCATGGATCCCCATGGGCTGCAGGGGCACAGCTGCCTCACCATGGTCACCACCACTGGTTGTAGAGGAACCTCAGCTCCAGTGCCTGGAGCACCTCCTCTTCCTCCTTCTCCACTGACCTTGGTGTCAGCAGAGTTGTTCTTCTCACATGCTCTCACCCCACTCTTCTCTGGCCACAATTACATCTGAGCAATAAGGTGTTTTTCTGTTTTTCTTAAATCTGTTATCACAGAGGCGTTACCACCATTCCTGATTGTCTCAGCTTTGGCCAGCGGCACATCCATCTTTGGAGCTGCCAGGGATTGGCTCTGGGGGACATGGTGGAAGCTTCCAGCAGCTTCTCACAGAAGCCACCCCTGTGGCTCCCCAGGCTACCAAAAGCAGGCCATGCAAACCCAATACAAAGTGATACACACATGAGTGCAGGACTGCAAAAGTCATGCCTCTATCTTTCTCAACACCTGAGAAATTAGTAGTAATAAACTCCCTTTTTATATACAAAATATTAAAACATATTGGAAAAAAACCACTTAAAATATTACTATGAATCAGGCATTTCCCCTAAAAGTTAAGGCTGTCTATTTAAATATGAGAAATAGGTAAAGAACAAATTTTTTATTATCAAGAAAACTACACTATTTGAGACCTGGTCTTATGCAAGATTAGGACAAGATTTTAGAAAATCTTCCTCTACAACAGTAGACTGAGGTTTACAGACCTCAAACAGGTCTGAAAAGATATATAAAGTTTCAGTGTTCTCAATACTGAGGCATTTTCAATGAATCAAAACTCTTTTTTTAAAATATTGTACAGCTTGTTGTCATTGTAAAGTTTCTCAACAGAAAGTTATTATACTTGTAATAAGAGTCCAGTCATTTTGATGCAAATATGTCTACAATTTTCCCTTTGAAAATGAAATTGCATTTCTTTCCAATACACTTGACATTTAAAAAACCAGCACCATTTGAAAATGCACTAGAGAATATTCCTTCTTCTTTTTTTAAGGGGAAAACCCCTCCAAGTGTTGTAATTTTTATTCTGCAATTTAAAAAATATTTCGCAGTGGTGGTCACAACAAAATGTGCTGCTGGTGGTGAAATATAAAAGAATACCAGTTCACATTCTGACAGCTCAAAAGTGAGGCTTGCCTACTTCTTGAAGCCTTATCAATGCAAGTATCAGAGATACATAAGGATTAGCCAGGGGATAATGTGCGTGACTTGAGGAATTACAAGAAAGATGAGACAGCGTCTGCAGTTTTCATGCACATGGGCCCCAAAGCCATGAAATCACTGGTGGAAGTGCGCCAAAAACCCAAGGAACTTGGGATCCAAACTTTGCAACTGGGGATTACAACTAGTTTTACTTGCATTCCAAACATGAATATAGAACTTGTTTTGGCCTATTATTCACGACAGGTTAATTATATATTCCTCAGAAACTTTGAAATACGGACAGCTGAAACTAATTTAAAAAAAAAAACCTTGGAGTCTTGCTCACTAGTAAATAATTGGGTGGAACTGCAATGGATCAGTAAACAGAAGTATTTGATGATTTTATTTTGGGCTAATTTTAGTTTTGTTTCCTGGAACCTTTTCCACTTTTTGAAGTTTTACACTCTGTATCTCTTCAAGACTGTAAGTGAACCTTCAGCATGGGCTGAAATTCTGATGAGTATGGGGTTTTAAAGAAAAAGACACAGTAGGAAAATATGCTAGCTGTGCACCCATGTTACTAGAAGTGATGACAGATGAATATCAGAACATGAAAAATGGTACCATAAAGGAGTTAGCACTGCTCTCAGAAATGAGATGTTTATCACTGGACCAGAGAGGAAGTATTGTTCTGGGCTTTTGACTATGTTGTGGGAGGAGAGGAGGAGAAAAAGTAGTGAAAGATAAACTTTCTGTGAAGGATAAGAGAAGCTTCTTGTGTAGCACATGAAAAAAATCCAAATTTTGCAACAGAAATTTTCTATCCAATTACTAGAAGAGGGAAGTCTGTTTACCAAAGAGTCATGGAAATAAATTTTTGTTTTATGGACTGAGACATCTTCCTTGTGCTGGTTTTGTTTCTCTATTTGAGTCTTGTAAATGATATTTAGCTCCAGAAGAATGCAGAAGTTTTGCACCTGAAACCTGCAGTCACACAATGACGTAACTGCAAGAAGTGCCTATTGAAGTCAATGGAAGATGCACAGATGTAAGTCAAGGCAGAATATGGGCCCCTACAAACCAGATCCCCCTGGATCTCTCCCACTCCTCTGCCATCTCCCACTGACATCGCACACTCACATGCACAGCTTTCTTCATACCCTGAAGGCCATAGTGCTATATTAAAGCATGCAGGGAAGGGACTTAAACATGAATGAGGCTTTCTTCTGCTTCAGATTTTCATGCTGACGAAAATAAATGAAAGCATGACAGAATGGAGCTTGACTACACCCCAATTCACAGGCAGTGCTGTACTCAAGTACGAAGCCAGAAGAGTACCAACAACCAGAGGCCCTGCTACACAACTGAACATCACTAATTTAATCTCAATGTTACTGGCACCTCTGTACATAGGTAAGTATCACAAAACAGTGAAGAATGACTTTTAGCAGCTGTGATCTCTCAAACATGCTGCAAATTATTACCTTAGTTAAATAAGTCATTGTTCCATTGTGCTGAGCTTCTATGGCTATTCAAACAAAGGACTCATTCTGAATGCTTATCTGAAACCCATCCGACCAAAACATCTTTTAGTCTAACTCCACTGAGGCCAGAACATAAAGACGTAAATTAATTCTGCTCATTATTTTCTTATGTCATTGTGACAAGCAGCCAAAGAGCTAAGCTCCAAAATAGGTCCATGGAGAACTCCTAAGTACCAAGACCTTCAAAGATGATATTTACTGCTAACTACAAATGCTTAAAAACAGTGACAGGATTTATGACAAATAAACCAAATATTGGAAAATAAGTAGTCAAGTAGTCACACGAAACAGCAGATCATACCAAACAGCACATACCAAGAGCTTTTGAATAATTTAGTAGGATGTTCTGCTTAGCTCAGTGTCACCTACCCTTCTCCCTTTTGAGGCAGCACTTTTCCCTAGAAAAGACAGAAACTCCTTTGAGCCCAGGAGATTTGGTTTTTATTCAGCTTAGTAGAGTACAGAACTGTCCCAAAGTGAACACAGTCTGTATTTTCACTGATTTCAAATACGCGCTACCCTGACAAGGTGATACGTATGTGCATTAACAGAACTTAGGATCAGAATTAAACTTCAATTTTACTCCCTTTTAAGCAAGGAAACAATCTCTTGCCTGAATAATCAAGAAGTTAGCTACTGTCCTTCATCTTCACAGTGTGCACAAGGTACAAGAAAAAGAATCTGTCCATAAACATTTGACTTTACATTGTATAATTATTTACAGATAGTTTTGCATGTAAGATATACAGTGCTATATGAGATAATCTATTTATCTGCACTGTTTAGGCTGTAGTCTGTTTCTCTTGCTGGTTGCTACACATATTGTGTCAAAATGCAGGAAAATCATTTATTAAAGCACCAGGGTCCCTTGTATTCTTGTTCCTATTTCCTCCAAGCATTTTCCTTAGGTTTTCTCCCAGCTCCCTCTGGGATAGTCTGCTCTCTGTACCTCTTCAACTGCTTCTTTCTTGTCTTCACACTGAAGCTTCTAGGACTAAAAGGCTGAGCCCAACTGCTTTCTTTTCCATGGCTACCAAATGTAACTCCTTTCCTCACAAAAGTTAAGGGTTAATGATTTACACAGTGCTTGAGTGGCAATGCCCTTTTATTTTGAGTCAGTTACAGGGAAAGAACTCTCCATCTCCCAAATACTCCCCCATCTTGGCATAAACCTAGATTACAGACTAGAGGGAAAAAATTTTTTCATTTCAATGAAAAATGTAGGCAAAGACCATAACAAGGCCAGTGAAAACAGATGCTGGAGACAAGGTAAATTAACAGAGACTGTGTTTATTCTGTTCAAGGTATTTCAGGTCTGTCAATTAATCAAGCAGGTATTCTCAGTGTAAAAGCCTGCTTTGTTTCGTAGCAATTACTTCAATCTAGGTAGCAAGAGCCATCTTGAGAAAACAGCCTTGGACAGACAGGCTTAAATCAGGGTCTAAGAACATCTCTTAAGCTACATGTTTGTTGTCAAATCAAGCACTGGTCTCTTCTGAAGCAATGAGTAAACAGCAGCTATAAAAGTCCAATTGTTCCTAGAAGGACTGTTCTTCTTAATGAAAGAAGAAAAAAAAAGAGGGATAGAAAGCTAAATCAGCTTTCTGACCTCAGAATAAGAAGTGAACGGGCTGCAAATCTCGTCTTGCCAATTCCCTAGTACTCAGATAAGTGGTTCAAACGTAGTTGGAGCTGAAAAGCCGTGGCAAAAACGGTATGATGAAGTTTGGTGGACAGTAACCTTCGTGATTCCTCACTGACAGAGCTCCTCCTAGCAATCGGTGGGATTGCATGGGAATAAATGAGAGCTGAATATGCCCTGAAGAATATTTGCTAGCAGCAAATCTTGGATCAGGGTTGTATCTCTTCCCCTCTCCCTGGAGAGACAGTATAACCCTGATTATTAAGGATTACATGCTGTGTTCATGACAGGGAGAAGGAGTGTGGATCTGCTCCACCCCACAGGATCAGCTGACTCCTGTCTCATATGTAGGAAAGGGTGTGCTCTGGTTGCTAGATAAAACACGAGTGACTAGGAAAACATATGGAACATCACCAGGACAAAAGGGATTTCACTAACTGGATGTAAGGAGTCCACACTGTTAGCCACAACTCTCGTGAAACTAAGGCTCAAGCATGAGCTCACCAAGAAACTCCTAGTTTGAATTCATAGAGTGTTGTCTGCTGCTTAAATTACTTATATCATGACAACAGATGCTGAGCTTCTTTAAGGAGAATCTCAGACTGTATCGTTCCTCTGTGCCATGCCATGAGCTATAGTTTGGGGGTTTCATTTCTTAGATTAGATTTATTTTTCAAACCACACTGGAGCTGGTAAAGCTTATCATATACAGCCAAAATACGACAGGCCATGCAGGGGAAACAGCTAAAATATTTTTATTGTGCAAAAGATACATTAGCTTTGGCATCACTCCTTCTACGCAATATTCAGTTGTTAAATGTTGCATTATACGCCAGAAAAATAACCTGGTCAGGCCTCAGCTTCTGCACAAAAATTTAAAAAGTGCAAAACCAGACACACAAAACTCCTACAAACAAGAGTAACATAAGCATCAATCTTCAAGAGAAACAGAACCCTCAGTCTGCATTTACAAGGGTTTTAAGCTGCTTGCTGCCACTAAGCCCTTCTATTGAATTTTAACTGCATTATGTAGGTTTTTTTCTTATTATTTGTAAGACAGTAATGAATTCTGAGTGGAGATTTACTATGGAGCCTGATTTGGCCTAGGGACTGGTATTACAAGCAACGCCCTGAAGAATGACTTGCCTTTCTGTAGCAGGAAAAAAAACTTTTCTCCCTTGAACAATTTACAGCCATGTTGTTTCCTCTGAGTCAGCATTTACCATACATTCTGTGAGTTTAACATAATCATATGAGTGAGTTTAATCTCCAGCATATCAGAACAACCAGGGGATCAGGCCCAGCCAGCATGGGCTTATGAAAGGCAGGTCCTGCTTGACCAACCTGATCTCCTTCTGTGACAAGGTGACCCACTCAGTGGATGGAGGAAAGGCTCTGGATGTCATCTATGTGCACTTTAGTAAAATCTTTGACAGCATTCCCCACAGCATCCTCCTGGAGAAGCTGGCTGCTCGTGGCTTAAATGAGTGCACTGTTCACTGGGTTAAAAACTGGCTGGATTACTGGGCCCAGAGATGGTGGTAACTGGATTAAATCCATTTGAAGGCCAATCACAGGTGGTGTTCCCCAGGGCTCAGTGTTGGGGCCAGTCCTGTTTAATATCTTTATCAATGATCTGGATGACTGTTCCCTCAGTCAGTTCACAGACGACACTGGGCTAGGTGGGAGTGTTGATCTGCTGGAGGGTACAAAGGCTCTGCAGAGGGATCTGGACAGGCTGGATCGATGGGACAACACCAATTTTGTGAAGTTCAACAAGGCCAAGTGCCGTGTCCTGCCCTTGGATCACAACACCACCATGCAGCACTACAGGCTGGGGGAAAGTGGCTGGAAAAATGCCCAGCTGAAAAGGACCTGGGAGAGCTGGTGAACAGCAGATGAGCATGAGCCAGTAGTGCCCAGGTGCCCAAGAAGGCCAGTGGCATCCTGGCTTGTATAATGAATAGTATGACCAGCAGGACCAGGGCAGTGATTGTCCCCCTGTACTTGGCACTGGTGAGGTCACGCCTAAAACCCTGTGGTCAGTTTCAGGCCTCTCACTACAAGAAAGACATTGAGGTGCTGGAATCCGTCCAGGGAAGGGCAACGGAGCTGTTGAAGGGTCTGGAGCACAAGTCCTACGAGGAGAGGCTGAGAGAGCTGGAATTGTTTAGCCTGGAGAAAAGGAGGCTCAGGGGCAACCTTACCACTCCCCAGAACTCCCTGAAAGGAGGCTGTAGCCAGGTGAGGGTTGGTCTTTCTCCCAGGCAACTGTGGATAAAACAATTTAAATGGCCTCAAGTTGCACCAACGGAGGTTTAGATTAGATATTTGGAAAAATTTCGTCACCAAAAAGCACTGGAACAGGCTGCCCAGGGAAGTGCTTGTGTCACCACCCCTGGAATTAATTCATGTAGATGTGGTACTTAGGGACAAGGTTTGATGGAGGAGTTGGCAATGGAGGTTTAACAGTTGGACTCAATGATCCTAAAGGCCTTTTCCAACCTAAATAGTTCTATGATGCTACAATTATGTATTTAAATAGCTGATCAGTAGCATCCTTACTGAACCCGAGAAAAACAGTGGTCTGTGTGACCCAGCTTCTTACTCTGAATCAGTTACCAGTTACATCTCTTTCTTCTGATTTTTTTAAAGTATTGTTCCATGAGATCACTTAAGAAAACAACTCTTCATAATCTACCTGAGTTTGCAATCTTTAAACTTAGGCTACTTTTGTTTGCGTTTTTAAAACCCTATTAGAACTGGGAGGAGATTTCTACAAATTAAAGGCTTCCTTTAAGAGTTTCTCCAGCTTTTAAATCTAGCTCAGGAAGCTTAATTGTTCTGTAGAGAGAGGGTAGTCTATAGGCCATTCAACAGCAGAAGCAAAGGAAAATGAAGTATAACATGACACAATTTTTTAACAAGTGTATTATCCTTTTCCCATATCTATCCAGGTCTTCTCACAAATATATATCACTGTGGAAGAGAGACTGTTTTCCCCCTGGGGTTTTTTTTATGTCTGACTGACTACTGTATTGACTTATTTATTAACTGGGCTGCAGCAATACATCTGAACAACAGGAAAGAGAGGTAAAGATGATGGATCTGCCAGGCAGGAATTCTTTTCTATTCATAATCACACATCCTGTGTATGGCCACATACATGGCTTGCAATAATCTCTTTAGACAGACCACAACGCATGGATAATGCCTTTTCCTATGCTCAATCTGTCTTATGACTTGCAGCTTAGATTTCATAGAGCATTTTATAGCGTGTTGTGTGGAAAAGAAAATTAGTCTCTGTGGGGAGATCGTGAACTAAAGCTCACTTTTCATGGAACCCCGCACCATAAACCACATGAAGACAACAGATAACATTGAATCACATAGATTTTCTTAGAAAGAAGATAATTGTATTTTATACAGACATGTATGTACCTCCATACCTAGAAACTCCTTGGAAATGTCAGGTAGATAGGGATACAGCAATCAGGATAACACCCAGGTGTTTGAAACAAGGAGAGAGTGAAATTTCTGCAGTAAGTTGCAAAGAGGAGACGTGAATACCACCTCTGTACTCAGTGCTTGGTGGGTCTGATAGAAAGGAGCCATGGGAAGCTCTACAGGTGTCCTTCCACCTGGCAGCTGTGCGGTGCCTTCGGGACCCTGCAGAGCATTACCTTCAAGCATCTCCTACCTAATCTTCTGAAAACCTGACTTGAACACCCCAAAGAGTGTGTATTGGAGTGTCTGAGTTAATTGACTTTCTGATTTAAGTGTCATGACAAAGCCTGACAAAAAGAGTTTAAGCTACAGTTTCTAAGAACAAAGCTAAGGTAGTTATTCAGACTTCACACAAGACAAGTGTCCTTGTAGGCTTCCATGGTCCTTGGCAAGATTCAAAATTACTCTGTATTTCAGACTTCAGTTCTATATGCAAGAAGGGCCACCATCTTGTTTCTCATTTGGACTGAACATGGTGCATTTCTATCTCCAGGGATTCTATTCTATGCATTGTTCAGAGTCTAAAGCAAGACAGTGTGGTTTAGACCATACAGTACAATACCTGTCATAAAGATGGTAATTTATTTATGTGATAATGCACATGTGGAATATCTGCCAATTTGCTGATAGGGCTTTATAGTGGTGTAACAACCTGGGACCATGCATGCTTCATTACCCCAGAACTATGTACTGAGGCTGAGATGAAGAATTAAGGATGAATCATATTATTATCATGGCAAATTATACAATAACAGTGTACTTTGTGCAAAAAGTTATTTCCTTACATCCTCAGAAACTCTGAGACAAGTAAAATCATGACTTGCATTTGCTTCTACTCGGGGTGTACCAGGCAGCACAAAGAAAAAGGCTGTGAAATTACTGGGGATTAGCATAGTTTTCAAGGGCACTGAGCAAAGATTAAGCCAGTGAGAATACGAGAAGACCAGAAGTGTAGCAGCTCCTAGACATCCTGGCTAGGGACAGAAAGGAGTAGAAGAGTGGGGGGTTTTGCATAATTCAGATTAGTCCACAGAAAGAGAGACTGATCAACGAGCTCTGATTGAGATAGACAGCAAGAATTAATTTGTCATGACACAGGCAAACAAAATGCAGTTTCTCCTATGAATTTATTTCTTGAGTAATGGCTCTTGAAACACTTTTTTTCCTGCAGTAAATTGCCACAGGTTTGTGACTGCAGGTGGCTACACCAGTGATTTGTGACCATATCACTCACACAGATCAAGTTTCTAGTGGCCAGGTAACTCCCCCCTTGCCATGGCTGAATTAGGGCATCAGAACTCTACTACTTAGCAAATCTGAACACACTTATTAGCATTCATCTAGACTCCATTAGGAATAAAAAGATGCAATCTCAATGGCTTAGTTTTTCTCACTATATATGTGTATTAACTATTTATTTTAAAAGTATAACATGTATTAATGAGCAGAAAAAATACAAAAAATTAGGAAAAACCTCCTTGCCCATCTCATCATGACTGTTGTTCTTGGTATATATTTTGAAAATTCCCTATAGTTTTCATAGCAGCATGAAAGTGCCCATCTAATGCCTCAGGAGTCTTACTAATGCTGTGCTGTAAAATTCCAAGTGATTTCAAAACAGTTGCAAAGTATCTTCCAGTGACCACAGAGGTTACTGCTTTAACCTGCAAACAAAAGTTCCCTCTCATAACAAAACTTCGTATTTCTCTTCCAATATGCTTTAGAAGATACATATCCAACAAGTTGCTTCTCAAAGTACTAAAAGCCTTTTACTTTATGTTTTCTGAGAAGTGACTGAATAGTGTGAGGTTTGCTATGCACATTCAATCAGAAGACTAGAAAAATTAAGATAAAAAACCCAACCATCCAAGCTACTCTCCAACATCCAACGGCAAAGGTCTGAGACAGCTGACCTTTCACATTTTCAATATTTTCCTCTGAACCCTGCAAAGCACACATGTAGATACAAGTTTGACAAGGCTTCAGATAATAAAAAGCAACCAAAAACGCACTAAAAGAATGCATTCATTGCCATGAGACGTTTGTCAATGAGCCAGCACATAACAGTGCATCCAGTACTAATTCTGTTTGAAAACATTCCACAGTGCTTCCTGTGGGGAAAATCTCTCTTCCAGAAACTGTTGTGAATAGAGTCAGAAACTGCACAAAGAGCAACTACTAAGGAGCCTACAAGAAAACAGTTGAACTTCTATGCAGAAAATGTCAGAATTTGAATTAGTGTATGAAAACTCAAAGTCCCAATTTGCTCCTACATACCCTAACAGATATTAATTCACCTCTGAGTACAGATAATGGTGCTTCTCAGCTGTTCTCCAAAATCTCACTTACAATTATAAAGCTAGTAATTTACTACTGCAATCTCTGAGTGCCAGAAACCTCTATGAAAATGCAGAAGTCTCATAGCATAACACTATAAACAGATTGTATTTGTTCACCAGTACAACGTTATCTCACAGGGCAAAAAGTAAAAAAGAAGACATTTTAAGCTTTTTCTTTCACCATATGGCATATTTAGCTTAAAATGCATCCCATTCATCAAACTCCTTGCCATTATTTTCTCTTTTTTCTTTTATTGTTTTGAGGGTTTTTTTACCTAGAATGCCTGCTTCTCTTTTAGTGCCACTACACTTTTATTACAGTCAGACATTCAGATCGCGTTCATCACAACTATTGCTCCAACAAAATTGCTTTTGCCCAACTGCTCATGTTCCTTGAAAAACATCTCAACAAAAATTACCTGGGCTGGGCCCTGAAAAAGTGAAGAAACTTAGTTCTGAAGACATACTAACTTCCTGTAGTATGTTAAAGAGATTATAGAAATCACGTGTAGCATAACAGAATCACTTGGAATACAGTTTAAAAAGAGAGTTCAGTGAGCTCCTTGGAGCAGTATTTGTGATCGCACACAGCAAGCTTTGAAGAGTGCGTGCCATCTACTGGAATCAAAAAGACTTCCCACAGAGGAAGTCCTAAAAAGCAGCAATCACTTTCACCCAGTGTAAAGCATCTTCTTTGTCTCATGTGCCTTTGTAATTTGGGTTTGGAGCCTTTTTTTCATACCATGTCTTTAAAATAATAAAAAAAAACCAGTAGTGAACACACTCTGACCACAATCTTGTGAAAGGAGGGAAAAGTTTCCTATTCACATGGACTAGTAATTTATTCTAATAGCTGCATGAAACAGAATGGACATTCAGATAAATAAGTTGCTCAGGTGATCAGCTTCTCTTGTTCCCTCCATACCCACGTATCAGAGATGTCTGTTAGGAAACTACACCCAGAAAACCAATAGTATTAATAACTCATAAATACAAACTAACTTTCAGAAAGTCGAGTATATCTAGGATTATGGACCTGAAGATGGGTGATTAATTTGCTTCCTACCTTATACATGTGATGCCCTCAGGGCATGCACCACTCCATCAAAGGATCTGCCTGTCTCCCCCAGGCTTGCTTACACTCATTTTATAGATGCAAAAGAGTTGAGAGAATTTCATCAATAGCAGGAACAAGAGTATTCTTGGCATTCCATAAGTCTCTATCCTAACAAGGCATTTTCTTGAAAGCTTTATTTTTCCTGCTTATTTAATGTTGTCCACTGGACTGTAGCGCCACTTGCAGTAGCCTCGACTGAAATACTGCAGTTGAGCCTGGTGGTGTCTTCTTAGAGAGGTGCTTCACTTCAACACAGAGCAGCATGGTTACTGTTTAAGTGTTGAAGACAAGTCTTTATATCCAAAACTTGTGAGGCTTAACAGCAGGTTGCATTACTCTGAGCTGCAGAAGTTGGTTTTCTGATGATACAACTACTGTCACTGCATGAGGATGCAAGAGTTTCTGTGAAAACTAGGACGGATTTTCTAACCTTGGCCAAATTCAACCATGAAAACTTGCATTTTTCAGTTAGTGGAAAACTAAAATTGTTAATTTCCCAATTATTCCATTGTGTTTTAATATGAAGAGTGAAGCAGGTGAAACTAGACGGGTAATTTAACTGACAGTGAGCAGTTCTAGATACCCAGGACATAAGACAAGCAGGTAGCACAGTATTTCCCAGAGTACTGTCCTGACATTCATTGGTCGGTGGGTTGAGGATTTCAAGTGTTATCCAGACATAAATTGTAAGACTCCTTCAATACAAAGTTAGAAAAAGGAAGCAGAAGGACACACCACAAGCAGTTTTCCCAATTCTTCCTTGTGGGATTTATAATCCAGATTGCTTACGGAGCCACCAAGAGTAAAACGGCTTTCGGAACCTCTGTAGAACACGCTCTACAAGTAGAAAGCTTGCAGAGTTTTAGCTTAAATTATACTCATCTACATCTCCAATCATAAATTACAGAATTATCTTAACCCAAACCACATGCACTATGTCTATGTTTTCCAAGGTGAATTCCAAAGCACATTATGTAAACACGTTCAGCAAAATGGTGATGTTTGGCAGGGTTCTTTAGTCCAAGGAATAGAAAGCCTGTGCCCCACAAGGAACTCCCATAAGGTAAGTCCTAAGGCTTTTACTGAGTTTTTACTGACATTTCTATGGAAGTCACTTGAATGTTTACCTAAAGTTGGAGCTATGGAAAATCTCATTCACTCTTGGAGGAAATTATTGCCAAGAAATAAAAAAAGCTTACACCACTAAAGGTGTGTCTAAGCAAAGGATGTCACCACGTGCGTTTGAGAGAGGATAGTAAAACCGTGTGAAGCAGGACATTACGCAGCTGTTGAACGGCCTGTCCCCGGGCCAACACTAGAGGAAATGCACACAACTGGAGGCTCCCTTTACAACACATCACACCCAAACACAATGTTCTGGTCTTCTAATCTAATGGAGAGAGATCCCCTGGGACACAGCTGTGTGTTAACTTGGCAGCTCTCACACATGTCCTAAAGTTAAATACACGTTTATCTGGTTGACTGAACTGGTCCCTAACCACTGAACCACAGGAAGATACAGCTGTAGAATTTACTAGGCGGCTTCTCATTAAAAAAAGCCCACTTTAAAACGGAATTTTAAACTGAAAACAGCTGATGCTTAAATATCAAATATAACTAATGGCTGTACACATCCTAGCTTATCTTTTTAATGATGATCAAATATTAGGTTTCTAAGTATTTATGGATGTTGAACCTATACTACTTTGAAAGGGCCTAATGGTTATTTTTATTATATACAGATCATCTAGAAAATTCTAACTATGGGAGGCTTTAGTTCACGTTGCTTTTATTTATTGCATTTGTATTTAGTTGCTTGAAAACTTTGATAGCAAAGGACACTTGAAACAATGATTCATTGCCATAGTCTTGCTGTTTGTAGCCAGCAGTGAGCTGGAGTCCCAGCTGGCCATACTGTTTCTCATTCCTGGCACTCTCACTCAAGCTCTGGTTGTCAGTACAGTGACCACAGGGGTCCTCAGTGCAAGCCAGTGCATGTCTTGATCATTTACATTTACAGCTTCTTCCTCACCAGCAGACTATTATCTCAAAAACAACAAGGGGGAGAAGCAGCCACAATGGACACATTAAGTGCAAAGTTTTATAGCACTTGTGTGTTGCTTTCAGGTTAATGAAGAAGACAATTAAAAATCCACAGGGCAGATGACCTAGCTTTGCATTCCTGCAAACAATACAGTATGTACTACTTTACTTGCTTGTCTCTGGCTACATATTTAGTATACAGATTTAAGTGGCAAATTTTAAACTTTGTTTTGCACAGCAAACCTAATTGAAGAAGCGTTCTCTTCAAATGCTCTTTAAAACTCTGCTGCCCTGCTCATGTATCCTACAGTAACTCATCTGTTTAATCTCTGGTACTTCTCTGCCAGGTTAGTTAACAGGTGACACCAATCAAAGCACGAAGTTTGTACCACTGAAATATCTGAAAAGCTCTGGGAATGAAAAATCTGTGACCATGCATTCATGTGTCTTTCCTGAGGCATCACGGAGTCACTGACTTGAACTTACCTCATATTTCTGTTCATTTCTCTTTCCCTCTCTCTCACTGCCCAGCTGAAGTCTCATACACTAACCTTGCTACTTTCTAATTACTTAAGACTATAGGTTTTCATGGTTGCATTTACTGTAACACAATTAAACAGGTCAGTCTTGCAGTTCTTGAATCATTTAACTCAGTTTCTTCTGCTGCTAATGCTTCTGTAAGCTGTTGGTGCAGCCCAAATATCACCCCATTGCTCAGTGAGTGGCCAAAGCAAACATCTCTGACGTTTTGACCACTGCATCCTTCACATGGCACTGGTCAGAGGATGTTTCAAAATACACAAGTGTCCCTGAGGACATTTACACAAGCACTGTGACCATCCTCAAAAATGATCAAGCCCCTTCAGCTGATAGAAACCAGAAGATTCATTAAAATCAATGTATTTTCTCTAGAGAAAATACTAAAGGATTAACTTCTTGAAGAAGAGCCCTCAGCATTTTCTCAACTTCTCTCCCTGTCTCATCTCCTTCATCTGTCCCCACTCCTCTCCTCCACAGCAGCAGGTGGCCATTCCCCATTCCTTGCTGTCCCCCACCACCTGCCTGCAGAGAAACTCCAGCTGTGCCATGCTGCAAACACAGGCAGCCTTCCCAGAACTTAGAGAAAAGTCACCTTCTAGAAGTGTATGAAAATGACATTTTGAAAAATTTCAAGCCAGAACCAATGCATCACTCCTCTTACCATAATTATTTATTATATTTCTTGACAAGTTCACTTGAACCTTCAAGAGGAAAAGCACAGTTTGTTCCAATTGCTTGCAGCAAACTCTCCCTACCAGCTGCAGTAAGGATAAATTCCATTGGAACCAATACTGTCTTCAGCTTTCCTGACATGTTATGAAGTCTTCTAGCAGATTTCAAAAGGGTTTTGCCTGGCAATCATGGCACCACCTACAAAGAGAAAGATCTCTTCTCCCTCTTGCTACACAGCAGAAGTCTACTGGAGATAAATGGGCACACCTTTTGCTGGCAACAAATGGTGTGGTTTTTTCTAAAACAAGCACTTAATGTATTGGTATATAGTGTCAGAAGGCAAACTGGGCTAAAGCAAAATGCAGTTTCCTAAGAACTTCATGGAGCTCAAATTTTGGCCCAGACTAATGTAAATTTGGGGACACTCACAACTTTCTCTGAAGTTGTTTAATTCTGGGCTTTAAGTGACAAGTGGTAATGAAATAATTTCATAATACATTTCACTTTATTTTACCCTTGGATTTGTTCCTATTCTGCCTCCTTCTTCATTATTCGGCTTTAAACTCTTCAGCAACTGAAGCTTAAAATACTTAATGGGAAAAAAAAAATCTTCAACTGATGCAGGAGGTCATGACTCTTTTTAGCCACCTGAACAGCACAAGAGCTCCATTTCAGAAGGAAGAGACTCATCTGGAATGACCCAGGTAATCTGACATACCCACTGAGTGACAGGAGCTAGAAAACATGACTTATGCTGGAGGTACCTTCCTTACAGCTTTCTTGACTCCCCACAGAGGTTTGAGAGCTGGCACAGACTTGCAGAGGGCAGTAGAGGCTTGGGCAGAGCAGCAGCTCACACCACCACACTCGCTAGTGCCATGACTTCAAGTTACCTACCAGGCCTTGTTTCACAAACCAGGCAGCTGGTGAGAATCACAATTAATGAACTCTGCGTGTTTGCCTCCAGCTCTCAGTTTCAGTAATTTGATCACTTCCATGGCAAAGACTAACGCAAAAGATTTTTACACACTTAATTTTGCCATGCATTTCAATACTGCCTTGCTTGCTAATTCATTAATAGCACAAATAATGATTTACCAGCGTTTTGCAAAGCATTATTTATAACAGCAAGCATAGGTGTTAGATGACAAAATACATTCTTCACCTATGGTTAAAAATAAACATGAAACATGTGGGTGAACAAATTATGTTCATTAAGGGTGAACAAATATGGTATAGGCAGGTAAGTGTGAAAATATACAACAGAGCAAAGCTACAAAACAGAGCTTTAACCTGTTGTATTCACAGATGAAATCCCACCTTTGAATGAAAATATAGAACCTGTGCATTTAGACTGTGTATTTTTATCAAAGAAAAATCTTCTCAGCACCTCCTTCTTATAGTTATTAATCTCTGGAAACATGGAACTTGACTATCCACTCTACTAGCATTGCTTAGCACTAATAATATCAAAGTCAAAGGCCACAGGATGCCAGAACTACAGGATGACTGTGTTTCCTGTGTTGTTTATATGAAGAAAAAACTCACTATTCTGATTGTTCTCCCTCCTCTCACACATGACTTGGGTTAAAAACAACTTGGCCTTTTATTGCACTTGCAGACGTGTGTTACAGATTGCCTGGTATGATGAAATGCACAGCCGCACTAGCAGCAAATCAAATTTTAAACTCATTAAATGGAAAGTTGGTTTCCTTTGTTAACACAGTATTTTCATAGTACAGACACATTTTTGTGAAACACGTTAAATCCAGTATTGTTTTTACCTTCAAATAGGTTATCTGTATGTAGCATAAAAGAAGGTGAGGGTTGGGAAAATTCAACAGAAGGTTACTACAGTTTTTAATGGTATAGTAACACACTCGGTATACATTTGTGAGAAGTCAATTCAGTTCTGTTATGCATCAAGAATGGTTGCCAGAAGCATGTGGAGGAGGGGTGCACATGTGCCACCTGCAGGAGGCAACTAGAAGAAGCCTTGTCTCTGGAAGGACTTCGCCTGGCACCACCTCCCATGAGGCAGTCAGTAGGGGACACTGTGGAAGGGCTTCTCCCATCAGGTCTCCACCAATGGACAGCAAAGAAAGGTTGGGCTGGTTGCACCTCCCTGTGCCCCTGACCGCTGCCTTGCCACTTCACCCCGCGTCCTTGCCTGGGCTGCCTGCATCCAACCCTGCCGTGCCCATCCAGCCGTCACTGCCTGCCCCGCGGCCCCAGTCCAGCCGGTCGCTGCCACCCTGCCCAGGGTCCTGCTCCTCCGGCCCGAGCGCCCACTGACCGCGTGCCCGGTGCTGTCGCCGTGGGAGCCGTGCCCGTGGAGCCGTGCCCCTCTGAGAGCTGTGCAGGCTCGCTGCCCAGCCCGGCCGCAGGCAGGCAGCGTGCACAGCCCCAACCGCTGCCCAGACACCAACAGCACTGCCCTGACTCGCTGGTGGTAATGCCCTCTTTTTCTTTCTCTCTCTCCCTCTCCCCTCTCCCCCATTCCTTTTCCATTTTCCTTTAATTCTTTCCTGTCTCTTCTAGCCCTCTTTTGTCTGAGCAACTCCTTTTCCTTCTTGTTTTCGTTACCAATAAAGGGTTCTCAGACACAAGGTTTGCCTCGTTTGGCTTCATTTCGTTCCCAGCCATCCATTTTTAAAAGAACTCTCCACAGTTGTCCGCCGAGGAACGTGACACCATTAATCCATAAATAAGTCTTTTGCCACTCATTTCAATACCCCTGATAACATCTACTTGCTTTGTATCTCTTCCCATTTCCAGTTTTATATGAAAGAAGTGTTACTGTCATTACAACTGTAGAAGATGGACACCATCTAATTGAAAGGGAATGTCCCTTATTTTATCCATGTTTGTGCCAATGATCACAGTTCAACTCCCTTTACTCTAACCTTGGAACATAAAAGGTTGGTCCTCCACACCTCTCAATAAGAAGCTTTTCTGCTTAAAAGAGTCTAAGAACAAAATCATTCACAGGTTTTCTACAAAGTTACTGAACTAGCATGTTAGAGACTAGACTCACTTCTACTAGAAATAACAGCTCTTCAGACTATTATTCTGTACAATAATGTCCCAGATTGTTAATAAGTATCACCTAAAAGAAAGCTCACCTTCATGCTGAATCCTGCACCGTGTTTTTCCTCTTTATTAATTAGCTTTTCCAAGTTAAGCAAGGTCAGCACATCTCTTTTTTTGTCTCTCACTTGCCTGCCCCTTTAATCTCCTTATGTTTAATTTATTTTCTGAGCTGCTAACTCTCACACATTGACAGATATATACTTACACAATTTTTTAAGGCCTCAGCCCACTTAGGAATTGTCTTGGGTTCTTTTGTTTTCCTTTTTTTCCTGTCACTTCTACAAAGGAAGAAAGATTTCTTTCTCTCGGTTGTATAGCTACATATGGAAAGAAAAGACCTGGCTCTATGAGTGACCAAATTTAGGAGTACATAAAGCTCAGCAATATCTTTCCCCAGGTACAAAGGAATTTATCATCTGGAACATTACCAGGTCTCTCAATTGAGTGTCTATTTACTCCTAATTCAGGGCTTAGTCAAAATTCAGGGCTTGAGAGAAATTCAGCAAAAATTTGGAACGTATTTCCATTTTAGATATGCTAAAATTAAAGTCTGTGGTTACCTGAGGTCCACACATATTTTCATCTGCATAAGGGACATTAGCACAATTCACTTCTCCCATCACCAGACATAATGTGACCTTTATCCCAGGTTATTAAGAAGAATGGGAAACCATCTGGGTACCCAGATTACAACTACTACAGCATGACAGCAGCAATACCATATTGTGACAGTTTGATAATCCAGCCAGGGGAGTTCTGATCTGAGTTTTGCTTGAAGTGATTGATTTCCATGCAAGGAAAAGAAAGCATGCCCCAAGATCTCTGTCTACACATTCCTTTCTCACATAGGTTCTCCAGGCAGTTTAAATATCTGCAGTAAAATCACAATCACAAAATTATCTCGATTTTCTTAAACTTCCTTCATCCCTGGGCCATATTTGTATGACAAATAAATGAAACATCTTAGAATTCTGGAAACCCTGTGTTTTAGTTTGTGACAGCATCATTAATGCAATTTAATGCTTTTCTTTTTCAATAATAAACCCCTCAGTTGTTCAACACAAATAAAGCAATATATATGTGGTCTTCATATGCTCTTTGAGTAAAATATAAGCAAGAAAAATCCCAGGAGGTCTATCAAATGCAAACATGCAATTCCACAACAAACAGGTCATAACTACTTGCTGAGATACGTACTCATAACACCACTCCTCAGAGTATATCCTCAGAGAGGAGTTAAACTAGCAATAGATTTACAATTTCTACTCTGAGATTCTTCACTAGGGCTCACATGAATTATTACAAAGGTTGAAGTGTGAACCTCTGTACTAAAGCAAAAAAAGAACATTACATCTGCTGATTTTGTTTATTCTTGGTAATATATACATATTATAGATACATATTATGAGCAACCACATATATGATTGCACATAAAATCTCTGAATGTTTTTCCCCTCAAAAGCAAAACTTATTAGAAAACAAAAGTAAAGTAACAGTGGAAAAGTTTTAGCAGCCTTAACACAAAAATGGTTATGTAAAAAAAGATAGTATTAGAAGGTGTTAAACCAGGTTAACCAAAAAATAGACATAAAAATGAATGTTAATATGCCAAAGTTATACTAATAAGTATGTTTGTCATCTCTAACAGACAAATAGAAGAACTCAAATATGTAATACAATAAACAACATCACATGTTTACATCTTGGAACATTTTTTTCCCTTACCAAATCTTTCATCACGGAGAACTATTAAAGGCATACAGGTTAGAAAAGATTCTATAATGCAGAAAGGATTTTGCAGTTTCTCCAAGAGCTTTTGAAACTCTGCATTTGCAGAATAAGGTGTCGTTCAAATTTTCAGAGAAGCATGAGAACCATGAAATAAAGCTGTATTCATGTAGCACTTGACTGTGGACAGGAAAGGTGGAAACTCATTTGCAAGATAATTATTCAACACAAAACTACAATCAGATGGTAAAACTTCTCCATCTCTCCTACAATTTGTACTTGACCCTGACTTTTTGCAGGCAGTTCCTTTCACACGTATCTCTTACGCAAAGGTGAAGCAAAATAAATACTCCATATGTAACTGAAGGAAAGAACACTGAAAGCATGCTACTGAGTTACATAATGGTAACCTGGGTCCTTCAAGTCTTTCTCCAAGCAGCAGTTCTGGAGAAAATAGGAAATAGGACTGAACAAAATCCAAAACTTTGCTTTCTTCTGGCCCACCACTACTTGCCAGAAAGGCAAGAGAAGAACCAAACTTACCCGCTCTATTTCATGGTCACTATGCTGGATTATATGTTTCTTCTATTAAATGTTTCATCCATTCTGTGTTTTCTAGATTTAACCCACAGACTAGTTATGAACTTAAAATCAAATAAAAATTCCAATAGCAATCAGGATTTAAAACTAAATACATATTTATAAATCTACTGTGTTAACCATCATGTAAGTCCAGCAACTTGAAATTCATACAGAAGATTGTGTCGGATGTAATCAGAGTTTAAAAAAACAGTGTTCAATATTTCTATTCACTGTTTGATTTTGTGCACCTTCATAGGTCCAGCAGCCCTACCTACAGGCTATGGTTTGGCTCTTTTGAATATGAAATGCTTCTTACTTCCCTTCAGCGTAGAATGGGAAAAAAACTTCTAAAGAGGACTCTTGACAACAGAAACGTCCACACTTCTCAACGTAGTGCGAATGGTGGTGTGAAAGTGAACCTTAGCATAAAGCTTGAAGTGGAATTTGCCCAGAACATCAACTGCCCCCATGTCTTTGCCAGTTGCTGATGAATTCAGCACGGCTCCAGCCAGTGGTATGAAGAAAACATGTATGTGAAGGAAAGAGAATTAATAACCAGACATTTCTTGTTTGTTGACATTTTCAACAAGCAAATATGCAGCCTTTTCACATTAGCCTGTGTGCGGTGCTATTGGGGCAGGAGAGCTTATTCCTAAAATCCTTTGCCAGAGGAGGACGTAGGGCACTGCAGTGATGAGAAAGGTCTTACAGAAGCACTGCAACTGTATTGCCCTGGAGTCATGCAAAGTCTGTTTCCTCCGCAGCCAGTTTTCCTCCCTTTTGTCTCTTCTGAGATGGGCTGCGAGACACCCACTGTGCTAGACAAGAGAACAGCAGCACGAGAAGCAGCAGCAGCAGCAGCTCACTTGTGCCTTCTCCTCCCTTTCCACTCACCTAGAAGCAGGCACAAAAAGGCTTTTAAAA
This sequence comes from Oreocharis arfaki, assembly GCA_013398015.1. Taxonomy (NCBI): domain Eukaryota; kingdom Metazoa; phylum Chordata; class Aves; order Passeriformes; family Paramythiidae; genus Oreocharis; species Oreocharis arfaki. Next base: position 938,191 of record VZRR01009431.1, read on the forward strand.
CTGAACTTTTTACTGAGGCATGATCGTGAAACTACGCCTAATGGTAAACGAGACACATTGACCTGAGGAGGTTTAGCATATTAGGTGGTATTTGAAGCAGGAAAAGTAACGCCTGGCTAGCAAGAGCTTCAGTATTTGTATAGATCTGAAAGAAGATTGGGAGTCTGGTCTGATCCTACACTGCCTGTAAGCCTCACAGCGCTCACGTATTTAGTTCTTCCTGCTCCTTCCTTGGGATTTTCCACCTTAATGTCTATATGGTCTGAATTAACATTCTCATTTTACTGCAATCCGTCATAAAAAGGTGGTGGTGGCGAATTATTTTTTTGAACAGCTGAATCTGCTGTACCCATGCCAAGCAACCTGTAACCAAAGTAAGCAATGAAATGTGGAATAAAGACTCAAAATGAGGGATTATTAATAAAGAAATATAGAAGTAAGAAAACAAACACTACAAACAACTTGAATGAATATAACCTTTGTTCTTTGTAAAATGGATGTGAATGTCCTAACTCCAGTATCATAACTTTGCAATCTGACATAAAAGGAGTGTACACAAGGAAAACAGAAAGAGGGAAATTTTAATGGGAGCTATTAACTTCTAAAGATAAGGACAGGACCTCATAAAGAAAGACACCATCTCTTACATAACTTTAATATACAAGGGGAAAAAAAACTCCCCCAAAGCAAACTTCCCTGAGTACATTCAAACCTCAAATCTTTGAGGGGCACAAAGCATGCATTATTGTGCAATTAAAAGTGCTAGAGAGTACAAAATGATGGAGTAGCTTTGGTTTAGCTCCTGTTTTAATAATGTTTCAGGAGGTGCATCTGTGACTGGCACTCAGTATAAAGGTTAGCAGACACCAAAAAACATGCCCTCTCTGTGGTCACTCTGTGCTTAGCTGCTGTTTTTTGCAGATTCCTCTCCGGTTTGGTTACTCATGGAGAAATAGGTACAACCTTGACTCACTCTTCAAAACTAACAACAGAAAAAACAAACATGAGAGGAAAAACAACTGCTGTTTCAAAATAATTTGCTAGAGCCTCTGAAACCTCTGAGCTGGTACAAACAATTTCAAGCCTGAGTCTGCCCTAGTCCTGCGTGAGCTCTAGAACTGTCATATTTGCTCTTACAGAATTCTGTGGGTTCATTCAAAGGATGAAGAGATTACAAGATAGATGGTATTTACAAGGATGCTTTTTCTCTGTAATCTACTTTATACACTTTCTGCTCATGCCCATAGCACAGTTTCACCTCTGGTTTCAAAGGAAAAAGAACCTGAAAGATCTTCCTTACGCTCAACCATTACAGACTGAGCTCAGCAGGTGGAGACTCAAGTTCTCGGGCTGTGAGCTATGTGCAGCTTCCTACTGCTGGGGCCTGTACATAAGACATGGTGTCATGATCTCGTGTGCTTGTCTGAGATGCTAATGTTAAAGGTTTTTAAAAGGGAGCTTGTCTGGTTACTCAGCCTGACCCAAGCTGCCTTGAAGGTCATTCAACTATCAGTGGATGCATCCCTTTCTAGCAGATGCTTCAGGAGCCCTTTCCTACAGCCTATAAAAGGGTACAGACAGGAAAAGTGACTGAATACCACAATAATCAGAATTGATGATTGTCATAAAAACTGTTTGAGGTTTATGGCATTTGCTGTATTTCAAAATATTATAGGGGTATAAGCAATTCAGATTATGCCATCCTTGGCTAGGGTGGGCTAGACCCCTCCAAGCCCCATCATGGCACTGCATTACCCAGCAGGGATTGATTCGCCTTCTGAGCCAGCTGCATGACAATGTTCATATTATATTTTAATGAAAAATCTAAAGCTGTAGTTACACAAGGTCTCTTTTTTCAAGCAGTAGCTTCTTCAAAGGAAGCAGAAAGAACTTGAATGAAGGCCCCCGTTATTCTGCCAGCCAGCTGAGATGACCAGGTGCAGAAGGCAGCTCAGCACGCACCCTCCTGCAGGTGTGAACAGAGCATGTTTCCCTTGAACACAGTTCTCCAGAACTGCACAATCACCTAGAGCTGCAGGGCTCTAACACGAGAGGTTTGCTAAGGGTTAGGCAAGTTGGGACAGAACCCACATCTCTGCTGCTCTTCTTAGATTCCATACTTTCGAACCTGAGCCAAACCATACTAAAGTTAATGGGGGATTCCTATTTCTTTTAGCGATTTTCAGAGAAAGCACTCAAACCTCAGGGCTGCCTGATAGGAGGATGTGGGCTCCTGGCTCTGAAAATACTGAGCTACGTGCCTACCTCAGGAAAGATTTACCTGAGTAGGAAGAAGGAGCTATCCCATTCCTGCTTTTGTAGATGTAAATCTCATCCACTCCTTGCTGGATTTATGCACAGTGTCTCCTCAGTTGCTCAAGCAGAACAGTTGTTCAAGCTGGCAATAGACTTTTGGTTATATCTTGAAGGAAAAAGAACAACAAAAGAAAAGAGATGCAAGCACACCTGGAGAGCATGCCATTCTCTCTGTCAGTGATGGTGTGAAGACTGCTCAGAGCTTTGGCTGTACCCCACAGCACATTTTGTCACAGACAGCAACTGGGTTCTTTCTCAGGTGGTGGCAACTACAGTATCCTGACATTTGTAATGAAAACCACAACACTGAAAGCTGAGGGTGCATGGAACAGAAAAGCCTCCACCTCATTTCTTGCACTCATCTTAAATATTGTATAATAACTGTATTCAGTGTGCATCTGTGCCTTACATACAAGAAAGAATGTGTAAAAAAATCCATTTTCTTCATCCCCTTCATGCGTTCTTAGCTTCATTGCATGTCTGTCCAAAAAGGTAGACTAACTAAACTGGCAGGAACAGCAATTCTATTTCTGTCTAGTATAGAAGTTATTCCCTACAATCTCACAGATACTAATCCATATGTGTCCCTCCCTGCAACACAACTTCAGAAGACTTACACTGCGCTCCCCAGCTCAGTTTTCTGTAGCTCAGATATAAAGATTTCAAGGAATAAAAAAAGAGAATAATTCTGTATTGATATACTGTACAGGGGAGCTTGAAACCTTTTATTTTACCCCAGCAATTACGGTCTATAGTGCCATCAAAGAATATTTCCATCTCCAAACCTCTGTTACTGGAGCATGGAAATAATTGGCTATACAAATCCCTTTTGGGGATACTGAAAATAGTGTTCAATGTCTTAGGGGAAAAAAAGTTCCATACAATACTGTCAAACAAATAACTAATTATTTCCTTAAGCTAAATACTTTCTGGCTTTTTGGGAGTGTATAGCTTAACTTCAAATGAAGAAGCCGATTTAATTTTAAAGCATGCAATATTAACATGAGCTGAAATAAACTCAGAAAAACCATCAGTCCCCTCGTTTCAGGGAGCATTCTTGCAAACAGAACAAGAGGAGGCCACAAACACTGAAAAGATCCTATTTAGTTGTTACACACGTAGTGCACAGGTTATTCAAAATATTTGCCTTTAGAAATATTTTCCACCATAGCTTTTTGCTGATGTGTTCTTTCTTTCTAGATTTCCCAGTCTGGGTTTGAAAAACAAATAGGATTTCTGCACTCGTTTGTTTCTTTTTCATTAAAAACCACAAAAACCATGAGAATCTGAAAAAAACTTATTTAAAAAAATATATATAGTTTTAAGTTTGAAAAATACATAAAAACAACCACTCCAGAAGAAAAGCTAAGTTCCATGTTCTACACATGCTTTAAAGGCACAACTACAATGGCCATAGGAAAAAAGCAGAGGATTTGCATTCCAGATCTTATCCTTTTCCCTTTAAAGTTAGTGGCAGCTCTGCCCATCAGCCCATCCTTTTTAAATCTAGCCAAAGGAAAAAACAAACCACAGAAAAGCTCACAACTGATGAACCCTGTGAAAAAAATGTCAACTATCCAGAAAGAGATTGTGTGGCAGACTTGATAGGAAGGCTGATCTTGGACTAGAAACATAGGCAGGTTTTTTATGATACCTGGCAACTCTTTCAAAGGCCTAACTGAAGCCAGTTCATTGTAGGCATCACCAACTGCCTTAGAGGAGACAAGACAGATGCTAATAGACACAGACATACACTACAGTTCTGCAATCAGTGTTTTTCCTCTACTGTGAATTTAAATCAGGATATAGATGCTATTGGCAACTATTAGGACAATTTGGCATTTCTAAGAAAAAAGTTAAATGGAATAAGCCATCTCAGCTTTATTGGCAAGAGTGGAGATAAGCTAGTTAATGATTAATTAGTTCACTATCGTTTTGAACAGTTAAAACTCCTTTAGACTTGTCCTTGACTCTGTTACAGGGTCACTGCTACTTTGGTGATTTGCCTAACTTCCCTGTACCTTCGTTCACCTGCCAGCACAGTAAATGAATGGAATGCTTCCCACAACGGCGTTGGTAAGATGCTGAAACATGTTTGAGGGCCACTACAGAATTACGGTGGTTTCACTGCTGTTTTACTTTAGCTTCCACATGGAAATCTGATTGAAGGGGTGCAGGAGAAGCTGCCCCTGGCACAGGAGGCCAGCAGCACACACGCTGGGGAACAAGGCCAGACCCCATCAGTGCAATGACTCAAACTGGCCAATGCCACACCAAATGCTGAGAGACTCACAGCAGAGCCTCAAGGCTTCTGCCACTTTCTTCTCATAGACAATCTCCTGAGCCTGCAAATGACAGAAATAACAGCCTCAGAACAGAAACCCAGGAAAAAGCACAGCAGCACAGTCTTTATCCTGGGTTGGGCTGGTGGTAATAGACAAGTCACCTGTTTCAGTAGCCCTCACCCAGCCCAGAGCTCTCTCCAGACTCTTTTCCAGTTACTGACCACTACAACATTCAAGGTTCTTGCATTGCATCCCTTCATGTTTCCAGCTGTACAAATTAAAAGCCAGTGCGTTTTTTTCTTTTACCCTCCCCTTCCTCCCAGCAGTCTTCCAGAAAGCAAATCAGCTTGTAGTACATCTTACTCATTTCAAGCACAGATATGATCTCTGCAAATTTGTATCCAAATTCCTTAATGCTACCCACCTTTTGCCTTGAGAAAGAAAACAGATATTAAAGGTTTGTACAAAAAATACTTTATCAATATATGCTGGTGAAAATTTCTGATGTTTCTTAAGAATAATTTTCCATTTTTCACCTTCTTCTGTCTCAACCTGCTATGTTGGAATTGGCATAGGCATCAGTTCTAGGTAACGTTAATCTTACAAAGTTAATATTAGGCCTCACATTCCTTATATCGCAAAGATCATCAGCAAGGGAAGGTCATGCAAGGTAGGTGAGTGTGTGAATGTCAACAGACCCTTACGTCGCACAATTGTGTAGATGTGGCCTGCTCTAGGTGCTCTCTTCCAAAGCACAGTCCCAGACACAATACTGAAAAGCTAGTGCAAACCTTGATGTACTTCTTAGTCACTTTATTCCATAACAACCCATCCAGCGTCTTCTGTTTCAAGCTGCTTGATTCCAGCCACCCCAACAAAAATCAGAAATTATTTGCAGGAACTATGTTACAAGGATAATAATGCATAGGCATTTGCCATAGAAAAGACATCTAAATTTCTCTCATGCATTTTAAAACGTTTAGAAATATTGACCTTAGAAAAATTACCTGACCCTCAGGTTTCTTACACCAGTATTAGAGAAGTCTTATTTTGCTAAGCCTAATTCTCCTTAGGCTGACATCAGAAATTCATACAAGAGTCAAATGAGATCTGTAGTGAGAGCATGGACCATCAGTTCACTGGATTCACTCCCGGGATTGTAACAATGCACATTAAATGAAAATCAAAGCACTCTTAGGCCAGAGTTACCACAGGCTTTATTCCTCCTATTTAAATTTTGTTATACCACTCAGCTTAAGAGAGTTAAAACCGCATAAAACTAAAGTGATCAACAATGCAGCATTTTGCTGTTTGCTCAATTAGATTACTTAGCTACCAAGGATAATCACCTAAACATTCTCCTCTCATGCTTTACCACAGACTTAATAAATCACTGTCCTTCTATTGTAGGATTCTAGACAATTTTCATCAAAAACCAGGGTGCTTTAATCGAGAAAATGTACAAAACTATTATTTAGTTCTAATTACACTTCCCAAATTGTGACTTAACAGAAGGAAAACAAAGAAGAAACTAAGATAGTCTAGCAAATTAAATCCCATTCGTGGTTAACCAGAATAACAAAAATTAAACATCTTCTTAGAAAATCAGAATATGCCACCTAAATTTGCAAAAGCTTAAATGAAGTTAGACTCTGCCACCCCATTCACAATGAAATCATCACGTTTCAACTGAAGACTCTTCTCAAAATGCAGCCATCTTATTATAATGTAGAAACAAATAAACTAAGATTTTTCGAGAAAGAAATCAACATTATTTGCCTTCCTGTCCTAATGACTACACTCCCTTAGGTGAGCATGCAGAACGCTTCCTTACCCACTGAACAGTGCGATTGATCCCATCTGGCAAAGTTCTGCACTTTTCACTTTTCTCTCTCCAGAGGCCAGTCAGTGATTTTGAAAGCATACAGTGAAGTGCAGAATACTGACTTTAACCTCATTTGGTCCAAAGTACCAGACACCTAAACACTGCAACAGAGCTCAATGAGGCCACTCACCAAAGACAACTTGACATCTTTCAGTAAGAAGCAAAATAACTTCCAGTTGGGAGCTGGGAGTTAAAGTAGGCTCTCTGATGAGATGTAAAAAGGTAGAGTTCTCACCAAGCAAGTGCTCTTTTTGAAATGTCCCACAAGAGGGGCCCTAAGTCTAACCTGCTGGTGAAATAGAAAGAGGTTATGCTGAATATAGCAAACCATCATGAAAATACCATATTATAAACCCAAGCGGCTGAGAGCTCTATTATGATTGGAACAAAAATCAGTTTTATTCTGTGGTTGTACTGCATCTCTTGTAAGATTTAATACAACAAACATAACTCTTCCCATAAAAAGTTATGTATTTAAATTAAGAGATAACACCAAGTGGGGATCAGAAAAGCATTCCATTATGAAATAGGCTGCTCTATGGGACAGAAACTGGTTTTTATCTGTGGCTGTAGCAGATTAAAGGAAAAAAAACTTAACGTTTAGTGAGAAGGCTAAGGTTAGGTGTTATGAAAACTCTCCTACTCAGCAGAAGTAAACTGTGGAGGCCGGGGGTGCTCTTTGCTAACCCTCTAGTTTAAACAAAAAACAGTCAGAGATGGAGGGACTTAATGCACGGGCAGATAGTGACAGGACATACGGGAATGGTTTTAAACTACCAGAGGAGAGATCTAGGTTAGACATTAGGAAGAAACTTCTTACTGTGAGGGTCGGGAGGCACTGGAACAGGTTGCCCAGAGAAGTTGTGGATTCCCTATCCCTGGAAGCGCTCAAGGCCAAGTTGGATGGAGCCTTGAGCAACCTGGTCTAGCAAATGGCTTCCCTGTCCATGCCAGGGGGATTGGAACAAGATGATCTTTAAGGTCCCTTCCAACCCAAACCACTCTTTGCTTCTTTCATCAAAGGGCCCTGATTACTTGATTGCATTTAATCTCTTACTGCTTGTCAGTCTGCCTCAGACAGTGAATGTATTTTACAGTTTATGCTGGGAAGAGGAGTCATGCTGCTCTCTGTGAACCAAGTTTGATGTGCTAAGTCCCTAACAGTGGTGTCTGGGTTGTTTGGGATCTAAAGCATCCTGTCCCCTTTCAAATAACACAGCATTTTTAAGCACCAAGAACTTCAATGATGTTCATTAGCAGGAAGATTTCAACTGACAGGTCTGTACACGTGCTTCTTTAATAACATAATGCCATTTAGTCATTTAAAATAATGCAGGATTTCTGATTTCTTCAAAAACCCAGGATACCACACCCCATCTAGTGCAGAGTTATTAAAATTCCTACCTATCATATCTCAAAACAAGACAGCTATTTCTTCACTCTATGACTGATTCTATGTCGTTTTAAGCACGGGTGTCTATTTGTAGTCCTTGTACCTATTCATGGATAAAAGCACGACAGTTTATTTTTAGTGAACTTTTTTTCCAAACAGTTTTATTTTAAAGCCTGACTAATCTTTGCTGCACCACAGACTAGGCTGATCTCTTGATAAATCTTAGCTTAGATTGGTGGCTGAGCAAGACGACACCAAGCGCTTTTTCAGCTAATCCTCTTTTATATCTACCTTTAGAAGAGGGTAAGGAAGACACAGAAAGAACCACACAGCATGCAACACTTCCCTGGGATCCTAGTGCAGCCTGGAAAAGATGACAGAGCCACATGCATTTAGTTGTCTTCTCTTTCTTACCACAGTCTTTTCAGTGGCTCTACAAAGCATGATTTTGTTAGCTCTGTCTGCAATTACTCACTGCATCTCAAAGAGAGAGGAAAACATGAATCAGATTTACTTGCTCAGATTTTCTTACTTTTATCTTTGCCTCTATAAATAGGATGTTGGAAAAAAAAGCTGAAGGAGAAACACATTCAATTAATGGAATGGTGCATTTTTAGATACATATCATTGTTGAGCTTTATTATATAATAAAAACAGTACCAAAGCCACCAACAGTCTTAGGAATCTTTCTCCTGGAGTCTGTGACTGGCAATTACGCAGCCTGAACCTGTGGGAGAGATGGACAGACACACAGAGAGACCTCTTCTGTGTTCACAGCCTTGCAGCTGCTAATTCTGAGTGCTCCCTTCTCTTGTACTGGGAAACCTGATGGTATGATTATTGCAGGTGGCATAAAGGTAAGGATCCCTTGCACATCATGCAATAAAAATTAGGAAGGATTTCTCTGGTGTGAGGGAGGTCCCAGAAATACACATGCATGTACAGCAGACATATGGGTACAAGAATAACTGTCACACACTAAAGAGTTACGAGAAGGACAAATAGTCGACTCCATCTGTCCTGGAAGGGACAACCTAGACCTGGGATTACGCCCAGCTGGGTAGAGGTAAAGAACCAAATATGTTTTCCTAATCTGTGCTGGAGTAATGGCCATGTGGAAAACTGGGGAACTCTGGCAGGCACCTCCCCATTTCACCATGTCCCAGGGCACAGACCATAGTCTCACTTTGTTCAGTAAGAAAAAACCCTTGGCTTCAACTTCCTGATGTGCTCTGCAGACAGGAAGAATGCAGCCTTTATTCTTCCAAGTAATCTCACAGGGACTGCTTGTAAGAGGAGGCATTGCAAAACCAGGCTTGAACTCTTCTGCCCCACGCTTAAGTAATTTCCTTTCCATTTCACAGAGGGAACTAAGATACAAGAAAACATTGGATAATTCAGTTTTTGGTGAAATGACACCTAGACGTACTATTCAGTTTGAGATGTTTATTGAACTCCAGGCAGTGAAATGCCTTGAAGGTGCAAGTAAGCGTCTCTATAAATATTTGACTAAATCATGTAAACCAGACTCTAGCTGTAGCATTTTGCTTCTCTTGGGGCATGAATTTTGGCTCTTAAATCCCCTGGCCAACCCCCCTAATGCTTCTACAGGGAAATCAGCTGAGTAGGGCAGGGCTTAACACACGGTAACCTTCAGAGACCCTGGTGGCCATCAGCTGCCCGCAAGGGACGGCTAAACTGGCTGCAGGACAGAGGAAAATACACAAGTGTCAGGGATGGGTGGAGACTAGCAAAAAGCAGCATTGCTCTTGTTACAATCAGAACTTCTGGGGCTTCTGGTAATTCTCTATTTTTAACTCAGTCATGAAGCAATGACTACGTCCAAACCAGTATGTGTTTATTACAGCCAGCCCCCGTGGGCTGAGTGGTAATCAACACAGAGCAAGCAAAAAATACGTATCGTCCCCAAGCCTTGTGGATTTTCATGAGGGTTTACTGATTTTTATTTTTACTTCTTCTGTTTATCCTTTTCTTTTCCTTGCTTCTTTTTTTTTTTCTGCTTTTCTTTGCTTTTTTCAACCTGATTTATAATATTTCCTTTTCAAGTCACAAGCAAGAGGGAGTTGCCTTGAATATTCCTGAATCACGGTTTTATCTGAGTTTACTGAATAGCCAAAATATCTGCTAAGGACAACCCCACTGCTAATGTTATGGCCCCACACGTTCCCCACAGGCCACCTCCTTCCCTCCCCACTCTCCAGTTTTCAGTGGATTGCATTTCAGGATCACTCCTTGGCCTTAATAAAGCGATCATTTCCAGCCATGGACTGCACCCCACACGGGGAAGGAATAGTTTCTTTCCTACTGAGAGATGGCTTTTGGGCAGTGGTACAGATGATGCAGGGATGAAGAAACTGAAGATAAGCAAGCACTCCCCTCTCTACCGCGCACACTGAATATGTCAAGTGTGGTGGAAGGTCTCAAAACCCTAGGGACAACAGGATCCCACTGCAGAAGAAAAGGAGGGCTGTATATTTTTTAATTTGACCTTCTTCTCTCAAATATAGCTCTAAATCAGATGTCTAGTAGGTTATCTGGGCACTTCCTGAGCAATTCAGGTGTTATGCCTTGTGATGTCAGAGTCACTTGTCCAGCCTGCTCATTAAAATTTTATGGAATTTATCTTTCACTGCTTCCTCTGAGAATGTCCAAAACTGTCTAATGAATCTTGTAATTAATACATAAATACATGCAAACATTTGGATTTTTTTCGGTAAATTCAAGTTCATTTTTCCCTTGTTTTTTCTATCTGAATATTCCTACTTATATTTCACAAGGACCAAGCAATTAATTTCTTTCCTTTCTTCACAGTACCAATATTTGTCCCAACCTGCAGCATTTTATCTCCGCTCAGAGCTCAGCAAAAGAATGTCCTCAAACAAGCACAAACATCTTGCTTAAAACATTAAAGTAGCCATTTCTTCTTCCCATGGCAGCAACAGTAAAGACTTCTCCCTCTAATTCTGTCAGCCTAGGACAGGAAACTGACTTCTAACAAAAACCTGATAAAGAGCAGGAGTCTGTGCTTTGAACTACGGGTTTTCCCAAGAAGCCTGCTGTGCTGCCACTCATTTGAGGTCAGCTGGTTGGTCCGATCTGCTCCCAGCTTTGCTGAACAGCTGAGGTTTCCCATTCCCTCTGAAATGGGACTGCACATTTACCTCTACAAAGTTGCAGTGAAGCATGATCTGACTTGAACAGTTGGCAAGAAAGTTGCCTACTCTTCAGTTTATTGCATTTCCTAGAAACAGAAGAATGTCCTCAGATAAGCACAAGCAACTTACTAAAAACATTAATATCACTATTTCTCCTTCCCATGGCAGTAACAGCAAAGGCTAGCTCTGCTTCTCCCTCTAATTTTGTAGCCCAGTACAGAAAATTTATTTCTAACAAAAACCTGACAAAGAGCAAGAGTCTGTGCTTTGAATTACAGGTTTTCCCAAGAAGCCTGCTGTGCTGCCACTCATTTGAGGGCAGCTGGTTGGCCCGATCTGCTACCAGCTTTGTTGAACAGATGAGTTCCCCTATTCCCTCTGAAATGGGATTGCACATTTACCCCTATAAAGCTGCAGTGAAGCATGATCTGACTTGAACAGTTGGCAAGAAAATTGCCTACTCTTCAGTTTATTGCTTTTCCTAGAAATGATCAATGCCACCTGCCAGGTGTCTCAGCAAAGTGAGGCATCCCACACCACTGATTCTTTGGTTTTATCTTTTTTCCAAAGGACTCATTAAGAGCTTGTGATGGACAGACAGGCAGACACAGCTCTTGTCTGTTTGGCTGAGGAGGTTATAGTATCTGTTCCAGACGATCAGCTTTGGATTTCAAACCCCATGCGTAAAACCTGTCTTTGGTCTCATTCTTGCATATCAGAGCCTAGATGAGGAGTCAAGAAAGGATAAGAAGAGCTGTGGAAAAATCTGCATTAATAAAGATCACAACAATGATTATCAGCCTACAGTGATGCCTGAGTATACCAGACATCACAATGCGAAAATTGGAGTTGGAGTAAGATTTGGATTGAGTTGCATAGCCCTACAGCAAGCTCTGAATTTGACCCAAAGACATGAGTTCCTGTTCACAAGGCATACGGGTGACACACAGCACCCTACCTCAGCTACCTGTGTGGGAAAGAAAGGTCTCTTATCTGGAGTCACCAACCAAAACCCTTAGTGAGTAAAAACCAAAACCAAATCTGAATAACCAAATAAGCCTGATTGTACATACATGAGAAAAATTAAGTAGGATCACACCAATAAATGGTTTTAAAGAAGTAAAGACCCAGCAATTATTCAGAGCCTTTTGAAAAAGTAAGCATTGTGTCAACAAATTGTACAAACTTCAAGTAGTTGTCTGACCCTGTGGAGAACAACTGCTGACCATGCCAATCCCAGAACACAGAAGTACATCTCGATCTTGCTATTAAAGATGGAAAAAACTGTCCTCAAATCACACCATGGGCATGTTTCACTTCCAAGTGAATTGTCCTCTTATCTTCATGATGATTTTCATACTAAGCCCTGAAAAGAATTTCCAGGAAATTTTAGAAAAGAAAATGTTTGAAGTATGTTTGGGAGAGGGAAGATCTGAGCAAGTAAAATCCACTACGAAAACTCTTAATAGAAATAGTGCAAAACCAGAATTCCAGAGCTCAACAATACTGCTTCCGTTTTCTTATAATATTAGAATACTACAATCTTTCCTTACATATATATTGGCCAAAAAGTAGTTTGTGGATTACTGAATGTACAAAAACCCCTTAAAATCTTCTGCAATACTTTTACAACCATGACAATTCTGCATAGAAAAGCTCTATCAAAAACTAGCAGGCACCTAAATATTCCCCTAAATTTTGATTTTTATAGTTACCACCTAATTTTAATTTAAAATAGTAATTTTTTCAATGCCAGGAGGTATCTTGTATAAAAAAAAAAATTAACCAGGTGAATTTTGCATTGGAATTTTGAAGTTCAGAGGAAGAAATTCCCTTTTAAAAATAATCCATAAGAAAAACTATTAGAGCTGCTTAAAGCTTGAGAGTAGAATACAAAGCTCCAGGATAAAATACATAAAGAAAAAATACCTTATAGCTTACATAATGTACTATGAAATGTCAGTGCTACCAAACTCTTGCACTATTTTCTCATTAAAACACATAACACCACAGTGATCAGGAACCGAATTTTGCATTTTCTGCTGCTGAAAGCCACTAATAATTTGAACAGTGTATGTCTTGCCAAAGGGCAGGTAGTTATGTGCACACTGAAGGTGAGGTTGCCCCATAAAACACACAGCCTGCAACTACCTGAATGATGGATTGTCTTCATAAATTGCAGGCAAGCAGAAGGTCGCATCTCTGCTGACACAAGCTGACACAACTGTTCTGAAGTCAGTAGAGTGATGAGCAGTGGACACAAGCAGAAAATACATCTCACTGTCTGCAAAGACATCTGGCTGAGAGAAAGTAACAAGAAATACACTTTGTTTCCATTTTCTGTCTCGCTGCACTTCCTGGGAAAGCATTGTTCAGTTTCATGTTCACATTATAATAGGATCTATTTCTCCTAGTGAAGCACCAGTTGTATATGGCCACAAATGCACTCACACAACCACCTCAGTGTTGAGTTAGAACAGCTTCAGTCTGTGTCCTTCGGGCAGAAAAGTCTGTGTCACATTTTTGCACAGCTCCTTCAGCTCCCTGGAGCATAAAAGCAAGTCAGAAGGAACGGTGACGGATACATGGTTTGCTTCATGGTGCTGACCTTGATTTCAGAAGGAGTGTCTTGTATCTTAGGCCATTTTTACCAGCTTGAAGTAATTATTATTTATAACAACACATAATTCAGTACTGCATCAGTCACGCGCATGTCGTCAACTTTGCTTCTCTAACAGGGCCACTCCTCTATGACGGCTGGAGCAACAGCACAGTATGCTATCATAAGCTCTTTTATTCTGGGAGAGGCAGAGTTAATTTTACATAGTGGAAGGTGTTGGTGTTGCAAGTGACTGGAACTGGATGCCTAATGGAGGGGAATTGGGATCATTCTTGGACTCAGTCCAGCCTGACTCGGCTGTGACTGAAACGCATAACCACGAATGGCAGTTTTGTGATATATGTAAAAGGAGTGATTTCAGTTCCTAGGAAGCAGTCCCACAAACCACAAAAACATTACTTGTGGCAGACACAGCAGGGAGAAGCCAAAGGATAAATGTTTGCTGGGACTGGATTCACTCCCTGCAAGAGGCAGGATGAGATTTTTCAAGCATATGCAAATCAGTTGCATGTATATTTGGAGGCCTCTTTAAAAGACTGTACTGAAGTAGCACTGAGACCTTCCTACCCATGGACAAATACCAACCCAAATCTATTCTTCTGGGTTGCTCATTGAGCATCCTTCATGAGTACTGAATTCACACTGACCTAGAGGAGACAACAAGCATGCTAACACGAAGTAAAGCCATCAGGTAACTATGGTTAAGTTTAAAATCCAAGGCTAGGAGAGACACAAAACTCGGAGAAACCACATATGACTAAGATCTAAAAGGGAAATGAAGAGCAAGGAGAAGCTCAGCACGCACGTATTTCTGATGAGCTGTGAATTAGGTAGTAGAAAGAAGAGAGTAACAGGTAGGAGAAGTTAATTCATAATCTCTTACGTTGCACTAGAATATGACTATCCACATTAAAAGCATTAAGTGCACTGAGGATGGTATCTTACTGTCTAGACAGGGCTTGAGTTTGGCAGGTTGGCCTTTGGGTTCAAGTTCTTGTCTGAAGACCTGACAGAGATCAGATCTCAGGTCAGCACAACCACGTCCTTCCTGCTCCACCAGACAAGGTGCTCTGGGGTCAGCCTGCAGAGGGGCTGCTGCACCACGACACTGACTCCCAGGGCTCAACAGTGTAAGACAAGCAGAAACAGGCTGCCCCTGCTCAGGCTGACCAGAATGGTTACCATGACACCACACACAGGCTAATCTGACAGACAAGACACTGAGCTAATGCAGCAGCACAACTCTCCTGACTGGAATTGCCATACATCCCTCCAGCCCGGAGCAGAAGCAGAGCAATCTCAGCAGAGCAAGGGGTTGAAAGATCTGCATCTTGAGCCTAATTGTATGAAGAGTAAATAGCTACGTTTCAGCTCTCTAAATCCATTTCTGACCAAGCCCGCCTCTTTCTGTACCTCAAGCATCCACCTACATATCCCAATCTGCATTTTACCAGCATGTTACCCTAAAAACAGCAGCATTAAGCAAACAGAGAGGAACAGAGACTGGTCTTTCTCCACTTCTTAAAAAAATGTGATTAGCTGAGTTTGATGATATGAACCACTTTTCCATTTTGCTTTGGGGAGCAAACAAAAAAAATCACAGACATAAAGTTCAAACTATGTCATATTTTCTAATATAAAGCAGTTTTGAATTATGAATTCTATCTTTTTAATACTATGAATCTTTGCTCTCTATCTGCTAGCATAATTGAATTCAAGGTTTGTCTTTTCATAAGACAAGAAAAAATGTCACTCCACAACTGCGACTTGGAAGTCACATTGTCAGTGTATTTCTACATGGAGTTTCATTAGCCTATTTATGGTATTTCATTACCAAAAAAGTCCCCTTACCATATGTGAGCGCTTTCCTCACAGCCTCACTCAGGAAGCAGCTATTTGGTTTGTCTTGGTTTTCTCAAGTCATCTTTTTTTAGAGTTAATTACACCCTCCCATACGGCCCTTCGAGTCCTTGTGGTTATGTACTACTGTATGGCGGTGTTTACGGCTAACAAAATGCCCTGTGAAGGGAAAACTGGGAAATATCACATAAATGTTACTGAGCTTTACCTGTTTGGGGTTTTCTTCTCCAGTGAATCACAAGAAATCATGCACTGTTTTTTTCGTAAGTGTCCTGCTCCTTTTACACCCACAGCGTGAGGGAACTGCACCACAGAGGGAACAAGGCAAAGTCTGAAACATGCAAAGGCCTGTGGCTCTGACACTGTATTTCTAAGACATGTATGAGTCAAAATCATTTTGTGCACAACATTCAGTGGTTTTACTAGCTGCCAGGCTCCAACTTGCAGAGTGTCTCATGTACTGCTAGCTGGTAGTCAGAAACAAGCAGAGTCAAAACCAATTCTTCAACCCCATCTCCTGGCCTCATCTGGGCAGTCCTGTTTAGAACGAAGCCGAGGAAAACAAAGCTGCTGAAACTCACAGTGCACTGAAAGAAGATGTGATTTTTTGAGGGAGGCAGCAAAGCCTTTCCAATTCTAAAGGCTTGCCTGCACTGGAAATCCATTGTGGTGCAGGCAAAGGTAGCATGAGCTGGGTGTCCTATACTTTCAAATAGTGAGTTACTTTTCCCTTGCTTTGGGGTAATCGTATCTGTGTGAGGAATTACTGAAGAGTAGCTCATGCACAGTCCATTAGCAAATAACTTGCTTAACAGTAGGCAAGCCCATACATTTCTAGATAGAGTGAAGGACTTCTAAAGAAAGACTTTCAGACAGCAGGCAATCCAGGAAAGCATTAGAATTTACATGTGACACATATCACATATTCCATGAAAGCCTGGGCTTGAGCAAAAAGACCATCATGTTCCACCGACACTGCTTTTTTGCTGCCAGCCACACTGGCAGTAGTCTCACTGAAGGAAGAGTAAGCCTGAAAAGAAATTTTCCACTATTACAACTGATGAGAAATGATTGCAAGAACATGGGCAAATAGCCAGAGCAATCTGTACTGGCAAACCCAAATAAATGATGCAAAGCTGGCCAAGAGAGCTGCAATTAAATGTGCACCACCTTTGTCACATTCCTTTGTAATTAATTTTTATTTGCTCTCACAAAGAACAAAGATCTAAAAAGTAACCAACAGTCAGAATACCTACCTTGCGCCTATTAAAAGAAGTATTTGTTTAGCACTGTGAAAATCCTAGAATGCACTTTTATCATCACATCCTTTTCAATTAAAACCTGACACTTGTATAATGAATTAGTTCTAGCAACTATCAAGTCTGATTCTTGTTCAGGTGACCAACTATCGCCAACAGTCTGAAGGAAAAACATGACATAGAGGCTTATAGTGTAAATAGAAGAGAGTGGGTAGCCAGCACTTAAATCCTACTGTAGTTTTTGTCAGGGGTCACTGCTTGATCAGTTCAAAAAATTGAGAGCGAAAAATTTTCAGGTCAGAGGCGTGCTAAAATGTCTGGGCAAACTTGTGGGACACTGCATATGAAGAGTGATGTCCATGTGAGTGCGGATAATTGCACTCACTGAGAACACGGACTCACAATCACCGAGAACACACACTCACACGAGAGAGTCTGTTTATGAGTCTGCCAAGAACCATCAAGGAGTGCAGTGCAGGGAGGATCTTTGAAAGCTCTGTCCATACAGGCACTAAACAAGCTGTAGGAAACTTCCAGTTTGTATGTGAATGAGTAATTCTATCAGAGTACTGGGTCTAAGGCTAAAATCTGGAGTCTTTTCTGTTCCACATACACAATCTGAGTATTTCAAAAGGAATTACGAGTGTAATTCTTGAACAGAGGGATACTCATCTGAAAAGACAAAGAAAGATAGAGCTCAGCCACTCCTACACCACCCTCTCCAAACTCTGTGCAAAGGAAATGTTGAGGAGGAAATACAAGATAAGGATGTCTAGTACACTCATTAACCACTATGAATGATCTCAAAGTTTTGAAAATTAAAACTCTTGCTAGAATATTCTAATTTATACTGGGATGGGACTGTGAAGACCATTTTCATAGTGCCCAAATACTTCTACACTGAACTTGGGACTTGATGAAGAGAATTTCACAATAAAACTTTAGGACAGGTGTTTTGAGGTCAGTAATACCCAGACACACAATCCAAATGATAGCTATGCCCTCTTCACTTTAATGTATATTTTGCAGTATATCAAGTGGGACGATTTACAAATATGCCATGTTTGTCAGTTATGTCCTAAAGACACCTGACAATTTAGTGGCAGATTACCACTCGGAACATAATAGTGACTGCATGTTTGAATGTGTTTCTTTCAGTATGTGTCTCTCTGTAAAACATCTGCCATGTCTCAGTAGATGTGAGGGCATCTTCTTTGAACAAGAAAGACCATCCACAGTAATTGTTTATGGCAATTTTCAAGAAAACACACTATTCTGTTCTTTTATGCTTTGTCATATAAAAAAAATATTTTTCTAGGGTGTGAGCTTGCTTACTCAACTGATATAGTAACTTTACCGTCTCCTGCTACTCTGTCCTGCTAGACAGAATCTAAAGTTATGACATGAGCATAAGTTATTAAGAAGAAACTCTATGTTGAAACATGGTACATTATTCCAGGAAACTGTTAAAGGAACAACCAACTTCAGATAGGCTTTGACTTTCCTGTTCCTGAGAAGTCTTTTGTAATAGTCCGCAAAACAAACACTGATGGAAGATTAGCAAAATGCAATAACCTCATCACCTGCCAATAGAGATCTTTCCATTCCAGCTTTTGATGTACATTTGGCACTAGTGTATTTCCCATCACTGGGAAATGTCCTATCTATCTTTCAGGTATGGGCTCTTGATGTCTAAAAGCCTAGATTTAGAAATCAGACACTGTTAGCTTAGAAACAGCAGTTCTGAGAAAGGCGGTCTGCCTCTAAAAATGAATCATGATTGTCAGGTTTACAGATAATTTAAGCTTCAGCTTGGGATAAAAAAAAAACTGAGATAAAGCAAAAGGAGAATCTAAGCTTTCTTAAACACTTCAACAAATGTGAAGACAACATGGTATTTTTTATAAGAGGAAGCAAACCACTGCACGTCCACACAAAGAAGTAGGCTGGACCCCTCATCTGGTCTCCCTCTGCTCTATTCAAGCAGCAAAGCCATAACCAGCTACACCTGGGATGAAAAATATTGGAAACAGAGAGTTCTGCATTGCCTGACTGGCCATGGCGACAGGACAATTTTCCTATCCACAGATGCACATTCTGGTGTGACAGGGAGGAAACTTCACACCTTAACTCTCAATCTACAGAGACAAGAGTACATCTCCTAAGCTGTCTCTGATTTCTTTGTTAACACAGGAAGATAAATTAGGAAATATTACTCTTCCTGTACATGTCATTTTAGCCACAAAGAGGCACATCTCAGGCACACTGGTATCACAGCATTACTAATAAACAGACTGGAGAAATAACACCTCCATGTAACCACACTTGATGTATCATGGATGAGAAGGGAGGCTGACAAAACTATCATCTTTCCTGATGGCAGAGAGAGTATAAATAGAGGGTAACTGGATAGAAGTGAAAATCCTCCTTCTCTTTCCTTTCTCTCCTCCTTGGAAATATTGAAGAAACAGTACATGGCAGTTATTGTGATGTCCTTACGGTGTCTAAAATTATGAAAACACTTACAGGATGATGTATGGTCAGTGAGTAACTCAGGGCAATTACCAGGCATTAGCACACAGGTACAAGATGGTAATTAATTTGTGCCCCTCTTTTCAGTTCTCAGCCTTGCAGCCACATCTGACCTCCAGGCACCAAGTGCTGTTTCTGCAGCTTCAGTTTGATGTGCCTGTCAAACCCATGCCCCGTTCTGCCAGGGTCCTTTCATCAGCACTGACCAGCTGCCAAGTGATGGTGTTTAGTTTCCCCTTTGCAGAAGTAAAGCCAGAGGCTTTGATGTGAGAGCTCTAGCTTTTTCTTATCATCTCCAGCACTCAGCAGGATATGGCTGTCAGGAGCAGCCTAGCACTCTCAGACATGTGCTGACTGCTTAAATCCTCCTGTATTTGCATGAGGAGGAGGGATGTGATGGCTCTTACACTGATTCAGGCATCACAGTGATTTTGTACCTTCAATGCAGAGCCTGAATAGAAAATATTATGAACTGTTACCACCCAGTGGAATTAAACTGTCACTTAACACTTCTTCAAATTCATTGTATCAATCCCACACTGTCGTTCCATCAATTTGTCAAGGAGTCGAAGCAATGAACAAGTTCCATATGCAGGTTGAATAGCATGACATAAAGCAGAAAATCATCTGTACTTATCAAAGCAAAGAGCAAACCCAGACTGAGTGATCCAGACACATGGGAAAACTTCACAAATTAAATATTATTGATCTTCGCAGTTTTATTGTTAGGGGCTTCATATGCTGGCTTCACAGGATATTTTGAGAGCAAGTTTAAAATGGACAGAAATAAAGACACAGGCATTCGAGCTTTTCTAAGACTACATCTTTATCACTCCCTCAAGACATAAAAATGCATTCTTTTCTCCTGATTTAGACAATACATACAGGTTAACTAACCACTCATATTTTGCATTAGAAACATTTATCTGTAGGTTAGTGAATAAATAACACCTATAGATTGAGTTGGTTTTGGATTCCACCTTACTCATGCCATCACCATGGCCCCCACATCAAAGGGTCGTAACAACTGAGGGTGTCCTTATTTAGCTGCAAGAATGCATCACACAAAGAGGTTCTGGTGATAAACGCTGCCACACCTTCACTGCAGCAGCTTGCTAGAGCTCTGTAACAGAGTGGAAGTTGTCCAGAGCAGACAACTACCTGTGTTTCTACTGTAAATGTACACTTAACACAAAGCCGGGCTCTGAACCCCAGCCCGGGCTTTTGGACATCGTCAGCACAATGACAGAAGGGAAGATCTCAAGTGGATTGATCTCCTAAGATGCAGAGGACTCCAAAATATGCACAACTGCAAAACTGAAATACCTAAAATCAACAATGTACCTCCTTTGTGGAAAGGCAAAATAACGTAAGTATTTAAGTGCACTTGGCAACACAATACCTCCATCTAAGCCAGGAAACTGTTCAGAATCCAGGTGGCCAGAACGGGATTCCTTCGGTGTGAATTTAGCTACATATATTCTTGGTTTATGTTTCACAAAATCCTTAATTGCAACTGATAGTAACACTGTCATTATTAAATATTATTGAGGAAAAAAGAAGTGTCTTGACAAAAATAATCATGATAAATACCAACCAACGTATTGGGATTTTCCCATTTGAACTGTGATCTTGTGTCTACTGCCAGGCTACAAAAAAAAAAGGGGGCTCACACAACCACACTGTCCCTGTGGGTTTTATCTGTTTCCTGCTGCCCAGGAAGTCTTTCCACCTATTCACTGATTTCAAGCCAGACACAATTAGGGGATCAATATCCAAAAGACTGAAGCCTCAGTTACTGAGTGAGAGTGAAGACCCCCTAGACCTCCCTGAGAGAGGCTGCAGTGGGAGTTCAAGCTTTATTTTGTTTGCAAGGGTGCCACCGTGTGACACAAACCCGTTACCAGAAGAGGTGACAAGAATGTCCTCCTCAAGGCACTCCAGCAACTCATTTAAAGAGATGGTGACTGCTATGAGGCCCTTCTGCCCTAAACTTTGAGCCCATTACCATATCTTTCAGTAAATCCTCCCCAGGTTCCCCCAAGAAAGGGTTATGGGGAATCCCCTTCAGCAGACCACCAGGGAACATACACCTGCAAGTGAGACAGGAACGAAAGCAAGAATCAAAGCAACAGCTAATCTTGGAAGCAGCAGCAGGCTTCCTACTAAGGTGCTTTGGTATTACAGCGAGACAGGTTTTGTGGTTTTTTGCCCTACGTAGCTGTGAAGGTTCCTCTGGCACCTTTTATGTCAATAGAAGTAGTATTTCCTGGCAGTTTCCAGCATGAGACACTGCAATATGCCTGTTTCTAAGTCTTCCTAAAATATCAGGTGAGGGATTCTGATGTTTTTCACTACCTGACCTAAATTCTGTGATATAAATAGCAACCAGGTGTTAATTAATTCCCATATGCATGCATGTGTGTGGATGACATGTGTTTATATACACGTGCGCTTTTTAGGACAAATCTTTTCTGTTACCACAGCAAAAGTAGGTCTTACACAGATAAGGACCAAATGCTTAATTAGTAAGAGAGCTTTCTGCCTCAAAGGAAGTGTACTAAACCATATATACTTGAGACGCTGCCTGTGCCATTGTATGGGGCCCAGAACCCTCTGCACACTTGGCATGGATTTGCAACAGAAGCCTCTGCATTCTGTGTGGCTGGAGAGCAGGGTTTAGCTCCAGCCACGTTTGCCCCTCAGCAGTCTGTGCTGCTCGTGGCGAGTAGGCTGAGTGCTGTTCATTAGTGACTTACACAGACAAGTGACTCGAAGGCCATGGCAGCACCTCAGCTCGTGGCCGCACGAGGAGCCGTGCTGCCAGCATGCAGACCAGCAGCCAGAAGATGATGAGAGCCTGCCAGACACGTGCCCAGCAGGGAACACTTACCTGAGGTGTATCAGTGACCAACTGAGGGTAAACTTATATTAGTAATTTAGTCCAAAGTGAACTTCTGGAGTGAACTTCCTGAAGATGCCCACCTGCTGTGCTCTGGTTCGTGTTGCGGAGCTGAATTACGTTTGGATTAAGCTACACCAGGAAAAGCACTCTAGAAGCACACCTAAGGCTCTCCACATAGTAACCAGCACAGTGTGGACTTAGCAGGTCCGGCTACCTCTGTTGGGCTGGATTATTATTCATGTATACATAGCGTGAAGCCAACCTCATGAAAAATCAGTAACGTGCATGAGTACATTACAGGATGGTGTGCCAGTGGTACAGGGCATCACAGCCATATCCAAGACCTGGGATATAAACATACTGCATGGAGATGGCTGTACACCGTGTATTTGTCATGCACAGAATTTCAGAACAGTTAAAGCTGGAAGGGACCTCTGAAGAGCCTCTAGTCCACTCTCATATCCCCAGCTACCTGTTATGTATGTGTAGCCATTTTTTCAATTAGCCATTTTTTCAATTAAGGAAGCCTAGACAGTTGGTGGTTTGTAAAACTCACAAAGGCTGGCCCTAATTTTTGTACTCGTAAATAACTTGTAAATGATCCTTTTTTTCCTTGCATTGAGAAACAGACTTTGAGACTCAGTATAGGCTGAACCTGGGATAGAAAAGGTACCTGTGTCTGCCTGTGTGCTCTCCTGCACTCAGGATAATTAGCTGGACTAAGAGGCTGTCATTAGCTTGGATACAATACTGGACTAATACAGTTACACCACTCTCAGGATCTAAACTGGCCCCTGATCACGTTGCTCTCCAGATTGGAAACATGTACCAGAAGTGTTTGTCAACCGCGCTAAGAGAGTGCTGCATCAGACACACTTGTCCAAAGAAGTAGGAACGAGAAGGTTTGTTCCCTGCACCTGCCAGACAGCCTTTGTGAATGATGTGCAGTGTCAGAAGCTTAGCAGCGCACGTGACTCGTTTAGCAGTGATCTCTCATTGTCCCTGAGAGAGAGTAAATCCCCAAGATCCAAACTTAATTCAGCTGCTGGGTAAATGACACTACAGAAAGTACAATGAACAGTTGGGAAGGCAAACACCAGGGGTTCCTGCCTCAAGGGAGATGAAGTCCACCATCTGGAAACCACATGGTATGGCTTGAGGAGGCCACAAGTCAATCAGAAGTGCAGTCATTCCCAGATGTGAAGCACAAATTTCGCAGTAGGGCTAAGTGAGACTAACTTGATTCACACAGAGATGTGAACTAGCAGGTGATGTAACTCCTCTTAGACCCATTTACCTGTCTTCCCTGGGATAAATTAATGCATTTACACTTTTGACAAGTATCAGTTTGAATGCAGATTTTACTTTTAAACTTCGGAAGTGTTCTAGTACCAAACTGACCATCTTCTCACTCATGCAGATTTGACACTTGGATACATCTCTGATTAGTCTCAATATGCCAAAGAGATGAAGTTTAAATTTAAGCTTGTCCCAAAATACCTACTTCAGAGGTGCTGTCCATTATCCCCTTATTAGGGATGCAGTTGATAGTGAGCTATCAGAGAATAAGAAAAAGCTCAATTCATGGATAGGGCTCAAGGACCTTGCCTTTGGCAGTGGCAGAAGTATCCTGCTCACTGAACAGTCAGGCAGGCAGCCCCTATGCCTCACTATGATTACCAGTATTAAAAACCAACATTGCAAAACTGCAGTTGTGAAAATCAACACTGCAAAATATACTAGCAGGGTGTGAGATTGACAGGAAAAAAAAGGCTCAAAACTTCCTGGAAATTTTGGAAGCAACACCACTGAACCAGCTGAAGACAGAATCAGATACGCCTTTTTATGCAGCCTGGAGAAAAGGAGGCTGAGGAAAAGGGGACTTTATTGCTCTCTACAACTCTCTAAGAGGAGATTGTTGGCATGTTGCAAAACATGAAAAAAGACAAATATTGTCTTAGTCTACTCGAAATGTTTCCTTAATATACAGTGAAATCTTTTCCTTTGTATTGGAGGCGCCACCATTTTAGTCTTCTAAACTGAAGCTGAAATGAAGAATTTATTTTTGAAAAGTAAAAATTAGATGGTTTCTGTTTCTAAAATCTCATTCTATCTTCTTTTCTTTAAAACACTTCAATTAATCTGATTTCTCAGACACAGCAGTGAATCTGAAATACTGCACTTTCTTGAATTCCACACAGTTATGCTAAAGATGCCTATAATTAGCAAGAGTATTCCTTCATTCTTTTATGCCTTGGTTCTTTTTTTTGCTCTTCCTTGTAAGGATCCCCAATTTGGAATTGCTTATGCAGGATCAAATATGCTGAAGATAAAAGCTAGAAAATATGATGAGCTTTGAACTTAGTCTGTTTTCTTTCCTAAGCACCAAAACCTGTATTGTAGTTAATTGTCTTAAAACTTTAAGCACACTGAGAGCCTTTAAATTAATACAGAAGTAGGACTAAATCTATAAAAGCACACTTCTTTTTATTTCTTGTATGCCTCTGGTAATAGCATTTTAAAGTAACGAGCTGGACGCTAAAATTGGGTGAAACATTGTACTGAGCTGGCGAGAGAGGAGTTTCATTAGTGGATGGACGATTACAGAGATAATGGATTTGACAGATCCAACCAGTGTTTTCAAGAAATCATACAATTAATTGCTCTAAATAGCAGGCATTGGAACACATTCCGCTGGAGAAGGGAATTAAATCACACAGAAAATGGAAAGGTATTACACGAGAAGGCACTGAGGATGAAGGGCCACTTGTCAGCACTGCACATTCGCCCCACACCCCTCACACGGCACAGATTGCTTCGGTGTGGAAACAACTCTTTGCACAGACAGCCCAGTACTGCAGGCTCGAGTCAGTGTGGGATCCATGTTCTTCCACACAGAGTCCCAGCATTCCCACTGTCACCTACACCACGAAGGAACTCACAGCCAACCACACTGCCAACATAGGTGAAAGAGGACAGAGTTTTACTGTGACTCTTTTTAAGCTGAAAAACTGTGACCCACTGCTCATAAATTTACAGTTATTAGCGGTCTTCATTGGGACAGCCTGTAGATCAAGGGGAAACAGGAAAATGAAGAGAAAATTAAATGCAATAATTTGCTAGTACAGCAAGACAGTATTGCTTTGTATGCTGACTTCTTTAGTGCATTGTATACAAACATCTACATGTATGTCCACACAGAAGGCTGTACATATGTGTTTATCTCACAGAAACCTATGGTAAGACAAGGGTTTTGGAAAATTTAGTCATTTTTTAAGGAAGCACCATCTCCCTTTAGGCTTCATATGTCTAATCCAATACTATAACCTGCTATTTCCAAAAAGTTCAGAAAAAATGAGTACCTGTAGACTTTACAGGAAACAAACTAATCCCTGTCTGTCTATAAAATGATCTGAATATGTATAAAAATGGAGTTAATGTCTAGGTGACAACTTCTTTTTGAAAGACTGAAGGTTGAGGCCATGAGAACTATCGTGTCATTTAAGGACCCTGAGTTATCTTCTGCAAAGCCTAATGTTCTTTTAATGAAATTGATGAGAGATTTGCAATTGACAACAGTGAAATGAGGTCAGAGCCACAGCTGATATGACTAATTGCCAAGCTACATTCACTCCATCTGTCCCACAAAATGTCAAAGAAAGCGTATAGGGTAAAACATCTCCATCCTATGTTGGTGCTCATCAAATCGTGCATAAAATAACAGTGAGAGCACTTGGAAGATTTCATCCTCTGAAGTATCTAAACATTTATGCCAGAATAATTCCTCAAGTTTCCATGCAGAGGAATTTTGTGGGTAAATTACAGAATAAGAACTCAGATGACAAGAAACATGTGGGTGTGCTTGTTGTACATATTGTGGCAGGTCCTGAAAACCCACTCGCCTATGTAGGTGCCTGAACCCTCCGATGAAATGCCAAGTTAGTTTTCCTGACTCACCTAGGTGTGTCATGTTGTCTCCAGGCTAGGTGCATAATACATGCTGGCAATCTCCCTTTCAGGCTTTGTATTGACAATGCAGCAAATGGTTTATGACTCCTGCGCCAAGATCCAAAACCATCACGGCTGCATGACTAAAAAAATAATCCTGTGTAGTAAATTAATTCTTAATGTTCAAATTTGTTCAAAAAATGTTGACAGCTTGACTTGTATCCACAGAGCTTTGTGTCAGTGAGGTATTTATTATTTGTGCCTCCTGTGTTAACCTATGTTGACTAATAGGCATCTCTCTACAGCTAGTATAAAAACTATGTGAGCTCCACAGCTGTGGCTAATTTTGGAGAAATCAAATCACACGCTCTCTGGTCTGGACCAAACTTTTATTGTTTGGTGATCTCCTAGCACAGACAAACACTACTCCTGACAGTGGAACTGCAGCTTCAGAGACAGTGCAACTTGAGATGAAGATAGGAGTATCTATAGAACAATGTAGGAACAACCAAGTTTGGAGAGGAGGAATGGACCACAGATGAGATTTTTTGGTTTTTTCTTTCCTTCTAAGTGAGATACTGATAAAGTCAAATACCAAGGCGGGGATCTCCGTACCTGCCATGCAGTTTATCTGCTACTCTGAACAGAATGGGAGCACTGTATTTGTGCCATTTCATATTACATGAACACCATTTATGTTAAGTGTACATAGAACTGAGAAGCACTATTTCACTAATCAAACCACGATGCTGAGCAATCACACAGACTTCAGTCTATTCAAACATAACAACGTTTCATACTCTTCCACTTCATTGATCTATTTTGTAGCGGGGTGCATACACACACACACACAGACACATACACACAGACACACAGATGTGCCCATTAACTGTGCTCCACAAATCTGAACAGATGACATCTCTGTGCTTTTCATAAACCTTCCCTGGGACCGCTCTCCAGAACTGAGACCAGCAGAAGTGGAAGAGCCCACATCGGTATTATTAACCTCTGTAAAATACAGTGATCACACCCAAACTCTCCACTGGGAATGGCCACTGGCCCATGCTGACTCCCTAACCGTGCCCCTGGACTGGGAGAGGGCTGCCCAGCCCAAGGCACGGGGCTGCTCTGAGGCTGACCTGCACACAGAGGGCTGAGCTCCCGGCTCATGCACCTGCTCTGCCTCTGTTTAAGTTGCTTCTATAGATGCAGTGACAGTGTCTCCTAGTGGCTATATTCCTGAAGGAGCAGACCCTAATCCAAACTTCACACCTGAAACTCCCACTCTTTAGAGGCACACAAAATACAAACACATCCTTGGATTTTTAGAGTATCTAAATCAGAACCCTGGGAGGTTTTTTTGAAAAATACAAAAACAAAAAAACCCAACACAGTAGCAAGATACTCTATTCTTTCCCTTCAGTAAGACTAAAGGGAGAGATAAGAGCCATAAAAAAACCATGTGAAGCAAGGACTTTGTGCTGAAAGGTCTGAAGGCAAGCATGGGCATCAACTGATCAGAGTCAATCTTATATAACCTTTAGGTCCCATCAAGACCCTGTAAAAGCAAAGGAAATGCTGCAATGCTCTACTTCGGTAAATCTCCATAGATCAACCCACCACATACTGAACCCTACACCAGACACCACAATCTGTGGGTATGAACTCATATCCTGGGATCTTTGAACCACGCTAAGCACTCGTGAAAGGCGATGCCAGCACTGATCAGAAGGCCAGGTCTCCCAGCAGCATCCCACCTGCAGTCATGGCCAGGAGAGGACATTTAAAAGGAACATGAAAACAAGAAACCTTGAGTGGTATCCATACTTGGTGCTAGCCCTTCCTCCTTGAACAGGCTGTTTTCCATTTTCAGCACCACCTAAACACCAAAAATCCATCTTAGTAATGAGATCTGTATCAGGGGATTTTGTGAAAGAAAGACTAAACCTTCAAGATACGGACAGCATAAACCAAATCCCCACTAGCTGGAACTACAGTACAGTAGACTCAGAGGACACATGGGTCTGATTTTGCCACGATGTTGAACATTTCCTTTCTCATTTTCTTCCAACTGTTGTTCCCCATTATTGACCATACTCTTGGAACAGAAAGATTTGTGCAGCAAATTTCCATACATGGATAAGCTTAACCAAATAAGACATTGAAAGAAAAAGAAAATAATGACTGGAAAAGGCACAGGCAAGGAAATCTTTCCTAGCAAATCCTGGCTGTAAGTGACCACTACTTCTTAACAATGGAACACACATTTACCTTCCTTTGTGTATATATCAGGGCCTTTTGTTGCTCATCAAATATCCTGTCACACTCCTGCCATCCTCACTTAGGAGATTTTATATAAGCTTCCCTGTTAGAGGTGTAATAAGCCACTAAAAAAATTACTGTAGTTGGAGCAGTTTTATCACCACCAAATAAAACCTTTATATACTCCTGATCTCAACTAACAGATCTAGCTGAACATCCCAAGAGCAACGAGACATAGACCTGGAGTGTATCCCCTTGTTCCCAGCTCCAGTAGGTCCTTCTCCATGTACCTGTGTGTGCCTGAGACAGTGCCCATCGCTGCAAGCAGAGCAGTGTTTCCGCTGCCATTCTCACATTGTGCCAGTGCTGGTGGAAAGCATTTCTTGAACAAGGTCCAGCCAATATTCACTTTCCCTGATGATCCTTTTGAGGCCTCAGTTTGCTGACCTTTACGCCAGAGTGAAAGCTAATCTCTACCCTCAGCTTTTCACTTGAGGGGAGAGAAAGATGAGAATTCTGTTTTTGAAGACGTTCTTACTGGTAAATACGGATTGACAATTGAAATGCTTCCCACTCGACTTCTTTTTCCACACCTCCTTCAGCTGTCACAGACCACTAACTGAATCATATCAAACAACAGTTTCAGTTTGTCTTAGTCTAGGTACATTTCCTACAAGGTTTGAAAACAAGGCCTAAAGTTTTCATTTCTTTTCTCACCCTGACAATTTAGCTCTGTTCCATAAGGAAAACAAAAGCATGCATCTACTGAAGCCTTTCTGGTTTTGGCACTCCGATCTTTCGCAACCCGCCTATTCAGTCAAATTCTTCTAAAAGCACCTCTCTTTCCACACACATTTAAAACCTCCTTTCATCCAAAGTTGACAGATCTCTCTAACACAGCCACCTCTTACTAAATTCCTGTACAATTGCTCCCACCTTCCACTACTGGTTCAAAACAAGCACAGACCTCTACAGCCACCTCATGTGGGAATACAAACAGCAAATGACCACACCATCCAGAGGAGAGCGATAGCTGGGGTAGTCCAAGGACACAGAAGCGACAGAGCTGCAACCCTAGGCTGGTCCTTCCATCTCTGAACTTCTTCCTCATGGCTCTGATCATTTGTTGACAGTATCTAGTAAAGTGATTTCACTGTCAGAGGAAATGCTACATAGGGCAGACTAAACTGCTGGGCTGCCACCAAAACAGAAAGGTAAAAATTCAGTGCAGAAATTCCCTGCAAAGGCAAGGCAATACCAAATGATAAATTAATGACTTCTATCACAGTCCTCTGAAAAGCCAGAAGAGCTTCACACATTTGTCCTCTGTTAGACTGGGGGACTGTCCTTTTTCCAAAGCAACCCAAACCAATACTTTCTAACCTCCCATTCCTCCCAAGCCAACTGCTGGGGGCCACTGCACAGACAGCCAGTTTCTTCTTCTGACCAGGTAATGGGACACTTCTGTGCACACCCTCCCAGACATGTGTTGGGTTATTTAAATCAGCTCAGCAAGTCTTTCAGCCTGAGAGACACAAAGGCAATATAAACAGAGCTTCCTTTTGCACTCTGTCCTTAGAGAGTCCTATCCTGAGCAGATCATGCTGATACAACATGACAACATCCAGGGATAAAGGGGAGGCTCACACTAAAGGCAGTCTAATGCTAGGTAGTGTTATAAGAGGGCAAGCAGAGATCAAGGAAATCTTTTCTTTCCTACTACCATCAAGTCTGTAAACTGAACAAGCCCCCCACCTCATCAGAGAATGATGAAGCAGGTGACTCCTGCAATCCTGGCATGGGTAGGGACAACAGCTTCCTTCCAAGGGACGCTACCAGAGCTGAACTGTGTTTGCTTTTCTTTAAAGCCTCTTGTAGAACCCTTTGCCCTTCCCAGCATTTCTCTTGCTAGAACTTTAACGCATTTGGCACAGAACTGCAAAATTGCACAACTCCTCAAGAAGTTGGATTTGTTTGTTGCCTTTTGAAGGGATGGCTGGGGGGGACAGGTTTTCGATTCTTTTTGAAATTATAATATTAGTAATTATTATTACTATTACTACTATTATATTTGGGAAGAAGCTTCACCCTCCCTTTTGAGTGAACCATTCACTTGTATTCTTCTTTCAGGCAGGTGGTTTAAGCTTGATCTGCCCTCCAGGGGTTAAATAAAGAAGTGATGGGAGGAAAACCAAGACCTTTTCAGTGGCTCATATTTGAAATTTTTTCCCTCGCTCTCTTCTATATGTGGATCGTCTGCCTCTCGTTTCCTCTCGCTCCCTAATTATTCTGTTAGGGAATGGCGAGGGGCAAGGATTAACAATGAAGCAGATGACAGGAAACTGTTACCAAAAGAACAATGCCGGGCATCTCCCCCATCCTCCCGTTCCTCCCACCCAAGAGATGGTCCCCCTCACCCTTCTGTCGATGCCATGGTTCCGAAAAACCCCCTGTCTTCTCAAGGGTCCAAGGGATTAATTTGGACAGCAGGGCGCGAAGGAGGTTGGCTCTTTGGTATAACCCTCGCTCACGTCTGGGAAGGAGCACGCAATTCCTTGTAATCCTGGGGGCTCCGCAGGGCGAGGATCCGGCAGCTCCGCTCCTCGGCTCTCCCCCACCCCGCCGTCCCAGAGCAGGCTCTCGGTGCCCCGGGGACCGGCGCTGCTGCGCCGCGGCCGCCCAGCAGTGGCCGGCGGGGCGAGGAGGCGCTGGCACCTGGGCTGCGATCCCCGGCGCCCTCCCCTCGCCGCGGGGAGCGTGTGCGTGTGTGCGCGGCTGTGTGCGAGAGCTGGGGGGCGACTTCACATCGGCGCGGCGCTGGCTGAGGCTGGATTGGAAGG
Source organism: Oreocharis arfaki (assembly GCA_013398015.1). Lineage (NCBI taxonomy): Eukaryota > Metazoa > Chordata > Aves > Passeriformes > Paramythiidae > Oreocharis > Oreocharis arfaki. Next base: position 969,472 of record VZRR01009431.1, read on the forward strand.
TTTAGCCCTCGAGCCGTGGATTTGCAGTCAATCCCTCTCTATTTTAGGCACGGGCTGACATCACGAGCCGTTGTTACTCCTATAAATCCCCCCCAACAGCTCCTTGGCAGCAGCGGGGGGGGCGGCGAGCCCCTCGCAGGGGGAGGGCCGGGCGCCGCCGACCGCGACCTGCCCCGTTCGGCGCGGCCGCCACCGCCTCCCGGGGCAGGCTCAGGACTCCGGGGAGCCGGCCGGGAGCCGCGGGAAGGCGCGATCCCAC